>JAOTON010001976.1:0-425458 GCA_034440635.1 Lepas anatifera | reverse complement strand
TATGTCTCCACCCTCTGCACGCAATGGTCATAGCTAAGCTCCGACGGTTATATGTACGGTTTTTGATAGTGTTTTAAACAGTTGTTTTCGTAGATAAGCTAATCACGTTAAGAACTAAGCGCGTATTGATTACATATTGATTAATTGATGATGCATTACGTTAATTGTGTTAATAATTAAGTGTCCAGAGGAAAAGACCAAAACTGCGTAGATATTTGGCCGGAATAGCCTCGTCACAAGATACGCGATTCTAAATCCACGCTGTAACAGGACTACATCAGTCCGAAAACAGCACTCATCGGATTGAGGCTGATTGACATCCCTTTGAAACTTTACCATATCTATATCGCAAGAGACCGAGAAAGAGCGGGAGCCATGATACCCCCTCCCCCAACCACCGTTCTCATTTCCTGAGCACGTGCACAGTTTTGTTGGACACTATAACACGTGGCGCGTGTGGTATCTTTCAGCGGCAGCTGCGGTGTCTGTTCAAGACTCACGACGTGCCCAGTCTGGCGCTGGTCGATCTCGCCTCGGGCCACACCATTATTTCCAACGCCTGCGACCTGGTGCGGCAGCATCCCGATGGCGAGGGGTTTCCATGGCAACCGAGAAGCTACCGTCAACTGATGTCGGACGGCCTGCTGAATAAGGACGACAGCGCCTGTGGCTACGATCTGATTCGTGACGGCTACAAGGGTCTCTACTTTGCGGCGAACTGGGTAAGAATAAATGAATGCAGAAAGTGTTTCGTGCTGCCGGGTTGAGGAACAAATGCCAGCCAGGGATAGGCGAGTAGTGGAAAATGTCTGATGAGCTCATAGTTGTCTGCGGCGGGGATACCTAACATTTAATTCCCGCGGCGTAAAATATTGTGCCCACGTGACTCAGAACTGGCAGACTAGCAGTCGGCCTGCCGAGCGCGGCCGAGGGGGGCGGAAGTAACCACAGGTTGGACGATTGAACCTTATTGACTACTCTAGTGGACTCGCTTCGGCTGAGTCAGTAACGAGGACATCTGACCGAACTTCCGCGTAGAGGGCTCCTGGTACTGGACATTCACGATGACATAGCTGACGATGATCCAACTTCAATTTGTCATGTATCTGTTTTATTACCGCAACTACAATAGATTTAGCAGCGGTGTCATCTAATCTCAGCGAACACCAATGCATCCTGCACAATTATCTTGGATAGATTCCCTCCCACTAATTCCACATGATGATTTCCCTGAACGACAGGAACAGAGTGTTTTAACCATGTTCTATTGCCTGAGAGGTATGAGAGGCATATGCGTCAGCCACATTAGTATTTGATGCTGCAGAATTGTTGTTTCCGTGAAAAGTTGAGACAATAACACCATCCGAACGAAAGGAATAAAGTGTTATAAAACGGGTGTCAGAATTTCACCTGGCCAGGTAACTCTAATACCACTTTCCACCCTTGGAATTTTTGCCGTGTGAAGCTTTTGTCTCCCAATTTTTCAGATCAGGACACAAGGGAGTCTTAATAGCCACAATAACTTCCAAATTCAAGGGTACCAATATGTTTTGATTTGCACCGAGAGTTCAGCTTCTTCCGCATATGCATTGCACTTTTACTAGCAGTATGAACCACCCGGATTCATGTGTACCCATTAAAAACAAAGTTCAAACATGTATGCTCGTCTATTGCTTCATAAGGCCGTCCCTGTGCTTTGTGGGACGTGAAACGTTGGCTTCTAAATTAACCCTTCATTGTGGGGAGTTGCTCGTTCGGGTGGTGGGGTCGGGGTCTCCGTGACAAGTCCCTTGATGACTTTAGTGATACTCCGACTCCAACAGTTGAACTGGGAACAAGTTGGACAAAATTTATAAAAAAAAAATCGTCACCATTACAGTTTTCAAATCTCCTAAACTATTTTCTGTGGTATACATGGGAGCGATGAAATAATCATGGCCATTATTCTTGAGGACATTTTGTGGCAGTGCAGCGGGGCCCCGCTGCTAACTGAGAATGTACCCGTAGTTTCTGCAGAATTGCACGTCCAGTCTCCTTATCCTCGCGGCTTGTATGTATGTACATACGTCTGCACAGTTTGCAATGCCACCACATGTCTGCCTTTGTTTCAGTGTCCCCCCTGTAAGACGTTTAGTCCGGAGTTGCGGGACACCGAGAAGCGAATACGCTCCTCGGGACACCAGTTCGAGGTCATCCTGGTCTCCTCCGATAGGTGAGGCAGCCACGTGGGCAACATTTGCGCTTGGTGTTTTACTTTACCAAACATTTGGTCCCAGTGCCAGCAAGCTCAGCATTTGTGTTTTTTGTTTGGAATATGAGTCTGTCTGTCTGTCCGTCTGTCTGTCTGTGTCTGTCTGTCTGTGTCTGTCTGTCTGTCTGTCTGTCTGTCTGTTTGTCTGTTTGTCTGTCTGTCTGTCTGTCAATCTGCCTACCTGCCTGCCTGCCTGTCTGGTCCCAATAGGTTCTAGCAGGGCCAGAATCGGTCTCAACATCGGTGACGGCATTAACATGCGCCCCGCTGGGGTCCCTGGCATGAAGCGCCCCGCTGGGGGGCGAATTTTGTCCCCCTCCGTATCTCATTTCCCAGGTAAGCTAAAGAAAAATTACGGACGGCGTTTGGAAGCTCTTGACGAGACGAAGAGAAATTATGTGAGGTATTTTTATGTCAGGTCAATATTGAGGTCAGCACAGGTCAAATAAGGTCCCATAGGCTTACAACAAGGCAGTGTACGTTTCCCCCTTTAGATAGTTACTCAGCAGAGCTAGAGCAAATATTTATGCATCATTGGATTCCTCTCACTGTGGCCAATCGAATGATGTATAATATGACTTTGCTAGGTCAAATTTTTATTTTTATTTTATTTATTTTATTAGGGCCACTCCCAACAGGCACACTTGCCCAATTACAGGGAGTAATGGCGTGGGTGTTCAAGGATCCTCTCCACCGGGTCAGATCGGACACGGAAGGCGGTTTCCGCCGTGGGGATTGAACCCACGTAAATCCATGCTATCTGATCTGAAAGACTGGCAACGAAGCCACTAGGCCACCCCGGCCCCAAATTGTGAGAATGACCTGACATTGAGCTAGGTCCAGGTCACAGTAACGACATCGAGCTAGGTCAAGGTCACAGAGTGACCTGGTATGGTCATGTTGTATATCAATCGACTCCCGTGACAATAAAAGCACAATGAAAGCAAAATGAGACCTTTATCTCAATTCAGTGAGAAGGTATTGGCAGAACAATCACTGTATGCTCCTGTGACCTGACATGACCTTTGAGAGGTCGGATGATCCAAAACTCACCTTTATGGCCAAGATCGTGGTAATAGCACACCGTTGCAGCATTTTCAGCTTTATCTATCCCGTATTTACCGAAAACGAGCCCATTCTATTTTTCACCCTAGACTTATAATGGGGTGACCAAAAAGTTGACCCCACCTTAGGTCACCAATATTGAAATTCCGAGATAGCAGATTTGTAGACCCTAATAACCTTATCATATTGTGGAAGTTTCAAACTGATCGGTTGGCTAATGTTCCCTGGGCGCTGCTTCAAACTCGTAATTTTAGGTTTTGAGGTCGGGTCACTTGACCTTAAATAACTCCTTGACCTGACATGACCTTAACTCAAAAATTTGGTGAGATGCGTGAAATTGATCAGGAATAAGGTACCATAAGTTTCGTTGCTTTGCGTCTCTTCGTTTTTGCGTTATCCGGGAAAAACCAGGAGGGAGGGGCGAATTTCGGCCCCCAGCGGGGCGCGTGTTAATAGACGATTTTAAAGCCCTGAAAGCCACAAAAGATTCCTCAGATGATAGGGCTAACCGTGCTGGTGGCGGGTCTGGGAGCGACACCTGAACCAGCATAGGCATATAATACCGAGTGAAAAATAAAAAACTCATTTTCTTTGAGAAAGGCTATGTTTAGTTTGGATGCATCATGAATCGAATCCTTCAATATATTTGAAACCATTTTTCTTCGGCTCTTGGGAAATGGCATAAAACCGAAATACACAAAAGACTCAAAATATTTTGTTTTATTACTTCATTCATTTTCTGTTCGTTCTTATTCGTTGGCTAAATACATATATTTAGAGTGCGTTCTTTGGTTTTGGCGAACAACCACCTGAACAACGTCTGGTGGTCAGTCGAACCAGAATTATGGATAGCGGTGATGTAACCATTGCACATCAATGCGAATTGGGGAAGGGGGATGGGCGATAGAGGGATACGCAAAAGAGGCTCAGCACAAAGATAGAGCCATCTACCTCGTTCACGGCCTCTGACCCTATCATGGGCAGTATGTGGCATTGTCATTACAGGCAATGTGACACCCTTACCATGGGCCTTGAGTAGACAGCGGCCTCGAACCAGCCCTGCGCGTGTCCCCACCAATGCCGAACGGTCGCTGCCAGCCATTGGGCCCACTGCGAGTATCCACGCTCTATAAAGTAGCACACTCATGAGGCACTGTTGGTCCTTAAAAGGTGAGCTCTGAGAGAGGCGAAATAGGAGACCAGGGGCTTCACCGTATGCTCTACGCGACTAATGGCTCAGCCCAAATCCCATAAGGGTGCAATATTATCTTTAATGATCGTTCAAACTGTTCAGAAGGGGCGGAGAATAAGCGCCGGAGGAAGAGAATGCGGGAGAAAATGTGACAGCGACTAACACTATATATTTCCAGTTCACTCTCAGTTCCCGGTAGCTTGGGACGGCCGCCCCAGCAGGATAGGCGCGCTGTGGCGTTTAGGTGCAGATCGCGCCAGTACGTACTAGGGACTAGAATAAACAGAATCCTGACTTGAAATCTTATTTGCCACTGCTGCTTCTGCCATTGTATAAATTTCTTATGAGCTCGCGCGATGGAAAGAGCCCTTGCATCTAGATTCAGTAGAAAGTGGACTCAGATGATTTTTGTACTTATTCCAGTTACTTTATAGCTGAGGTTCTAGAAAGTGGTTTAGAATTGAAATAACTTAAATATAAAGTTCAAGTAGCTGCATTTATATTCTCCGTTTAAATCAGGCACAAAAACATGATAATATAGGCGTCACCACCAAAAAAAGACTGGGGGGACAGTCAGTGTTAAACCATCTGCTGACAATAATTTTCCCCCTAGAAGGAAAACCTTGCCGAATCTGAATCCTGGGCACATTTCCCTTATACAGTTTACAAAACTTTCCGATTATTTTCCAATTTGACTGAAATCAGGAGTTTCATTGATGGAGAGTGTTCGGGGGGGCTTTCCCAATGCGTTTTTATAATAAATCTGGTACCACGGTGTCTTGTCGACCATGTGCAGCTTCGCCCTCTATTTAGCGACGGCTTGTTACTTCTTTGGTTGACTGGTTTTGACTATTTTCACCACAAATATGTTTTTGCGTACAACGCCCCCACGCAGCCACAAGGCGAAGGGAAGTCTGTATGTAGGGTTTTGAGCGATGCAGTCGGATAGCGCGCGCGCTTTAACCTCGGTCTGAGGCTGCGGATGTTCTGCAGAGGGTTGTGGTTCCGGCACCCTCTCAGGAGCGAGATTTGACGCAATGTCCTAGCTCAAGCCTAGCTTACTCCTCTCGACTTCCAATTTCACATGACCCCATACGTTGGTGTGTCGCACATAGGCCCTAAATGCCTCCGTCCGTGGCCAATATTACATTTCGTGGAAAACTTCTTCGCAATACCGCAAATTCCCCCGATTTTTGGGCAAAGGAGCTCATTTGACAGATAATTGAACAGCGCATAAAACTTGCATTCGACATATAGGTTTTATTTTACATGGGCGTAATCAGGACAGTGAAAAGAGGGGAATTTGGGGCAACTTAATCCAGCCCAAGGTGTCCGTAAAATATTTTGCAGATGTTGTCGTTGCGCCATGAATTGTGACCGAATTGTAGTTTGAAACACTGCAAACAATAAACATGTAATCCATGAACAACGATACAGCAATCATGGTGTGCCATAAATTCATAAGCGTCACCACAAACAACAAAACGGGAGGCATCATAAATGTGTATTTGAGCTTGGTTTTTCTTTCCTAAGCCAGCTTTTTGGTATAATTGTAACTCCTTTTCTGCATGGGAATGTTCTATTATAACTGGTATTCGAGTGCTTATTAACAACCACACTGGAGAGGGGTCCGACATTAACGCGCACAGGATGGGGGCTGGTAAGCCCCTGAGATATCGGAAACTTAGAGGCCTAAGAAATTCCGATTGGGGGTGAGTGGGGGCTATGGTGATCCACATCATAACTAATTTTCATTCACCCAGGTCTATATTGTCAAGGTCAAAAGAGGTAATAAATGTCAAATTTTGGCCATATTTGGGACCTGTTGGGAAATGCCCTGATAATGCGTGGAAAAGCCGGGAGTAAGCTAAAGCCGGACCACGGTCATAGAGGTTGTGTCGCAAAGAATCTTTCCTTTTTTGAGGTCTAGGTCATTTAAGGTCATCGACCTATGACGTCAAAACATGGTATATTCCCTATTATGCACACTTAAAGTAGCACTATAGCAAACCTCGTGCTGGAAAGGAGGATTGACCTTTACCCATGATCTTTAACCTTGACCTTTGACCTTGAACTTACAACTGGGTTACCTTTACTATGACGTCATAGCATAATATACGTCAGACTAGGACACGTAAAGCACCGGGGTCAATGACCTTGAAATTGCTGGTATGACTTTGAACTTTGACCTCGACCTTCACGTGAGGTGACCTTGACATATCATCCCGTCTATATGACACTGTGACGTCACCACTTAGTCTCCAATGCAAGCAAACCGGTACGACTGCGCGGTGGCGGCGATTTCAAAATGTAGGTCTACTTTAGAAGCGTATAAATCAAACAATTTTCGACAAATGTTCAAAATTATTTCACTATTCAACGCGCTGTTAAATTTTCTCAAATGCGACCGATTCCCGTGTTTTGGCTAAGAGCGGTTCTCCGGTCATCCCGGAAAAAAGTAGTTGGGAGAGTATCCGAGGCCCCTCCAGTGCGCGTGCTAACACGCAGAGTAGAAGAAAGGGGTAGAATATATACCTACCTTGTGTTTCCTCAACAAGGCATATCAAAATATCAGTCCGTGAAGGTCAGTACGTTTCTCTCCGCCCCCCCGCCCACCCTCCGCTACATATGATATCGCGGTATCGCCAAATATGGGACGTAGGTCACCTGAGCAGCCCGAGTGTCATCTGCGTCAGCTCGTGACAGTGGGAACGGCGAGGAAATTCGATTCCCGGTTGAATCCCTAGGACACCTCGGGACTCCGATGGTTACGGCGACCGTTCATTTGGATGAAAAGGTATGACTGGTATTCACCATATGTGGTTTAACGTGTGATATGCAGCAAAACAGGATTCTTAGGTATCGTTTTTTGCTGTCCCGGCATTGCTTGAAGGTTTTATAATAAATGTCTGAATCGCGGGATCACGAGAGGCTTAATCCCATTATTGGGGCTTTTTGAAAATAGCGGGATCCCAATCCTGATATTGACATACCTAGCAGGAACATTTCTCATGCAATAAAAGGTTCGTTGTCGGCAGTCCCTCCGGGTATTTGGATAACAGTCAACACAGCAGTCAATACACAAATTTAGGCGGTTATAGTGCTTTGAAATTGTATAAACTAATTTTAGCACTTCTCGGCATTTCTTATAGCATCGTTCTCTGATAGTTCACTCATATTGCTCATTCTTGGCTGGTCCATGCCTCTATTCGGTAACCCACGGCGTTGCGTTAGCACCGCAGCGGCCTGGTTGGAGCCACAACCTCAGTTATTATATGTCATCTGGAACGCGGGGCTGCAAGTGGACGCAAGATATTTTGACTTGCCCTTGTAGAGCACATCCTGGGGAATCGTTTGATGGTAGTCTTATGCTGGGCCGGTGCTGGCCAAGTTTTAAATCCCTCTCTTTGTATTTGTAAATCGAACAGTTTTTGAGATATGCAGTATACTGAGAGAATGGTCTATAAAATAGTTATCAAAACTATTTTTGCATTATTTTATACCAAAACCCATTGCAAAGGGCTCACAAAACAGTGGTATTGCCATACTTTGACCTGTTCTTGCTTCCATGGTCGATTTTAAGCATAATGAAATGTACGTAGTTTTCGCTGCAGATCTCTGGTCCGCGGGTGGCGCACCAGAGTGCTTACTTCAAGCAACTCTACAAAGACTTACAGAGCACGGTTTGTGTTTTCCATGCCTGTTTTAAGTGCAGTGAAGAATTCTCTATCAGTATATGTGCTCAGGAAATGATTTAGAAAAAGTTGCATTTTCGTAATATTGGCCACGGACGGAGGCGTTTAGGGCCTATGTGTGTCGTTAAGCAGCAGAAATTCGTGAACCCCGCAAGGTGCAGTGAACGTAACCTGGCTCAAGTCTAGGCTGTCACGCAAACCTACCCGAGATGTAAAACAGGAGGTACCTTTCAAACGCACACGGCTTAATCACAACAGGAGTATTTTCGTTATCGCGGGCATCGCGAGCATGTCTTGCCGACAGCCCTGTCAGTGGGTGATTCTGTTGCGTGTCAGACCCCGGGATGCCACGAAGTTCGCCCCATCAGACCCCAGCGCGCCGGAGCAAATGTGAAATCAATACGGATTCATTCGGCACGGTTCGGCGGGGTAAGGCCGGCGCACCGCAGGACGACCTGAGCTATCGTTACGTGATGCCGCGTATGCTTTCATATCGGAACATGCACAATACTTGTCGTTCTTACTCGGATATCTCAAGTGGTTGAACAGTGTCCAGGCTAGCAACATCATCACACATGCGTTCCTGTGCTCAGCGCTTCTAGAATTAGTTGGTTTCTGGCCTCCGTACATTACACCTTTTTACCCAAAAGCACACGTGGCGGGCGGTGCGGCAGCGTCCACGGTTACAACCCACCAGGCCCGACGGTGTCGTTGCGTCGAGAATACGAGGTCGTCGCCAGCGACGCGCCGCGCTGGGGAGCCCAGTGAGCGAGCGTCGCCGCCGCCGGTGCAGCCGCGCCAGAATCGTAAACAGACCGTCACCGCACCACCCCGGGAGCCACTGTGCGCCGGCCACCCTCAGGAAATGAAGCTGCGCGTTCAAAGACAATTCTCCCGTGCTTTCATGTATTAAGCCGTCTGACTTTGCTATTCAAAGTCAGTTTTTGACACGATTACAAACGCATAGTTTCGTTGACGGTCTTTGGAACGTGTTGACGGATGACGAGAATAACGTTGTGAAGCAATCGTTTGAAACATCTGAAGACGGCTTCATTATAGGAAAATGATCTCTTGTGCTGAAATATTTTCGGTTCATTGTTTATGATATCACATATCTTACACAGGATTAAATATATATATATATATATATATATATATATATATATATATATATATATATATATAGCATGCTATCGTCTAACCAGCAATGCACCAGAGTTGTTCAAATTTTACGTGGTCTCGCAAGGAGAATAATTGATATGCAGTCTCCCCAGTACTTGCTGTCCTGCCCTTTCCATGCTGTCCAGCTTTATTCTCTCGCTTTCCATCCATTTCTCTTACAGCCCACCCCAGGGTAGGCGTTGACTCCCAGTATTGACCAGGCTGCCCCGGCAAAAAATCATAAACCACAATCCCCCGCGGCGATTTAACCCGGTGGCGCGCTGCCGCCGCCGCCGACGCCGTGGGGGCGTCGCGTCGACGGAGAACGGTCAACGCTCGAATTACGCGGTCGTCTCAGCGGGGTGACGGCTCGAAGCCCGGGGGCAGCCAGACAGCAGTCGCAGGTCACTGAACCCGCCATTACCACGCCGAAATATTCTATTTTTCCAGGCTTTGAGCTAGAAATGAATACATATTCAGCAGGTGTTGTTTGGGCTATAACACAACAGTAATTAACTCTTATCGTGACAGATAAATGTCGGAAACTATACGGCCTGAGTGTGCTCTTCCGTAAACTGGTGGGGTACGGATTTTTCTCTTTTGTTTAAAATTCACCCAACCGTCACATGAAAGAAAAGATAATGATAATTTGTGCAGCTGAATATGCGTACATTTCATTTATTGGCATATTTATCCAATTGCTCATTCACAAAGTATATATCAATCGGAAAACTTGAAAAACGGAAAACCCCGAAGATGCAGATACATCAATATTCTCGGAACTTGGCACCTATCCTATCCCGGGTGCGCAGTGTCCTTCATCAGCCTGTTTTGGCAATTGTTGTGTCGTTTTCAGCACGGGGAAATCAATATAATTGCAGTGGTAGCAGTTGCTGTGCCATGGCCTGTCTTCCTCGGACTTCTTAATCATATTATTATCAACTGCAGGACGGAGGAGTCGTTCCGACAGCAGCGCGAGGCGGCACCCTTGTACGTTATCTCATTCTCGGACTTGTTTGACTGCTATAGTGTTATCGTAGGACGGAGGAGTCGTTCAGGCGGCGCCTTTATACGTTATCTCATTCCCGGACTTGTTTGACTGCTATAGTGTCATCTTCAGGACGGAGGAGTCGCTCCGCATGCAGCGCGAGGCGGCGCCCTTGTACGTTATCACATTCTCGGGCTTGTTTGATTGCTGTAGTGTCATCTGCAGAACGGAGGAGTCGTTCAGGCGGCACCCTTGTACGTTACCACATTCCCGGACTTGTTTGACCGCTTTAGTGTCATCTGCAGTACGGAGGAGTCGTTCAGGCGGCACCCTTGTACGTTACCACATTCCCGGACTTGTTTGACCGCTTTAGTGTCATCTGCAGTACGGAGGAGTCGTTCAGGCGGCGCCCTTGTACGTTATCTTATTCCCGGACTTGTTTGACTGGTGTAGTGCATCTGCAGGACGGAGGAGTCGTTCCGGCAGCAGCGCGAGGCGGCGCCGTGGTTCGCCGTGCCGTACCCGGACTCCGCGCGTCGTCGAGAGCTGGCAGAAAGGTTCGGCGTGCAGGCCATTCCCAGCCTCATCATCCTGGACCCCGACGACCGGGTGATGTGTCGCAACGCCCGACTTCACGTCAGCGAAGAGTCCTCCTCTGAGGTTAGCAGTCCGAGAGCAGTGAAAAGGACAACCAATATGAATGTGAAGATCATCCCTAGTATGACTAGATTTGATCATTATAACTCATCTGGCCTTTAAGATATTAATTAACACACATTAAAGTCGGCCACAATGTTAATCCACGCCCCACCAGAGGCCCGGCACCACCTTTGCCCCATCGGGGGCCCATCGATGGCCCCTTTAACTCCGAAAATATGGTGGTTGGCACAAATCTGCTAAATAAAATACGTTAGAAAGCTCGAGTGAATTCAGTAAGATTTTACTTCGCATGTTTAGGCGCTCAAGTCAATGGTTTGACCCCCAGAGGTCAAGCTAGATCACGATAGGCTATTTCCACTAAGATATGCAATACTTAAGAAAACTGGGCATAGCTATCATGACATTAGAGCTATTGAGATTTGGTAAAGTACATTTGATAGGAAAATGCCAAACCTTTTCAAATACCAAAACTTTTCATATCAAATGCCAGGCTTTTTTACGCCCTGTGGAACGTAATATCCTCCCGCCAGTGGTTTGACCTCCAGAGGTCACCTCATGACACAATATGACCGGAAATCACAAAAGATCAGAAAGTGACCATACCTATATCAAATGAAAGCCTGTAACAAGACATACACGATGACGTTTGAATCATCGCTCTAGCTTAATTAGGTCAAAAGTTATCGTTGAAATACTGTTTTTGACCCCTGGTGACCTGTGATGACCTCAGAGGTCAAAGGGCAAATAACGCCCCTGGGATCCGTGAAAGGGTGACCAAGAACGCGTTTCTGAGCAATCTGAGCATTTGCAATCATTTCTTGTGAATCTTAGATAATAAGACAGCTTTTACCCATGCTTCTTCAATGGGAGAGGTCACCTCGTGACCTGACCTCAGGTCACGAAATCGACAAATCCCAGATAAACATTGTGTAGACCCTAGATGTTTCATTAAGTGTAGGAAGTTTTAAAGCGATCAGTTTAGAAATGTAGCTATGGTAGAGCTCAAAAGATGACATGAGGTGACCTTGGCTGATCTCGCCTGGTGGCCTGACCTGGTGTGGCCCAGGGTAAAAAATCAGGGAGGGTGTTAAAATAATGGGGTGAGATGCAGACTTCTCAACCGCGAGGTGCGCCTCGTCGTTTTATGCTATTCTGAAAGAAAACCTTGGGATCAAGGTTATTCAAGGCCAGTGACTTAAAAGGTCACAATATGGCATACTACATATAATAAACACTGTAACTAGCACTATAGCATTTTTTGCCGGGAAATGAGGATTAACCTTTACCCATGACCTTTACATTGTGTTAACGAAACCATGATGGCATATCATAATTTACGTTAGACTGGGTAACGCCATTTGGCCGAAAGCACTGCTGAGTTGACCTGACCTTTGACCTTGACCTTCATAAGAGGTGACCTTGACATATCATCCCGGTTATAGGGCGTTTATGACGTCGCCACTCGGTCTCCACTGCAAGCAATTGGTCCGACCACGCGAGAGTAGCGATGTCAAAATGCAGGTCTGGGTTTGAAAGCCTATAAGTGAAACAATTTTCGATCGATTTTCCAAATTCTTTCACAAATCAACGCACCGTTAAATTTTCTCAAGTGTGACGAAGTGTCATTTTTTCAGCTACGTGTTTTACCCGTCCGCCTTTGAAAAAAGGTGGAAGGGTGACCTCCGTGCCTCCAGTGCGTGTGTTAATAGAACATATTAAGAGTTATCTTTTTACCCCCCCCCGAGCTACCGGTAAATTCAGAGCTTCATCACACCCAGAAAATAATAAGTGTAGACATATTGATCACTTACAACCAACAAAAAATGGACACGTAAAAATACTTATCTGCTATGCAATATAATTATAAAGCGTTTGTCAGCCCCTTCACACACACATGTTTGTATTTCTAACATTTTCGCAAAATATACACGTTCCCAATGAGAACAAGTGATTCGATTTTGTTTGAGCGATTAAATTTAAAGTAAAGATTGTAAAAGCCCAAATGTACAAACGATTAAATTTTGAGTAAATTTTCTTTCATTGATATACGTCGGTGAGTTGCTACAAGACACCGGAGTAGTCCTCTGAAGCTCCTACCTAACGGTATTTTGATAATTTACAGGGATAGCATGTTGGGTATACACAGTACTGGCGCACATTTTGTATTGACGTTCATTATTCCGAGGTGCTTGTGACGGAAGAGACATCTGTAAGGTTGAGCCGCGAAACGAGTGCAGCCCTAACACATTCACACCTCTGTTCCAGTCGTTTCCCTGGCAGCCGCAGCCGGTGCAGGAGCTCTCTGAAGGCCACCGCTATCTCCTCGACGAACCGCTAGTCATACTCTTTGTTGGTGAGTGAAATCACACGAACGCTGTTCTATACGTTTTAAACATGCTTTTCGGTATGCGGTCGATGCGTTTTCTCATGTCTCCTCAGTTTGGCGTTTTGAGAGACCAAAATGGACAACAAACCGGCTCGGTTGCGAGATAAATCATTTTATGTGTGGCGTAGGGATGCAAATACCACTTCATGACTTTAAATCCGTCGCCGTAAATGTATGATGCGGTGAGATCTATTCTCTAATAAATCTCACGGCATCGGACGTTATATTTATTTTCCAATCATGCATTGGCATTAGTGTTCTGTTTCGAAACTAAGAGCGATAGCGCCATCACCCCAAGAAGATTCTGTCTGATGTTTGTCAGACGCGGAGCCGGAGGAGATGAGGTTCGCTCGGGAGGTACTGACTCCTGCCGCAGAGGCTGCCAGGAAACAGTGCCCGGACCACGAGGACCCCGTGCCCTTCTTCATCGGAACTGAGGTCAGGGGTCCCTCAGACTTCTGTGTCTGAGGTTACCTCGGCAGCTTCAATCAAACGCTGGGCGACGTTCACGTGTGTGTTAAGTTGAATGCTTGGTTTATACGGCAGGAGCTTAAATTTTTTTATGATATTTTGGATGGTTCTGGCGGTACTTAGATAGCGATTAAAATATACTTTGTCCTTAACTAGCTTTGTCATTATCCAAGATACTAAGAAGCCAGAAGCTTCTGAAAAACAATGGTAATGTTAATCAGCTGAGTGCATTTGGAAACTCAAACCAAAAGAAGTCTAGTGATTTATTTCGTGTAAAAGGTAAGCAACTTAGAATTCTGGACTTGGCCCAGAATTCTTGGTGTTATCAGTGAAGCATTATCTCCAGCATGATTATAGCTCGTAGCGCTGATTAATTTGCGTTATCGTAAGCTATTCATCAGTTCTGCGAATAGTTTGGCGTCGATTTCACCGCCGCCTCGTCAGCCGCTGACGGATTTCTCTGGGCTGTCAGTCGGAGGTGGCGGAGCAGGTGAGGGAGACGGCCGGCGTCGACGACACCGTCCCCCAGCTGGTCATCGTCGACCTCACCCTCGGCCACCGCTTCGTGCTGGAGGAGGGCGCGCCCGTGACCGCTCACAGCGTGATGCAGTTTTTCCAGCGGTGGCGGCGGCGCCAGCTGACGCCCGCTCTGTTCGACGTGCCGTAACTTTGCCAGCTCGCGTGACGACATGCCATCGTCACATAAGACAAATCCGAATGGTCAGTGTATATTGTGCTAGTAGCGAGTGAGGATTCAGCGTCATGTGTTCGTGATACGCCGCGGTGAAGTCTGACTGGCGACCGCATTAATGTCAGCGCCGTAATGTCAGCGCCAGTGGAACGTGTTCTGTAGCGGGCGAAACTTCCATGGAAAACGTCACTCGCCCGGCCATCACTTCCAACGTCTCCTATCGATACTGCTGCAAATTTATGCAAATTTAGGACACCACCAGTAAGGGAAGTGTTGTGCCAGCGAGAAAATCGGGCCGGCGTTTTTAAACTCGGGCAGGGATATCTGAGCGTCTCAGGTGCGTGCGTGCGCGGCGCGGCGCGGCGGCTGGTGACCGGGTGGCGACCTCTGGGCAGCGCCGAGCCGGCCGGGCCGGTGACAGGTTGCGTGGAGGAGCTGATTCCCGATGCCGCCGGCCGGGACGGCTGATTGATTGGAGTGCGGTGGCAAAAAGCGGCTCTGGCGTGCCGGGTGGGTGGTCTCCGCCCGGAGGGAGCGTGATTGGAGAGGGCGCCTGTTCAGCTCCGTCGCCGGCCGGCGGTGCCCACTATTCATGACCTGTATCGGCCTCTGCCAGCCTCGTTTTACCACATTCGAGCAGCTGGCCCAGCAAACATCATCTAACACTCTGTAGACACGTTTTTGTGTGTG
Source organism: Lepas anatifera (assembly GCA_034440635.1). NCBI lineage: Eukaryota > Metazoa > Arthropoda > Thecostraca > Lepadidae > Lepas > Lepas anatifera. The sequence continues at coordinate 410,208 of JAOTON010001976.1, read as the reverse complement.
CTCTCCCGACATAGAAAACGCGCATCGCTGCTGTTGAGTTTGACTTTGTTACAGCGGTACCGCTGCAAACCTGCTGTATATGTTTCTTTTCTAGTTTTGCACTTTTACACCATAATTCCAGAATCGCTTGCATTCAGCCCTCACTTCCACCAATGCGATCGTGATAGATGGCAATGTAGAACGTCTTCTTTATTTTATCAGTGTGTGAACTGCTTCTACAGTCCCAGTGTGTGAGGTATACAACAAACAGCTTTGTCGCTGTGACTCAATCCGTAGTATTGCTAGTCCAACGTGACACCATTACAACAAACACACAAATTCAGGGACCGCATTGTTTTTAACTTGTCTCAAACCAATGCTAAGTATACTGTCTAGTCATTTGGCACCTTTGGGAGTGAAATTAGTATCATGGGCGACTGTGAGGGAACACTTTCACTGTGGCGCGATATGGGCGGAATGCATGATGAGGAGATGGCTACAGATGATACATCTGCCGCCGCTTCGGTGAAAGATGAGTCTGTGGCTTCAGAATGACGGAAAAAAACCTGGAAAAAAGAATAGAAGTGTTAAAAAGTTAAGGCGTTTTTACACCCAGCATCGCTGTCGGAATCCATTTGCAGTTTCCTGACAGGAAAAAATATAGCACATACATACATACAACATACAAACATACAACATACATACATATATATAAGCTGTGACATCGAAAAAGATGCAACACAAGGTTGAAATAGTCCAGTTCCACCCTATGTGCTCGAGCTCTTCACCTGGCTGTTAGAAGCGGACGCCGGCCGAGGGCACGAGGTGCCGGCCCTGCGGCTGGAAGCCGTTCTCGTCCGCCACGTACTGCACGCGGTAGTTCTCGCCAGTGACCGGGTCGGGGTACTCGTACACACCGAATATCGACAGTGCCCCCGTCTCCGGGTTGGTGACCCCGGAGGCCTGCACGGACACGCCGTCGGCGGTCTGGTAGCCGTATTCGAAGCCTCCGTCTTGCTGCTGGTTGACTTGCCGCAGGATGGCGTCGTCCTGGGGGCGCGAGGTGACGGAGCACACTAGCGCCACGGCGGCCACTAGCAGAACCTGAAGAATATAGAGGACGGTCTCGCACAAAGAATGCATTCGTGTGTGTAAATGTACGGTAAAGTGTGGGCGAATATCGGCCGTGCACCTAACGCTTTACATTTATTGTAGTGCTATGTCCCAATATGTCCCAACCAGTTGAGGTGTTGCTTACCGTGACGTGACTTCAGTAGCACCGGGCAGGGCGCGGAATTTGGCCAGTGTGTGGTGCAAATGTATTTGCTTAATGACAAGGTCAAGTTTTGACTCTCCAGTCGAGACCCTGCTCTAGGACTGGGTCTAATTATTCATTGTCAGTACGTTCGAAAGCAGAAGCTTTTTTGCGTCAGGATAAATGCAATGGTTCTCTGTGACACCTCTGAACACGCGCACTGACCAGGGGACGCCTCTCGTCAATGCGCCCCTCGCTTTTTTGCAGGTGATCTGAAAACAGCCGCACACAGCACTGCTGTATTTGGTATACCTTTTCTGATCCTTTTTGGGACTTATGCCAAACTTTGGGCTCTGGTCATTAAAAAAATGATCAAAATGTTCTGTATCGATGACCTAATAATTGTTCGGGTTTAACGACGCACCAACTGCCAGGGTCATACGGCGTCGCCAACTCTCACCCTGTTGGAAGGGATTTTGGGGATCAGATCGACTTATTCAGAGGCTCCGCCGGGACTGAACCCGGACCGGTGGCTTAGAAGACAAGTATCGATGACCTAAGCTCAGCTACAAGCTATGACCTCTCCATCGAAAATGTACGGGTAAAATTGTAGAAGCTCAATACCTTCATTGAGAAAGCAGATAGAGCGTTTATTTTGATATCATTGAGTTTGTCTGATGCATGTGGTCCTGATGATATGCACTTTTGCCACATTTGATCTAGGCCTGACCCTGATTCGGCTCAAACATTAGATTCGACCTAGCAAGGCCAGTTGTTTTGGTAGTTATTTGGGGTTAGGGGCCACCAGCCTGGCAAGGCCATATAGCGCCCCTAGCAAGGACAAATAACATATCATTTGATGTGGCTTGCTGAAACGATTCCGACGCCGTAGATTATTATCATAATTCTAGGTCAAATACAATGATAGAAAAATCTTCATTTCCATTACTTTCCGTCATTTTCCTATGGTAACCTTCCATTTGACCTGACAAAATTTTAAAGAATGATTTCTTTAGAGCTTAGGTCAGGCCGCCCAACACTAACACATTTACCGCTTTTGACGAACTCTTAGCGGGAGCGGGTACCCCGTCAACACGGAGACGGCTCAGACCCGCCGTCAGTGGTGGAGTTCAATGATGATCCCCTAACCCCCCCTCCCCCCAAGAAGTGCAGGTAAGGGCAGATTATCCGTCATAACAAGAATTACTCATATCGGGTAGGTGTATGGTGAGATCAGGATTGCTGGGAAATTTTCCGTGAGCAATGTGTACATGAAGACCAAACTACTCTAAGATTATTATAATCACCATTTACTCGTTAAGCAGGCTTACATGAGCAGCGGTATAGGTCAGTCCAGGACTGGCAAACATGCACGGTACCAGCGCTGACTTTGGGGAGGGGGAGACTGAAAGGTTGGACTGCATCACAAATAGCTGTCGTTTTCTTCTCGACCCAACTTCCATCTTTTTAGAACACAAATTCGCCATATAACTCTGGCAGTTGGTGCGTCAATACCCCCCAGAACAACAAATCGAGTGTCTTCTTTAAAGGCAACTGCAGATTTGTTCTAAAAAGATGGAAGCTGAGTCCAAAAGAAAAGAAAGACAGCAATTCGTGCTGCAGCCACATCTTCTAGCTCATCCTCCCCCAAGGGTCAGCCCTGGCTCTTGGCCAATGCCATTGTGTGTAAACAGGACCATAGTCTAAGGTCTCGCTGTAACAGCTTCATCACGGACTAAATTATATAAAACATAATCCAAATACACAGATTTGATGTCGATAAGCATCCCATTTCGATACCAGATTCCTTATCTGTCTATATCTGTTAAAATGCTGAGTGAAGAGAACATACGAAAACAGGATAGCACACTTGCGGCCGCGGGGGACTGATATAGCTGACATAGCACGGGGGATAGCAGAACCCCTTTAAAGGGAATGAACCACTTATTTAACAATTTAATAATTAAAAAACAATTTAGGAACAATTTAAAAACAAGAGAGTTATGAAAATCAGAAAACAACATGTTTTTCACACCTTCAAACACTAAAAACATAAATATCTCCATTATCCAAAAACAAGTGGCTTCATCAAAATAACATTTAATAATCAGTGAAATCCCAAATCTGGATCATAGACTCGTTGTCAAGGCCCATTCACAGCGTTTCCGCAAGGCAAAATTGCGTGCAGCACACTGGTGCAAAAACTGAACGACAGATGTCGTTACGGCGGCCGAGCTTATTCAATGGTGGAAAGATCATGCATATTTCTGATCTAAAGAAACAATTTCAGAGTTGGATTAAAAAAAAGATACTTGTTTTGAAAAGTACGAGAAGGAAGGATGTGATGTGTGTTGCGGCCGGGTGAATTTCGGCCCAATCGCGCTCTGCAATGGACTGCTCTGCCCGAGGTTTCCGGTCGACAGGCAGTTGCATGCTGGTTCACTCGCTACCATAGTTTTTCAGCGAGTGGGCGAGGCTTAGAGCTTAACACACGCATTGACGGGGGTCTGAGCCACCTTCGGATTGACGAGGGGGCGGGTACCCGCCCCCCTAAGATCTCAAGAACCACGGTAGGTAGCAAAAAAACGGTAAACGGCGTTGGGTAGCCCATCCGCTTCTCCATCCAAAATATTTGAACCATTTTTTTGTCAGGTCACATTTAAGGTCACCAGAGGTCAAAAACATGCCGTCACATGCAGTCATAGGGATAACATGTAAATTAAGTTTCTCGGCCATTACATCTGAACAAGTAAAGATAGAGCAAAACGACTTAAACCCTATGAATCCTCGCAGCAAGCCGAATCGAATGATATATGATTTGACCTTGCTAGGTCAAATCAAAGATTTGACCTGACCTGAGGTCAGGTCAGGGTCAAATTATATAAAATGCATATCATTAGAACCGCAAAGCCAAGGCGAGTCTAATGAAGCTAAAGTAAACGCTCTATCACTATCTGTTACTGAGTTATTCAGTAAAAAACAAATTTCCCATGTATTACCATGGTCATGGTTACCAAGGTCATGCTTCGTACCTGACCTTAGGTCATCGATATCAAAAATACCGGAACATATTTTAGAGAACTCGGTGAGCCCATTATGTGATATGAGTTTCAATACGATAAGTTCACCCTGCTCCGACTTATGCTATCTTAAACTTTTTTTGAGGTCGGGTCACTTGACCTGTACTGGTGACCTGACCTGAGATGACCTATCCTTAAAATTTTCACAAAAGTTGCAAAAATGATGAGGGAAAAGGTATACCAAGTACGGCGGCGCTGCGCGCCGCCGTTTTTCTGCTGTTTCCGAAAAACCCGAGGGGGGCGGGTATCCGCCCCCCGTCAATGCGCGTGTTAACCCTTGCCCCGGTGGCGGGTACGAGCCACCTTCGCCCTGGTGGGGGGGCTAAAAAAGACCCCCCCCCACGATCTCAAAAACTAAGAGAGCTAGAAAAAAGCGCAAAACGGCAATCGAAAGCTCTTCGAAAATGATATCGAAAATACTTCGGTCATTTTTCTTGTCAGGTCAATATCAAGGTCACCAGAGGTCAAAATAGGTCAAAATCGCTAATATGAGGTGTACTAAGAAAACCTCCTATATCTCAGAAACTATGATAGCTAGAAACATTTTTCTAACACCATTCGAAAGCTCTTGAGATGCGCTTTCATTACAGTGGCATTCATTTTCGTGTCAGGTCAAAGCCTAGGGAGCTACAGGTGACTAAATATTGGGCATATTCTTGGGAATGTCCATAGCCACCCATGCATAAGGGCGTTTACTTTTTCGCTAATAGCTTCCAAACCAAACAAGATACAGCCATAGTTTATGCACCATTGCAATCCTCTCGTCAATACGAATCGAATGATATATGATATTGCTATGCCAGGTCAAATTTAAGAATTTGACCTGACCCAGGTCAACGGTCTGACCCAACTTGACCTGGTATAGTCATGATGTATATCATTTGACTTACAGTGACTATACAAACACATCGGTGACAAAATAAAAGCTCTATCTTAGTTAATTTAAAATTTATAGAGGAAAACACCAAAAAATGCTTAATTGACCTAAGGTGACCTTTTAAAGGTCACAAGTCAAAAATTTTGGTATCAGCTTCAGAAATGGGCTAAGAGCAAGTCGCAACCGATGCTTGAAGTTGATTCCATCCATACTTACTGAGAAAAGCTCATTTCGTGATTTTCTCCATGCATTGTCAATGGGGAGGTCATGCTCTGCACATGACCTTAGGGTCACCAATATCGAAAATCCCGGAACAAATGTTGTAGCTCCTGGTGGGCCCAAGATGTGGTATGAGTTTCAACTTGATCGATTAACCCTTCTTTTAGTTATGCCGTCCTAAGTATTTTTTGAGGTGAGGTCACTTCACCTGACCTGGTGACCTGACCTGATATGACCTTGAGCCAAAATTTTCAGGAAAGATGTAAAAATGATGAAGGAACAGCTAGACCAAGTCTGGTGGCGCTGCGCGCCGCCGTTTTTTGGTCACTTTGGAAAAACCCGAGGGGGGGTCTAAAAAGACCCCCCCCACCCGGGCGAAGGTTAAGACCAATCAGATTACTGCAACCACTGGAAGGTATTTCATTAGGGTTTGACATAAGGCAATAAGCCCCTTTACTTTGGACTTTTGGGATAATTAGCAATGAACTTCCAATTTAGCCTACCTGGCGTGATATGTCTGAGGCACCAACTCCAATTTCTTCATTATCTTTTGTTAATGTTCACCACAGGGTTTTGAATTCGAAAAACTATCAAAAGTTTTTCTTGGCCGTAAGCTTCTCGTCCCAAAAATACTGGCTCCTCTCCTTCACTGCAACATCAAAGAATCTGACACTCAGGAGGCCCATTCTGGAGATGCCGTTTCTATGGTGCGGACGACCACGATGACCCTGGGACGCTGCAGCTGTGTAGTTGGGCGTGACTTACGCCCGCCCTCGGCATCGCCGGGTAAGCCATGCGCGTCGACCGGACCCCAAGGTCACAGCTGCCTCGCTTTGTTTTATCCGATCGTCTTGATATTTTATATGTTCAAACTTATCTTTCAGTACGTGCAGAAGGCACGACCACGCGAAGATAGCATCAATTCTCCAGATGAAACAACTATGTTGTCTTGCCTCAATAACGGTACACCAGTGATAATCACTGATCTGCGCTCGGTAAATTGTGTCATAACATTGTCGCAGCATAATCGACAAGGGTAATGCGTTAAGTCTCTCAGGGATGTTCAAAGAAAAATCAGTGGACTATTGCACAAAACTACTCCGGTAAAATAAAAATACCCGAGATAAGAATTTACCTAGGTAGTTTTTTGTGCTATAGGCTAGACATCTCAATGGAGGCATACACTAACCCATTTTTGATAATGCAGAGGTGATTTCTCGTAATATTTGGCAGGAGTAAATTCGTTGAGACCTTACATCCTCCTACACATGCTAAGCGTATATGCACATACATGCACTCAGCACACTTACCATGCAGCGGTCAATCGTTTTAGTTCCAAACCAGTGGTGTGCTCATCGTGAGTTCAAGCTTGCATCGCGTACATTTCCGGGTAAGGGCGTCGCCACCATGGGGGCCTGGCCTCCATTAGACTTTAGGGAGGCCCTCCGCTGCACTCAGGAGGCTCCCTTTGATGCTAGAGGCCTTTGAAAGGCTCAGTATCTGAGAAGTATAAATGCGTTGATAGCAGGCATGTACAATTATCTACTTGACATTGGAGCTCTCTTCAACGACACAGGGAGGTCCCTTGGGGTGAAAGAAGTTCCTAACAGGTTAACGAGGCCCAATCTGTCAACCTAAATGGCGCGAGGTAGCCCATTAGCGGGACATGCACTCCAATCGTCCTTGATACGTGCTCTGCGCATATTTCAAGCTCCCGGTATGTGTTGGCGGCTTTCTCGCTAACAAAGGAGGCCCCACAAACGGCAAAGGATGCTTTTTAGGCCAGTCAGAGCTGGTAATATTTCCAATATTTCAAAACCAGGCCCCTGAAAATGTCGAGCAGGCCCAGTTCCGTGAAGTCAGGGACATGCCGAGGCCCTACATACAGTAGATAAGGCCCCAAGTGACATCGAATCGTGATTCAGTTTTATTTTCGGCCATTGACGTGCATAAGATGCCACTTTAATGGTAGGTGATTTTACTTAGGTCAACAAAACGAGTTAATCTGTTCAGTATTTCTAGGAGAGACCCACAGATCTAGTCAAGGAAATCCCGTCCGCCAAAGCTGGTGACGGGCGGAGGCCCCAGTTTTGGCAGAGGAAGTTTGCAGTGTCACTAATCGCTATCCATGCTTATAACTGAGGTCCCTGACATGAATGGAGGCCCCATAACTGGTGAATGAGGGAGCCCCAAAAGTGAAAATGATACACATATATCAGCAAACAACTGCTAACTTTTCCCGTATTTTAAAGTCAGACCATTGCACAGATCAAGGAGGCCCCGACCGATGAAGTAGATAGTACGCAGTGGACCCTCTAATAGCAGAGGAGGCCCCCAGCATCATTGATGTGTATTTTATTTATAGCTCAGGCACTTGGAGTACTTTGCTGGGCCCCCTGTGGAAAAGAGGAGAATATCAAGCAGCACAAAAATATTTACTATAGCCGTACATAAAGTGAACTGAACGTTGACCCAACCCATTGTGGAGGCCTCAAAAACCTTAGAGGCCCCCTCGGGGTCAGAGATAGGAGGCCCCCTTGAGCTCTGGCGCCCGTGAATAGAAATGCCTGCCTGAAGGACATCAGTGACAATGGGCTGTCGAGGGCCTGAAACAGAGCTCCTGGAAAAGGTGTTTGCTGACTCGAGCTACCTGCGCCAGTGAGCGCCCCGCCATGCTGTTGATCCGGGGTACGTGCTGGCGGTGAATAGCGGATGACTTGTTTGTCCGCCAGACATTCTGAGGACTAATCCTACCCAGGGATCCTTGTCAAATCTCTAAGCCACGTATTATTGAAAGAAGATTGAACACGCGCAGTGGAGGCCATGGCGCGTTGGCTCTGGCCATGGTGAATTGGCTCTGGGCACAGTATTCTTTTTATCCATGATACGGTACAGGGATGGACAAAATCTGCACTTTCCCCGTCTTCGCACTTGACCGGCAAGGTAAATTTTTGCCAGTAGTTAATGCCTGTTCAGGCATGCTGATTTAACACGCGCATTGTACCCGCCCCTCGGGTTTTTTCGAGACAGCAGAAAAACGGCGGCGCGCAGCGCCGCCGTACTCGGTATACCTTTTCCCTCATCATTTTTGCAACTTCTGTGAAAATTTTAAGGATAGGTCTTCTCAGGTCAGGTCACCAGTACAGGTCAAGTGGCCCGACCTCAAAAAAAAGTTTAAGATAGCATAAGTCGGAGCAGGGTGAACTTATCTAATTGAAACTCATATCACATAATGGGCTCACCGAGTTCTCTAAAATATTTTCTGGTATTTTTGATATCGATGACCTAAGGTCAGGGACGAAGCATGACCTCTCAATTGGTAATACATGGAAATATGGTTTTTACTGAATAACTCAGTAACAGATGGTGATAAAGCGTTTATTTTAGCTTCATTAGACTCGCCTTGGCTTTGTGGTTCTAATGATATGCATTTTATATAATTTGACCCTGACCTGACCTCAGGTCAGGTCAAATCTTTGATTTGACCTAGCAAGGTCAAATGATATATCATTCGATTTGGCTTGCTGCGAGGATTCATATTATTCAAGTCGTTTTGCTCTATCTTTACTTGTTCAGATGTAATGGCCGAAAAAACTTAATTTACATGTTATCCCTATGACGGCATGTGACGGCATGTTTTTGACCTCTGGTGACCTTAAATGTGACCTGACAAAAAATGGTTCAAATATTTTCGATGGAGAAGCGGATGGGCTACCCAACGCCGTTTACCGTTTTTGCTACCTACCGTGGTTCTCGAGATCTTAGGGGGCGGGTACCCGCCCCCTCGTCAATCCGAAGGTGGCTCAGACCCCCGTCAATGCGCGTGTTAAGCCACGCTGAAAATGTAATGCATACACAATAGCCCTCTGAGGGTGACGGATTCAAGCTTCACTGAATCCCGTGTATTTTCGAGGCCGCGCTGCTGCAGTGCTAGTGGCAGCCTCCATGCCAGTTCTACGCAAATAAGTGAGGGTTTAGCAGAAGGAGCCAGATCTGCATTTGTATTCCTTACTGCTGTTCAGTACAGCTAGTGCTTCAGCTACGCTGCGTGGCGGCGTGTTTTTACCGCCTTCAAATAAGATTTGAAGACAAACATCGTAAACTGTGGCTTTTGCAATATAAGAAGTCCGTATATTCTGTGAATAAACTAAGCAAGCTGAAATCCAGCTAGTAAGTCCTTACGTAGTTCGGCCGCAAGCGACGGTCCCAGTCAGTTCAAAAGCCAACCAGTTATTTTGCAAACCAACTTAAGATTAGGGTGTTTGGAAGCTAGCACGTGCTCGTCTGGGGAGCAGGTTGCCACCCTCCTCCCTAAACCTTTTCACATGTTGGCACAAGAAAACAGCGACAGACAGCATAACCGTACTCGGCACGCCTATTTCCTGTTCATTGTCTCCAAGTTTCCAAAGATTATAAGTCTAGTTCATATCAGGCCACGTTGCCCGCCCAGGTTAGGTGATGCCAACCTCATACATATTATGCGTTGCAGCAGGAGCAGTAAGCCTAAGTTATTTACATGATATTCATATCGTATGATAAGGTCACGAAGTGTAACAGCTTGTAGTAACAGAGTATTTTACACCGATGATCACAGATCAGATGAGGGTCATGAACTCACCATTGAAAATGAATGAGAAACGATTGTTCAGGTTCAAAAGCTTCAAATGGCATGAAGCAGAGCTTTTAATTTTGTATTATCATTTTCATATTTCCACCAGGAGGCAATGAACATGGCCAGTGACCCCTGCTGGCCTTGCCTGGACTTACGTCAGGATAAATTAGGATTTGACCCAGCAAAGTCATTTGATATTCATTCATTTTGCTTGGCGAGGGAACCCTTAAGACGGTTACGTAGTGTGTGCGGCTCTGCTCTGTCATGGAAAATATACAGAAAACACAAGTTTGCATTGAATCTATACGGCAGTACTCATACTTACACTTTCGGTACGGATGGAGACGGGTAACAAAACACCACTTCCCACTTTTTTCCATCAGGCTGGATTTTTAGATCTTAAAAGGGTGTATCCAACCAATTTGCCCCCCCCTCTACTTGCTCTCCCCCTCCCCGGCCACGCCTTTAAAGGTGTCCCCGGCCCCTAGTCCTGCGAATAATTAATGACTAGCCAGGGCCTTCTAAGATTTGACGATGAGTTCAGTTTGTAAAATTCTGGATTTTGCAGAATACCCGTAGTATTAAAGACCAGTAGATAAGTAATTATAACATTTTACTCAGTTCAGATATATGAAAAGGTCGAAATAAGGCCCTAAACACTCTATTTGTTCCAAACTTCCGAAGGGTCTGCTTCTCAGAAAAAAGGTGTATTGTGTAAATAGTTTTGGTTTAATGAGTTTAGGTGAATACACCCATCCGCAGGAGGGCAAAGTCAATCAGCGCTGAAACCTCCCGCTGAGCTCAGAACAGGATGCAGACTAACACCTGTCATCGAAAAAGATCTTACTCATGTTGCGGTGCATATTTGATAACCCTCAAGCAATGGCATAGCCAGGGTGCATTCAGCCATTCCCCATGGATTTCCCATTCATTTCCTATTCTCCAATTCCTATTCATGTTATATGAACCCTTTATATTCCAAATTTTCAAGTCAAATGCGTCCTATGCCCACCTCTTGAATTTCTGGCTACGTCACGCAGATGGTTACAGAGCCCATTAAATTTATGGCTCCGCCACCGGCCATCTTACGGCATCATATATCTCGAATACCCTATGGTGTGATTATGGTCCAAAGGTTTGATGGTCTGCAGACATCTTCCGAGAAGCTGCTATCGTTCGTAGCTATCTACCGCTTTTAAATTTTTGTGCTATCTGCGTATCGTGACCCAAGTACATTCCTAGCTTACAGTACTACTGGTGCACTGGCATCTTCTTTGCACAGCTGATAAGGTTATCGACGAAATAAAAAATTAAGTATATTTTAAGTGACCATTACCCTTGCTCCAGTGATCACTCCAATCATATCGTTATCTGCATCTCTACGAACCGGTTCTGGCATGTCTTGTCTCCTGGCGTTGTGACGGGTACCGACAAGAACGGGTACTCATCTAGCATATCATTTCGTCGTGGTCACTGCGGCAGATCCTGACTGAGAAGGATTCGTGACGTGGCAATTTCCGCGCTCTACACTTTCGTTTGTGCTAGAACAATACAAGCAGACTGGTCAAGCCTTAATTGAAGGTCAGGCCGCTTTCTTTACGAACCTCTCACAAATATGTACTTTCGGGCAGCTGTGTTTGTCCCGCAGTCGTGTGACGAGTTGGACGTATTACTTAACGCAGTATATGTGGAGCTAGGAATGGTTGATTAGGTCGCACCCTGTTAGGGGTTACAGAAGCTCACATTCCAAAAAGTCAATCATTTGAACTACGTTACTTGTTTTGTAAATGCTATCGATACTAACGTCCCCAGAGATCAGCAATCAGGTATGGGAATTCCACAGAAACTGCTCTTTTTCAACCATAGCTTCTGACTCACTAAGGACGCAGCACATACTGATAGTTGAAACAAATTTTTAACATTACAGAGACATCATACCACATGGCCCTTGAGTGATATCGGTCCACCACGACACTTCGTCTTAGTTATGCCCATGTGCGATACTCCACTCAGTTATTGGTGAAAATTATGTCATACATTTGTACATTCATACATATGTAGAAATAGGTTTTGTTACGAATCATCCCACTGATATTATGACAACATTATTTTCAGGGTAGGAGCAGGCATGGTTTCTCTATAAATCTCTAAGAATTGTCTCTGAGCACGAGCTTGCCTTAAAATTGGGTTACTTTACTACAAACCCTATATTCGCTTATGCAAAGAAGGATCAGTGTAAAACAAGATGCTAACGTATACGATGGCATATGATATACATGTCAAACCCAGTGGTAAAGAGGAACAAGCTATGCCCGTTATCGATTATCTCACACTAAGTTATTTCCACTAACAGCCAAATAAATCTTCATATCAGTCTAAGCATTCATACTAATAGTACACTGATATAAATTTGTATTCCCGTGTGCTCTATCTAATCCGGAATCACGGAGTGTAAAATGATGCCATGAAACCTTACTCAAGACATATTTGAGCATGCTTTCTCTCGGTAGATCTTATTTCCAGCATAATTCCAGCAAAGGAAGTGTTTATGCATCCTTGACAGCTTAAAACGATTCTCGGCTTCTAAAAGTAGTTGGAAGAAACGTAATGTCATACCAATATGGCGCTGCATGCGGGACTTAACCGACTTAATGGTTAAGCTACTGCAAAGCATCAGTTCATCTTAAGTAGTCGATCTATTCGCACTGTGATGTCCATAGAGCTATTAACACGCGCATTGACGCGGGCCCCCCCGGGTTTTCGAAAACAGCAAAAAACGCGGCGCGCAGCGCCGTACTTATACCTTTTCCCTCATCATTTTGCAGCTTCGTGCAAATTTTAAGGATAGGTCATCTCAGGTCAGGTCACCAGTACAGGCGTGACCCGACCTCAAAAAAAGTTTAAGATAGCATAAGTCGGAGCAGGGGACCCTATCCAATTGAAACTCATATCACATAATGGGCTCACCGAGTTCTCTAAAATATGTTCCGGTATTTTTGATATCGATGACCTAAGGTCAGGTACGAACATGACCTCTCCATTAGTAATACATGGAAATATGGTTTTACTTAATAACTCAGTAACAGATGGTGATAGAGCGTTTATTTTAGCTTCATTAGACTCGCCTTGGCTTTCGGTTCTAATGATATGCATTTTATATAATTTGACCCTGACCTGACCTCAGGTCAGGTCAAATCTTGATTTGACCTAGCAAGGTCAAATCATATACATTCGATTCGGCTTGCTGCGAAGATTCATAGGGTTCAAGTCGTTTTGCTCCATCTTTACTTGTTCAGATGTAATGGCCGAAAAACTTAATTTACATGTTATCCCTATGACGGCATGTTTTGACCTCTCGTGACCTTAAATGTGACCTGACAAAAAATGGTCAAATATTTTCGATGGAAAGCGGATGGGCTACCCAACGCCGTTTACCGTTTTGCTACCTACCGTGGTTCCGAGATCTTAGGGGCGGGTACCCGCCCCCTCGTCAATCCGAAGGTGGCTCAGACCCCCGTCAATGCGCGTGTTAACATCACCTTCAAGGTTTCATATTACAGGTTTTGGAGTGCTGAGGCGAGGAGCATGGCAATAAGCTGACAATGTATATACTGGCCTGTCTCTTCGAGGTCTAATTACACTATGACTGAGAATTTGAGGTTTGACCTACTTGATTCTGACAAAGGGCTGAATATATAATCTAAGTGCATTTTATATCCAGGATTCAAGGAGACAGGTCAGTTTATACCCTGTCAACCTGTTTCATATTATACTAGGAATCAAAATATTCTGTCACCGGAAATAAACAGGAATAAGGGAGCTTCAAATCCAGAATCATTCCAATCCCCATTGTATTTTTTCCCACCTCACGGGGTATCCGGGGACTGCGTGCGCGAGCTCCGTCCCGCGCTTGAGTAAACTTGCTCGCCGTTTCGCACCGTCTTCAGTGGTCCCGCCATTGCACACAGGCCGTAACGAAGCTCCAGGGTTGTGATCCAAGAGAAATTTGAGAGGAATTGCAGACCTTTTTCACATTACGTCGGCGCTTGCTCCTGTATTGATCAAATTCAGGTTTCGTACTGAGGGACCTGAAAAAGCTACGCGGCCTTTGGCACGGTGTACGGGGGAAGTAACATCGACAGACCTAGCCGTGATAACGGATCAAGAGAAGAAGCTTATGCTGAATCAGATGACCGACAGACTCCGTTAAGAGCTTGTGAAAGTGAAAAAGCATACTGGGGCAGCCACGGTTCAGGCTTTCATTTTACTGGTGGCCTACACTGCTCTGAACCAGGAGTCCACATGTGTCAGCTAGAGGACGACAGCATGCACTCAAGTCCTAAGTTTGGCCAAACAGAATATTTTTTAGCCTTGAGGGAACGCTTTGAGGAGGTGTACATGTCCACAATTATCTCTTCATCTCCAAAGTAGACGAGGGCTGCCATCTCAGGCGGCTGCGACATATGCTTGAATCGTAAGCCTGGACCGCTCTGGTCGATATCGGTGATGATTGTTCATGAAGGGCACTTCATAAATGTTCGAAAAAAACCAAGGACCCAAAAGGGCCAAACCAACCTGATACGACAAAAACTTCAACATCAGGACCAAAAACGTCAATTTGCTCCCCCATCCCAGCGGCTGGATATAAGAATGTCCAGTTGTCTCTCATTTGACTGAGATCAGGAAATTTTTGCCAAGTGGGGGGGGCCAGGCCCCCTGGCCCCCCTTTTCCGACGCGTATGGAAAAACAGTAAACGTGATTGTTGTTTGATGTTTGTGTCCTAAGACAAGGTGATGATTATGTTTCATTTTGTTGAGGCTACATAGACTATGGTAAACAGAGTGGATCACCCTCCATTATCATTAAACAAAATAAATCTTAGAACAATGCCACAACATCAGTAAAGGTAGCATGCTTTGCAGAGATTCTAATAAAAAACGCAAACACTAACGAGAAACATTTAGCGAACCCAATGGAACTCCAGGCAATACTAAAAAAATGTCAAGTAGACCACAATTATACCAGCATGACTTTTGCCTCTAGACTATTTGTATGCCAAATGCCGACACAATAGAGGCGGTTTCGTTTGAGAGTTGCATCGAATTCCGTTTCCGTGTTAAGTGGAGGGGCGTATTTCACTAATTCATGTTTCATGAAGAGTTGGAATATATTGATTCGATAACGATTTCGCAGGCGGTACAATGATGCCGTGGAGTTTTCCCAGACCGAGGTAAGAGTCATTCGATACCAGCCATCAGATATTTTATTCCCGAGCTTATGGTGATACTTCTAGGGGCTTCAAAAGATACTGCGTGCTAGATTCAAGCTAGTCGAAGACACTACATTGTGTCTATGTCGGCAATACAATGAGCATGATTCTGCCTGATTCCAACCGATTTTGTCACCAGAATCCGGTATCGCTTTCAGCACCGACTCATTTTATCCACATGTAATCCATGTTTATCTCAGTGTACGGAACTTTAAATCTGGATTTCGATCATTTTGAATAACAAAATAGCGCCAGAAGACAGGCCCATTGTAAGGCCAACAAAAGCGAGACTGCATGGTCTGCAGCTTTACACCTGGAACTGGAGATGTTAGCGATGGTCCCCGTGAAGTGGTGCTTCAGTGCACTGCTGACTTACTGTCCTTGGCCGCGCTCGTGCCAGCGCGATCATCGCCTCTTGTCCAGTCCAAAAATGCAAGATGTGGTCATGTTGGATCGATGCCTGATGTGACCGAGGGAGAGTGCAGCGTAAATGTCAGATCAAAATCAAATCTGTCAGTTTGGGTTGGTCGGTGTTTTAGGCACTTCAGCAGCTGAGCCTATAGTGGTCGGTTTGCAAAGCTTCAGAAGACAATTTGTCATCGGCATCGGATCTATGGTCTGCAGCGTTGACTTCCCAAGCGTGCTGCTGCGGGTTGTGCAACAGGGACACAGGGACCCCGACTATTCTCCGAAAACAGATGTCGCTGTAATCCTGACCTCGGGCTAATCACTAGTTCAAATCGATGCGATAACAGTTAAAAGAAGACTATATCAACCTCATTGGTTGCTGGTGGGTAGGGGGCAATTTCTGGGCCGTGGGATCTGGGACAAAAACCCGGCCGGTCCTGCAGGGCCTGAAGACCACTCCAGTCCACTGAGCCTGAAGACCTGATATGAGCCAATGAAGGGCTGATGCATCAAGTGATATATCAAGGTTGGCTTTTTCTTTAGACTCTTTAATTCCTTGCTCCGAGTAAAATATCATATCTTCTCGGATTTACTCACATCATTAGAATGACACCTATCTTTAATAATAATCGCACACAAATCTCCTTGTCACTGCTTCACATGCATAAATTCAAAGCAATGATTAAACGTACAAGGTACTACTAAATGGTATAGGTCCAAAAAGCGACTTTGTATCTGATGGACCCCCAACAGTAGATTTTCAGTATAGGTGCATAAATTTGCTTTGGCTGTATCTTTTTCACAGAAAAGTTGGCATACTTCTCCCACGGCTCAAGATGAAACCATCAGGTCCTCATATTGACACTGTTCCATCCCATGTTGGTTTATTTGTATTGTTAATGCATCACTCCAGCTTCATACCTTTGCATAAGCAACATAAAGAACTTAAACAGTATTCAGGCCCAGGAATCTGACGTGTGTGATGCATTTGGCTTCTGATTTCATTAGGAATAGGGATTTACATAAACTGTTAACACTTAAACCAACACAGCAGGCAGATGAACGCGTTTCGACAAAAATTGTCTTCTTCAACACCTATGGCATGAGGGATAAGGAAGGGTCTTGGTGACGGGTTCCTTATCCCTCATGCTATAGGTGTTGAAGAAGACAATTTTTGTCGAGACGCGTTCATCTGCCTGCTGTGTTAGTTTAAGTGTTAATATCTGTCAACCACTGTTATATATATATATATATATATAAAATATATATATAAATAATAAATATTACATAACTGTGTTTGCCCCTTTATCAGTCCAACATGGAAGCAATCCATTTGCTGCGCTGAGTAGAGTTCCAGTCCTTTCTATAGGTTACGGCTACTCACCTTGTACATTGTCTTGTGGCGTTTGTCGAGTCAGCAGTTAAGAGAGTCCAATGGCCGTTGCAGGGTTTGCCCTTGGTTGCGGCACTGTATCCACGGCGTTACTGGAACCTGCCCGCCGCCGACACCGGCCTATAAAGGCTGTCCAGGCCAGGACGGGCCCCTCCGTGCGGGTCTGACCGCTGCCGCCCCTGTCAGCGCCATGGCACCCACTCTCCTTGAGCCACGCAGCTCCCAGTCCACTCTTCGTACTGGAAATGTTGAAGCGCCCTCAGTAAATGCTACTGATACAGTTGGAAGCGTGGGGAGGTCCTTCAAAACCAACAGTCAACGTTTTTGGTATTCACCTGTTGAGCAGAAAGTGTATCCCCCAAATTTGAACTATTATTATTCTAACAGTGAGTTTAATTCCTTTTCGTTTGATGTCTTTAACACCCGCACTGGAGAGGGTCTGGCACGAACGCCTAATGGAGGGGGGGCTGGTAGGTCTATCCTAAGATATCGGAATCTTAGAGACGTAGAAAAACACCGTTTGGGAGGTGGGTGGGGGTTATGGTGATCTACATCATGGCCAATATTCATTGACCTAGGTCAATATATTCAAGGTCAAACTGGGTCATAAAAGTCAAATATCAGCCATACCGGGGACCTATTGGAACATATCATGATTATGCGGGGAAAATACGGGAATGAGCTATAGCCGGCCCTGTATAATAGAGGAAAGGTCACAAAGAAGCTTTCCTACAATTTTTGGGTCAAAACCATTCAAGGTTATTGACCTTTGAGGTCACAATATAGTATACTAGCGATAATGTGCACTTTGACTAACACTATAGCCACTGTTTGGCGGGAAATGAGGATTGACCTTTAAAAACGAACTTTGACCTTGATCTTTACATTGAGCTACCTTAACCCGCGCCACCTTTGCCCCACCGGGGGCCATGGTGCCCCACTCTAACTCAGAAAATATGGGGGTTAGCGCAAATCTGCAAAGTGCGTTAGAAAGCTCTCGTGAATTCAGTAAGAAATTACTTCACATATTTAAGCACTCAGGTCAATGTTTTGACCCCCAGAGGTCAAGTTGGGTCACGATAGGCCATTTTCACTCAAATATGCAATGCTTAAGAAAACTTGACATGACTCTTATGCCATTAGAGCTATTGAGATCTGGTAAAATATATTTGATAGGAAAATGCAAGACTTTTTCCGCTAGGTGAAGCGTAATGACCTCCCGCCAGTAGTTTGACCTCCAGGGGTCACCTCGTGACCTAATATGACCTGAGGTCACGAAAGGTCAGAAAGTGACCTTGCCGTATATCAAATGAAAGCCAGTGACAATACATATACGATGATTTTGGTTCAGTGCTCTAGCTTAATTACGTCAATAGGTATTGTCAAATTACTGTTTTTGACCCCTGGTGACCTTGGATGACCTTGAAGAGGCCAAAGGGTAAATATGGCCCCTGGGATCCGTGAAAGGGTGTCCAAGAACGCTTTTCTGAGAATGCTGAACATTTGCAATCGTTTTTGTGACTTTTAGGTCATAAGACAGTTTTTCATGCTTTTTCAATGGGAGAGGTCACCTCATGACCTGAACTCAGGTCACAAAATCGAAAAAATCCCGGATATACATGATGTAGATCCTGGAGGGGTCATGAAGTGTAGGAAGTATCAAATTAATCGACAAAGAAATGTAGCTCTTACAGAGCTCAAAAGTTGAAGTGAGGTGGCCTTGGTTGACCTCACCTGGTGACCTGACCCTGGGTTACCCGGGGAAAAAAATTTCAGGGATGATGGGAAAATGATGGGGTGAGAGATAGAGCCCTCAAACGTGGTGCTGCACCCCGTCGTTTTTCTGCTATTCCGACAAAACCTTAGGGGCCATCGATGGCCCCCGAAGGGGCGAGGGTTAATTATGACGTCATAGCATAATACGCGTCAGACCTGGTAACGCCATTTAACCGAAAGCACTGTGGTCAATGACCTTGAAAGTGCTGATTTGACCTTGACCTGTAACATTTGAGCTTGAACTTGACCTTCATAAGAGGTGATTTTGACATATCATCCCGGTTATATGGCGTTATGACGTCACCACTCGGTCTCCAATGAAATTGAACTGGCCCGACCGCGCCATTGTGGCGATCTTAAAATTTAGGTCTGACTTTGAAAGCCTATAAATCCAAAAATTTCCAACTTATTTTAATTTTGCTTTTTTCCCCATTTGACGCGCCGTTAAATTCTCTCAAATGTGGTCGAGTATGGTTTTTCGGCTACGAGCGGTTCTCCGGCCATCTCAGAAAAATAGGTGGGGCTGGGGGCCTCCGTGCCCCCCCTCAGTGCGCGTGTTAATGTTCTACTTACTATTCAATCTTAGCCTACTTTTCGGAAAAGGATGACACTCAGCTGACTCTTAGACAGGAATGCCACTGATTCAGGCCATCCGTCCTGAAAGGGCAGAGCGCTGAGTGGTGCGCTCGGCCTTTGTCAGGGGAGCCCCGAGCCAGCCCGGCGCTGTAGGTCACCGGACCGGCAGTGGCCGCCGTCCGCGTGCATAAACTGCACGGCAGTCCCGCCAGATCCGGATCCGCGGCGTCCCTGCTTTGGACTGCAAGGCAGACGCTCACAGCTGGGATGTGTGACAGCTATTGTGACTGGTATGCCAGTCCATACTGGGACACGTGTTTGCAAAAAACATTAGCATTTGTTCCTGCTATCGATAAACTTACCGACACTCACCACGCACAATTTGTCGGTATAAGACGTAATTCAGATAAGGTGCACATATATTAATCGCTTCACAGGGACATGTAGGATGACACATTTAACCTCATGTAGATACACACAAGAATAGAAAAAGTACACGCTAAAGTATCCCAGTTTCGAAGGCATTCAGCCCCCATTTCGATGGTTTTAAAGAGTAAACACATTGTGACCGCAGGCCCAGGATAGGCACGCTCCAATGCATTTAACCTCCGTTGTTAACAGCTTCATCAATTTATATCTGCATTAACATTCCAGTGTTTAAATTATTCGTAATCTACACAGTCTGAGGGAAAGAAGAGGATATATGGTATTTAAAAATCCCCTCCCTCATCGGAGTGAGAGTTAATGTGCTTAAATAATTATTACTAACACGTGGAACAATCGCATATCTGAACGCCGTTATATTTAAGTCTGCTTGAAGGCATATTGAGAGGTAATCATTTAAATGAGCAGGCAATAATTATTTGCCATTTTGTAGACAGTATCAATTACTCCACTATACTGTCTTTTTCGGTGAGGGCAAGTGTGAGCTTGAATCGGAGGAAACTTGGTGTCGTGTTACAGTTTACTTCTATAAAAAACTAAGCGAAACGAGGAAGGGGAGGGGAGAATAAATCAACCCCAAGAGGGGAGAAAAAGAGAATGACGGCCAATTGAGTGTTATGGCAAGCTCCTTATTCTGAGACCAGAGACAAACAGTGTTCTCCGTCCCCAGGACTGTCCAGTGTTGTCCAGTCCAGTGTTCTGAGGGTCAGCTCTGACCCCGCCGGTATCCAGTGGCCAGTCATCCCAGCCCCGGCAGTACCGGTTAAAAGCCTGCGGTCGAGGGCGCGCCTCCCGTTCATTCACCCGCGCGCGGAAACACCACTGCGGGTCACCACACACCCGTATGGGATCGGGCGCGACATTTCCGGCGGTGCTTTTCCTCGCAGTGTTCTATATATGGATCTATGATGGTGAATTAGTGAGATTGCCATCAAACATCTGGTTGTGTCGGTGGAATGACTGCTAGTGTATTGTGGACTGTCAAAGATGAGGGCCTTTGATTATATCTATAGGACCACGCATTTATATATATATATATATATATATATATATATATATATATATATATATATATATATATATATATATATATATATATATATATATATCTTGTTAAAAGCAATGGCATATCTATTTTTATTGATCTCTTCTTAGCTTTTTCAAGTGCTCGGATGGTTTTTCGTTTTGTTTCGCTTATGTCGTTCAATAAAAAATAATAAGAGATCAATAAAAATAGATATGCCATTGCTTTTAACAAGACATGTCTAAGTGAAAATATTGTGCCATCTTATACGAATATATATATATATATATATATATATATATATATATATATATATATATATATATATATATATATATACACACACAGCTACATACTTGTATGTAGCATATCTCCAGCTCCACCAACTAATAACGGAGGCAACGCACTCCGCTTTAACTCCAACTCTTACCGACCACATCATCACAACGCGCCGGAACTCGCAAACCAAGCCAAAGTTATCCCAGCCTACATCAGCGACCACGACTCTATTTTTGTTGAAGTTTCATTCCGGAAGATACGATCAGGTCCCAGAGAACGCACGATCCGAACAACGAAACATACGAACTTCGACCACCTGAATCTCGACCTATTGATGACAAACTGGTCCTCCGCCTAACGTGGCACCGAGATTAACGCTAAGTACGCGGCTTTTCTAGCCACGCTGAATGCCCATGTGAACTATCACCGTCCGTCAAAAACGATTCGCTTGCTTCAAGCACAAGCCATGTCCTTGGCTTACTAAAAACGAAGAACTCCAAAGTCTCAAAATAAGTACAGACGAAGCCCATTATCAGCGTGATACAGCATCAGCAGATTTTCAGAGGGGAGAAGCCGAGGAAGGTGATGCCGAAGCAGCTAACCAATGCTACAAACTGTTGGAGCAGCAATAAACTACGAAGATCAAAAACCAAGTTCTTCAGCGTCTCAGCCCAAGGAAAACCTGCAGAGACTTGGAAGAAAATAAAGAGCTGTGGCACGACCATCAAACAGCCTAAGCGAAGCCCTCAGCTCAGTTCCCGCACTGTAGAGGCTTTTAACCGACATTTTTCCAATATTGGCTGGAAAATAACTACCGAATTGACAAGCGTAAACACAAGCAACCACTCACCGACGTATCTGCCCCGTGCTGTCAGCGGCAGTTTCACAGTTCACTCCACCGGAGTTAAGCCAAGTACTGAAACGCATGAACAAGTTGAAAGCAGTGGCACCCGACAACGTCAGCTTAGAGATCCTGAGGAAATGCATCCCTGGCATAGGTCCTCACCTGTTCACATCATCAACTTCTCGCTAGTTTCTGGATCAGTTCCGAGACTATGGAAGAAGGAACAGTGGTGTCAATATTCAAACGTAGCTCACCATCTGAACCTTTAAACTTTAGCCCTATTAGCGTATTAAAGGGAGTGTCTCACTTTAATGATGGGTTTTGAACTGAGTTAGCAGTTTTGTAGAGCGTGTTGAGAAACCGTTATTGGCAGGTTTAATTTCACACAAGCTTTCGGTATCAAATTTGAGCCACCTTTAAAGCTCAAAGTAAAGGGGCTTACTACCTTATTTTAAACCCTGAAGGAATAACTTACATATGGTTGCGGTAATCTGATTGGCCCTAAGCCCTAAGCCTCGCCCATTCGCTGAAAATACCAAATTAGCGAGTAAACCAGCATGCAACTGCCTGTCGACCGAAAACTTCAGGCGAGTAACAGTCCATTGCAGAGCGTCATTGGGCCAAAATTAGCCCAATAATATTTTCACCACGGAAACTAAATATGATTCCGAAACACCCGAACATCAGCCAACACGACCCTACAACAAACAGTCAAAACGAGAGCTCCGCGCCTCGAAACGACGAAAAAACGGTTCCCCTGCAGAGCAGTAGAAGCCCGGAGTGCTCTCCCAGTTCAGGCCCGCCACTGCTCCCAATGAACTACTTGAAAACGCCGAACGAAATATTTCCTAGTTTCACCCAGCGCCTAATCTGAAATTTCACAAAAACACTTAGAGTATCGTACATGAACATGCCATTCAACAAATAATTGTTTTCATGTCATCGCAATGCTGCTATAAATACACAAATAAATAAACAGTTTATGTGGCAGGCACTAGAGCATGTCAATCCCTGGACGCTTGACTGCTGAGACCACACCTGGTCAGAGTTCGCACCCTCCCTGTATGCACAGTGCCATACTATTCGAGACGAGTGCTGAATTCCGATGAACTGGAGACTCTACATTACAACCCCAGGCGGCGAAAAGGCGTCCAATCCACTGAATCACTTTTAAAAATATTCTGTCCTAGCCATGCCAGAGAGGCTAGTCGTAACATGATGTGTGCCAACTGGACCTTTAATGTGTTCTGTGTCAAATATGCGGGAAAAGATTCGACTTCGCGTCTGGTGATAGTAGAAAGTAGTGCCTGGTCGAAGACTACTTTCAAGAAGCATGCATTTTCATAATGCTCGGCCATTCAGGGTACTGCCACCCGCAACCACTCACGAACTAACTCTGCTAGCCACTCAGGAGCTTGTGTTCCTGGAGCCGAATGCACGGAATCGACCCGACCTGCTCTTTTTCCGGCGATAGTTTACAAGCCAGTCTCTTCCTCTGTGCTCGCGTCAACGTTTCGGATCTACCCGACGTGCATTTATCTCTGGGTACACCAGTATCGGGCACGCAGTGAGTGCTTACATCGCAAAGTCATTAATGCACAAGGTCATGACAACGGTCCGCTACAGCCCGGTTCAGGCAGCCGAGCCGGGCTCAGAGCCGTCAAACACAAACACACACTGACACAGACTCTTCTCTCTCTCTCTCTCTCTCTCTCTCTCTCTCACTCACTCACTCACTCCTCACTCACTCACTCACTCACTCACTCACTCACTCACTCACTCACTCACTCACTCACTCACTCACTCACTCACTCACTCACTCACTCACTCACTCACTCACTCACTCACTCACTCACTCTCTCTATCCTCTTTCTCTCTCACACAGAAACCATGCACGCGATAAATCATCGAACGACACCTTCGAGAGTGATAAGTGTAGGGCTTGAAGCCAGCGCGAAGAGACCCAAGTATCAACAGGTATGTTGCACGAGGTGGGAGCGAGCATTCATCTGGGTCACGTCACTGCACGTCAGTGGTCACGCGCGACTGCCAAGGGATGGCTAGATTGGATCGTGATCATGGATTGGATCATGAGGCCAAACCAAAAACGCCAAATCCAGAGTGATGGCTGTCTAAATCAGCAGATATGTGCCGTGGAATGGAAAGCATTGCTTAACAGCCATAATCTCGAGGAGATGTGGGCCGCTGAAACGCGTGCTGCATGCCGTCAGGGCACAAGTTGCTTGGGCTAACCCTGTAATGTTTTGCGGTGGGTTTCGAGACCGACTGGCCGGCTGTAAGTACGAGTGGCTACGTGCTGACGCAGTGACCTGTTAATCCTCGTTCCAGTGGGAGTATTTGAAAGCCCCCTCCAAGGTTTTTTCCAAGCTTGTCTCAGAACGACGAAGTGGAGCGCCGGGAAACTTCGTCTACTTTATTATTGAACCTTTTTGCAGCTTTGCTGAAACTTCAGAACTCTGGTCATGTTAGGTCAGGTCACCAGCTCAGTTCAAACGACCCTACCTCCGAAAAAATTTCAAGGTGTGCCCTACATACAGCTTTTTAGACAGTAATTTAAACTCCTAGTATGTTGTAGGACCCCCCCCAGAGCTGCAAGACAGGATAACTGGATCTATATTATTATTTGTCATTTTGGGTCGATCGAAAACCAAGTAAAACATTTTTTAGCTAGGGACCTGCTCTGGGTCATTTCAGGTCATGCTAGGTCAAATCCTGAATTTAGGCTGGAATGTAGCTCCAAAACCGTGTCTATAGACACGGCTCCGCCTGAACAAAGCCTGATAGGATTTTGTTCAGGCAAAATAACATCCTGGTGTCCGTCTTCTCTAGGATTATATATTTGAGCCTTTGCATTAGGCCATACTAGGTAATTTAGGGTAAGCTCAGATCTGGGCTAACACATTGACATCGTGGGCACTATCATACGCTGAATCACAGGGGCGTAGGAACGGTTTGAAAAGTGGGGGGCCAACCTTAGAGGGGGCCCACCTCAAGGGGGGCCCCAGTCCATGGGGGCCCATAATTATAAAAAAATTAGTTAGATCGTTTGGTGTCAAGAAGGCACGCATGCACACTAGGATGCCAACGTATGGAAAATTGAGGAATTAAATTTTGCCCTATGACTTTGATTTGTACCTATTATGATCTAATAAATCATAGTAAAACGCAAAAAACTTTTTTTTACCTAGACCCTGTTAAAATACAGAAATACATTTTAAGCTCTTTTGGAGGATTTCAGTCATTTTTTACCACGAGTGCGTTTCTTGTATTTTTAGATGTTTAGGCCCTTTTATCACATTTACAAAATTAAAAACTGTTTAGAAAACTACAGACAATGCTTTGAAACCAAACAGCCTCACTTCGCTATGCCTAATCAACATTTTGCTTATTTAATGAAAAAAATGGGAACATTTATTTAGGCTGTTACGGATCCCTTCTTTCCATCATTAGATATATATTTAGGTAAAGGCTGATCACAATAAATACGTCTAGCTATATTTCGATGCCTAAAATGCAGAGCTCCAGCATGACTGCAAGTGCAATGTAGGTACTTGATGGCCAGCTTTGTGATGCTGTGGAGGTGTGGGCGTGGTGATATAGTGGTTAGCAACCTTGCTTTCCACGCGACCAACCCGAGTTTAAGGCACGGCAGATTCCTTGTGCAAGGAGCAATTTGACTCCCCAAGAAATCCCTCCCAACAGGGAAAGAGTTGGCGACGCCATATAACCCTGGCATCAAAGGACGTCACGCCTTTCAATGGCTCAGGGACGACTGTTGCTCAGCAATTGATGCGGGGTCCGTATCCGATTCATGTTTTTGTGGTGGGATTGATATGGGATGGAGTTTGACTGGGACCAGTTCTCGGGACTCATTTGGAAACACTCGGGTAGTAGGTGCCTTGGCTTTTTTCAGGAAGCGCTCCTCCTCCAGGGGCTTGTAGGCAGCGTACTTGCTGATATTTGCATATACGTTGCGGGGCCCACCTCAAAGGGGGCAGTATCCCCTGACCCCCGATTCCTATGCCTATGCCGCCCAGGGGCCGCCAAATTATCTCGGAGGGCCCCAAGGTCCAGACCATGGCTCAGGAACCTAGATCAGTCAGCTCAAGGGCCAAGACCAGTGCATTAGCCTCGGGACCAGCTTATCGAGGGACCCTACATAAGCACAGGACCCCTAGAAGCTCATCACAGTGGAGCCCCAGATTCGCACAGGGTGCCAGATTAGCTTAGGGGCCCGGTTCAGCTCGGGGGTCCCCAGGTCGACTTATGTAGGGTCTCAAACCAGCTCAAGGGGCTTGTTCAAGCCCACGGATCCCAGCTTAGCTTAATGACGCTAGAACAGTTCAGGGGCCCCAGACCAGCTCAGGGCTCTTGTTCAGCACAGGCCAGCTCAGCTCAGGGGCCCAGATCGGCTGATATAGGGTCCCCTCTCATACCAGCTCAGGGGCTCCCTTCAAGCTCACGGCCCCACCTTAGCCCAGGGACCTTAGAAGAGTTCAGGGCTCCCATACCAGATCAGGGGCCCAGTTAAGCACAGGGATACCCAGATTAGCTCAGGGCCCCAGCTAGGCTTAGGGTGTCCCAGGGTGTCTGATATAGAGTCTCAGAACACAGTGGCGTAGCCAGGATTCGGCCAAGGAGGGGCCGACTACCGTCGGGGGCCCCAGACCGGGGGTCCCCTTAGTAACCGGGGCCCATCTCCTATATCTTTTGTATAGTATTTTAACATTCACACGAAGGAAATTTTGTTGTGCCTTTTTAAGCATTTATTTTTATTTTGTTTATAGCTTGATTTTTTCGATCCGACCAAATGTTGGTAAACTAAGGTCACCAAATATTAAGGATGGCCCATACCTTATATGGTAGCGTGGCTATAATAACAGGTTTGTGCCATATTTCGGGAAGTTCAATGTTGATGCGCGCATGATGTTACACCCGAGTCTACCTCAATTCACTCTGGTAATCAAACATGAAGTTATTGAAGGTCAGTCGTTTTGAGTACGTAGAAATTATCTTCTACGGGATATGATTAGCAATTATTTCCCGGTGTCGAATCCATGAACTCTTTAATAAGTAAATTTCAAAAGAAACGAAAAAACGAAAAAAATACAAAGGACGTGTAGTGTGTCCCGAACGTTACATAACCTCTATTCCGTCGATAGATCCTGTTGAGATCCAGTTACTTTCTTACCCCTGCTATCTTTTAAACGAGCAAATTACCAAGACAAAAGGCGCCTGAGATATCTATCGCCTTGGATCTCTCTGTCATTGTTATTTTCAACCTTCCATACCTATTTTTCCTTTGAGGATTATGCTCATCGATTTCTGTCATTACCCTTGTTTGTCTGGTTTCCTACGAAAATATTTGAAGGTTGTTTATTTCAGAATATTTAGGAATGTAGTTATTGGTGTTAAGCTTATGGATTAAAAATTGACTGAAGAGCCAAATTCCCTGTTCGATTTGCTCTTATGGTAAAATTAGTTTAGTTTCTGCCTTTCCTTCGATAATGGTGCCTGATGGACATGTTTCAATTTGTTTTTTTTTAGTACGCAATAGGGGCAGATACTTTTTCCGAGGCATATGTTTTTGAAATTTTTTATTCGAGCTCTGGGGCCACCTAAGACCAACACTTGGCGGCACTCACAAAGCTAATTTTCGGCCGCTCTCCTGATTAGATCTCAGGGGGTCTCTGAGAACGATTCACGGCGCCTCTTGATCAAAACTGGGGGCCCCTGAGAATCTCTCGGGGCTCCTGAGACTAGTTATTCCGCAGCACCTCTGAGACTAATTATTGCCCCCCAGATGTACTCTGGAGGGGGCTGAGACTGACTATCGTGGCCATCCAGATTAGTTCTTGGGGTCCCCTGAGGCTGTCTTTGGGGTGGGGGAGGGGACTGGGAATGACTTCCAACAGCCCTCTGAGACTTACTCTAGGGCGCCCCTGAGACAAACACCCGGGGGGGGGTGGAATCACCTCTGAGACTGAGTCTTTGGCGTTCCTGAGACTGACTCTCGAGGCCCCCTGAAATAGACTTTTGCGAGACCCTGAGAACCACTCTCTGGGGCGCCTGAGACTAGCTCAGCCCCCCACCTCTCCTGAGACAGACTCCCGGGGCCCCTGATACCGACTTTTGGGGCCCCTGAGACCAACTGGGGGCCCCGAAATCTGCTTTCGGGGGCCTTGGGACTGATTCTCAGGGCGGGGGCCTTGAGGCCGACTCGGGACGCCCTGAGAACAAATCTTCAGGGGCCCCTGAGACTGACTCTGGGGGCCCCGTGATGAGAGAATTCTTTGCAGTGGTTCAGGTTGGCCCAAGAGGGGTCTGCGGACGCCTAGGGCCCCCTTGGCTACACCAATGCGTCCACACTTTCGGGGCCCTCCGAAATCACCATTCGGAGGCCCCTACAATAATTTCTCCCCCAGACCAATACTCCGGAGCTCCTTGATACTAATGCCCGGGGGCTTCAAAGAACAAGCTCGGGGTCCCACTTAGATCAGGCTCAGGGGCACCCTTAGACCCATGCTCGCGCTTTTCTCGGGAGTAACTTGACACCGATGTTCCGGGGCCCTCAAGATCAATGTTTCGAGCCCCCCCGAGACTAATGCTCGGTACTCTGGAGTCCCTCAATGCCGATATTCGGGGGTCCTGAACCCAGGCTTGGGGCCCCTGAAACCAAACTCTGCGTCCATGAGATCAATGCTCGTGGGGGCGCGGTAGTGGAGTGGTCAGCGTAGCTGGCTTCCATTTAGCCGACCCGGGTTCAAGGCCCGG
Source organism: Lepas anatifera (assembly GCA_034440635.1). Taxonomy (NCBI): domain Eukaryota; kingdom Metazoa; phylum Arthropoda; class Thecostraca; family Lepadidae; genus Lepas; species Lepas anatifera. The sequence continues at coordinate 381,377 of JAOTON010001976.1, read as the reverse complement.
CGGCTTCCCTGAACAAGGAGCAAGCTGGCTCCCCGAGAAACCCTTCCAACAGGGAAAGAGTTGGCGACGCCATATGACCCTGGCAGTTGGTGCGTCGATAAGCCCCAAAAAAAAGAGATCAATGCTCGTGCCTCACTCATGAGCCCCTCGATATCAATAGTCGGGTGCACCCCGAGGGGGCCCTGAACCCCTGAGACCAAGCTCAGGGGCCCCTGAGACCAAGCTTGAGGGGACCCTGAGACCAAGCTCGGATGCTTCCTGGGACCAAGCTCGAGGGCCCCCTGACACCAAGCTCGAGGGTTCCCTGAGACCAAGCTCGAGACCCCGTGAGACCAAGACCGAAAGGCCCATGAGACCAAACATCGAAAGGTCCATGAGACCAAGCTCGGTTGTCCCCTGAGACAAAGTTCGGGGGCCCCCGAGATCAATGTTCGGTATTCCACAGCCCTCGATACCGATGATCGGGGTCCCCTGAGACCAAGCTCGGGAGCCCCCTGAGACCAAGATCAGGGGTTTCGAGACCAATGCTAGTGTTTTCCAGTGCATACGGTCAGCCTTATGCATCCGATACCCTCGGATGTCCCCCTGAGACCAAGCTTGAGGGCCCCTGACACTAAGCTCGGGGAGAGGGAGCCTGAGACCAATCTCGGGGCACCCCTGAGACCAAGCTCAGGGGTCCCCTGAGACTAAGCTCGGGGGCCCTGAGACCAAGCTCGGGGCCCCTGAGACCAAGCTCGGGGGCCCTGAAACCAAGCTCGGGGCCCCTGAGACCAAAATCGAAAGGCCCGTGAGACCAAGATCGAAAGGCCCGTGAGAACGAGCTCAGGGGAGGGGCCTTGAGACCAAGCTCGGGGGCCCTGAGGCCAAGCTCGGGACCCCCTGAGACTGAACCTAAGGGTTCCCCAAGATCAATATTCGGTATTCTGGAGCCCTCGATACCGATTATCGGGGGCCTCCTGAGACCAAGCTCGGGAGGGCCCCCGAGACTAAGCTCAGGGGCCCCGAGATCAATGGTCGTGTTTTTAGTGCATAAGGTCAGCCCAAGGGGGTCCGCGGACCCCAGGGACCCCTCCCCTGGCTACGCCACTGTCAGAACATCTCAAGGGGCCCATTCAAGCTCAGTGGTCAGTGGCTGTAAAGCCTTATAGGGGGTCCCAGACCATCTCAGGGGCTCTCAGTTCAACACAGAGGCCAATATTAGCTCTGATGACCAGATAAGCTTAAGGGCCCGGATCATCCAGGGGCCCCTTGTCGGCACATATAGGGTTTCAGAACAGTTCAGGGTTTCAATTAAAGCTTACAACCCAATTTCAAGGCAGGGGGCCCTATCACTGTGCAGGGGCCTCAGATAAGTTTAGGGTCTTCTGTGCATCACAGTGGATCCAGATTAGCACAAGGGACAATATTAACTTTACGGTCCCAGCTCAGCTCATGGGCCCCCAGGTCGGTGGATATAGGGCCTGGCTAACTCACAGGGCCCTGTTCAAGGTCACGGCTCCTAGCTCAGTTTAGGCATCCTAGAACAGTTCATGCTGCCCAAACCACCTCAGGGGCGCTCAGTTCAGCTCAAGGGGCCCAGATTAGCACGTATGGCATCAGAGACCAGTTCAGGGGCCCCCAGAAGCTCAGGGGACCTTAAAATCGACTCATAGAACCTCAACTTAGTTTAGGGGTACAGGTAAGTTTAACGGAGTTCCGGGGCAAGCTATCGGGCCAGTTAGAGTTTCTTGCTTGATATTACAGTTCTTGATATTCTTATCTCCGTTACGGGGGCCCATCACTGAAAAGTGGGGGGGGCAGTGGCCCCCCTGGCCCCCCGGTTCCTACGCCTATGCTGAATCACACATGGATGCTAATTTTCTCCTCTTCACCAAAGTGATAATAACTGACCACTAGCTGCTGCATAACACTTTATTGGCCTGTACAATGTACATGTATACCTATGTAGGTTTCACTAGGGGTTAAACAAACAAAAATCCGTCAAAATATGGTTATCGTTGTTCATTCAGTTTTACTTGTTTCGTACTGGCGAGTCTAATGATGCCCCACATGACTAAATTAGTGAACATTCCGGCGTTTGACCTTATCTTGGGTCACGTCAGACATGTTATGACGTAGCATGTTATCATACATTTTAATAAAAGAAGTTAATTTCCTTTTAGCTAGTTTCATTAGGAGCTGGTTCCTTGCTATATTCCTTGAAGGCCAAACAATTAAAGAGAAACCAGCAGTTTGACCCTATTTGACTTAAAATTCAAAGAGCTATCCAGTGACGTTTCGTCCGTCTTTCTGTCTCCACCCGTTCTAAAGTTGGAGGTCTCAAGAACCTCCTTCCACTAGACCGAAGGTGGATCAACTTGCGCCCACAGGGGCGCAAGTTGAAAAATAAAACAAAAATCCATAACAGTATGTTTATCGTTGTTCACTCAGTTTCACTTGTTCCGCACTCTCGAATCCAATGATACCTCTCATGACCATATTGGTGGGTATTCCAGCGTTAACCTGATCTTTGGTCATATCAAACATCGTATTTTATATAACACTTTATCCTAAATGTTAACTGAATGAGCTCACTTTACTTTTGACTAATTTCGTTCGGAAATAGTTCATAGGCACATCCATTTCAGGACAAACAATAACATCAAAACTAGTATTAGGACCTTATTTCACTTTAATATTCACCTTTTTGGAAACAATGGCTTATCAAAGTTACTTAAAATTTAAAGGGCTATAGAATGAAATTTTGTCCGGTTATCTATCTCTAACCGTTTCGAAGGTAGAAGGGGGTCCAAACGAACCCCCACCTGGGGCGAAGGGGGATCTGAGTCCGATTGGGGCGAGGGTTAAGAAGGTCTCTGACCAGAGGGTGACCAAGCAAACGCTCCACCCGGGAGCACCGGCAAAATACAAAAAAAACTTGTAAAACATGCATATCTTAACACGCGCATTGACGGGGGTCTGAGCCACCTTCGCTTTGACGAGGGGGGCGGGTACCCGCCCCCCTAAGATCTCGAGAACCACGGTAGGTAGCGAAAAACGGTAAACGGTGTTGGGTAGCCCATCCACTCGTCCATCGAAAATATTTGTACCATTTTTGGTCAGGTCACATTTAAGGTCACGAGAGGTCAAAACATGCCGTAATAGGGATAACATGTAAATTCAGTTTTTCGGCCATTACATCTGAACAGGTAAAGATAGAACAAAACGACTTGAACCATATTAATCCTCGTAGCAAGCCGAATCGAATGATATATAAGTTGACCTTGCTAGGTCAAATCAAGGATTTGAGCTGACCTGAGGTCAGGTCAGAGTCAAATTATATGAAATGCATATCATTGGAACCGCAAAGCCAAGGCGAGTCTAATGCAGCTAAAATAAACGCTCTATCACCATCCGTTACTCAGTTATTCAGTAAAAAACATTTTTCCCATGTATTTCCAATGGAGAGGTCATGCCACGTACCTGACCTTGGGTTATCGATATCAAAAATACCGGAACATATTTTAGTGAAATCGGTGGGCCCATTATGTGATATGAGTTTCAATCGGATAAGTTCATCCTGCTCCGACTTATGCTATCTTAAACTTTTTTTGAGGTCAGATCACTTGACCTGTACTGGTGACCTGACCTGAAATGACCTAACCTTAAAATTTTCACAGAAGTTATAAAAAGGATCAGGGAAAAGGTATGCCAAGTACGGCGGCGCTACGCGCCGCCGTTTTACTGCTGCCTCAGAAAAACCCGAGGGGGGGCGGGTACCCGCTCCCCCGTCAATGCGCGTGTTAAAATCGCACATTCTTAACACATTCAGCCTCGTAGCCGTGTTCAGAAAGACTCGACAAAATCCGACCGCCACTTCCGCGCATTATCCTACTGCAGCCATGGCGACGTTTTCCTTTAATTTTTTGATAATGCAACTCGGAAGACTTAGTGAGAGTGCTTAAACCGATTGCTTGAAGGAGACAGAGGATGCGTTTCTATAAAGCTGTACACAATATTGTTGCTTCGCATGCAGTCCCCGTTTGCTAAAATCATAAGCGTGAAACAGCGGTACACCAATCCATTTTTAAGTAGGTAATAGATTCACAAATAGATCACACAGTGTCCGATACCTATCGACAAAGCAGATACTAATTACAAACAAAAGCCATCAGTCATGGAGTAGTATTAAGAACTGAGGATGAGCTGCGTTGTGGGCAAATGATCGATATGAGCTCCCACTCGAGAAATACAGGTAGGTATGTATGTATGTACGTATGTACATACCATGTGTGTCAGAAATCGGTGAGGTAACAACGTGTTAACTGTGTTTGCATTGGCTTCATCAAGAACATCAGCATTATGGTATGTCAAGAAAACAACATAACGAGGCATTATGCTACCTTCAAAAGGTATAAGCATCTAAAAACAAGATTGCGGACAATAATTAACAACCGATGTGTCAATAGAGTAATGACTTGGGAGAGCGTTTGTTGTCAACAATCACAAACGCCTACCCCCACCAACTGGATGGGAAGGGTCGTTATGGTCGTTAGGGGACGTTTCTACGCTGATATATTTGACGCAGTGTTCGTGCCGTCACAGAAAGACATCAGATCTGTTAGTACATCCTGTACACAAGTCCAAAAACTGTAACGTATCATGCACACGGGCCTCTTTACCTCCGCCTCCTCCTAAATTGAGATCAGCCCAATCAATTTTTAATATAAACTGCAATTTTTTCATGAATTGTGTCCAAGTTGTTCTCAGTACGGCTGTTGGAGTCAGAGACTCACTTAAGTCCTCAAGGGACTTGTCACGGAGACCCCGACTCCCACAATAAAGGAAACCCCACAATGAAGGGTTAGTTTAGAAGCCAAAGTTTAACGTCCCACAAAGTACAGGGACGGCCACCCCGCTCCGGTCTCCCTCTCACCAGTCAGTTGCCAGGCAACCTAATTCGGCTAAATATTGAGCCCCGCAGCGTCTCAGGGGCACCGATCCCAAGCCTACACATGCACTGCAATTGCATGTTCCTGAGCAAAGGGCCGGAGCGCAACGCTCTACCAACTGAGCTACCGGGATGGCTAGACCTTTCAAAATATTTATACATGATCTGTCTCAAAAACTTTTTGAGAAATTATAAGTGTATGGTATTGATACCCAATGGTTTCAGGTTTTTATTTCAGAGATCATAAGCAATAGGTAAAGATATCGTCCAGGACTACTACGACACAGATACCGCATCATCATTCAGAAGTAGCCGACGTGGAAGTTGTACTCTGTCGGACCCACTTCCAAACACCTGTGGGGTGTTCTAAGATGGGAGCTAATCCTGCCTCATGTGGTCCATCATTGCAAACGAGACAAGAACGCCGAATTCCGGGGGAGGGGTGTGCAATTGCACACCCTGAAAATTTGAGGGTGTGCAAAAGTATCCTTTGCACAGCCGGTTTCGGCTTTGCCCGAGGAGGCGCCGCCCTGCCCCCGGATTTGGCAGGCGTCCCCGGACGGTTAAGAGGAAATCAGGCCTAAAGACCGCCAAGCATAGTGCATAGCACAGATCTTGTATTTCAGTATAGTTGGCGCAATAGGTTCAATATATATATATATATATATATATATATATATATATATATATATATATATATATATATATATATATATATGACAACCAAAAACGTGTCAATTTTGGACAAAAACCCTACGAATTTAGTGATCATGGTCCAATTTCACAGCAGTTGTAGAAAAACAGCGAAACATGCGGGAATTGTCGCCCCCTCTTAATTCCACTAAACCTGGTATATTTTGCCGTCATCTGGTACCGAAGTTTACAGTTGCTGTTGTGTCCTTTAGGTAATAAGATGCCCGGCAGTGAGGTGTAACTTAAAACTGTGCTGCTGGTTACTGTGACATTCTATATGTATTAAGGATTCTATTCACGCTCCCGTTACAAGAAAACTCGAGCTTGGGAACCGACTCCAGTATCTGTTTCTGCTTCGCTACAGTGACTGGTAAACATTAGTGGCATTGGGTGTTCTGGTACCACGGGCATTGTATCCAAGTCGATCCACCAATTGCTTTTGGCAGAGCCTGTCATTTCCGTTTTTTTCCATGGGAAAAGTGCTTACGGCGCCTATAACTATTACACGAGATTTCGGAACGCTGAGAAAGAGGCCAAGAACCTTAAGCTTGTCTAAGATAGGTTAACTGAAGCCTGCTTTTCTCCAAGATCACTCAAAATGAGCATATGACATAGCCTAGCTCTGGAAATAGTCCCGATTCACGTCAACTTTGATCACCCCCTTGAACAAATACTGGAACTGATATGTGGATCCAGGAGAAAATTTTCCCTCCGATCGACCTTCGACCTTCCCTGAAATGGTCACAGCTCCCTCCTGAAGGTCGATGTAGCCACCTGAAACTTCGCTTTCTACTCACCCCATCCCTCGCAGGCTGCGAATTTCGGTGCCCCATAATAGCCTGGCGCCCAGGCTTAGACTATGCCGCCCAAAATTGGTACCCCTCGATCATGTGCTGCCCCGCACGATTGGAAATCCTGGATCCGCCTGTGCTGAAACTGCCCCTGATTCATATGGTATATGAAAAGCATATATCGTGCCACCCCCGTGGCGCAGCTGGCAAAGGCGTCACGCTTGGGTGTGGAAGGCCCCTGGATCAAGGCTGACCTGTGGCAGCCTTTTCCGCGGCCGCCTCCAACCCAGGAGATAGCGGTACACTGGGGAGTGCGCGCCGCAGCAGTGGAATCAACGCCGTGCCAGCCGGCGTCCCTGTTTGTGGGTGCACGGGCCTGATCGGCCTTTAAAGTGATCCACCGGTCTGGTCTCCCGCCCGCGGCCCTCATGTGAGGGCTCGGCCTATGCCGGGCGCTGCGGCTTGGGAGACTGGAGCAGCCTGTGGCCCGCCGAGTGCGGTGCCGCTGTCCCGTAAGGGTGCCGGCAAATGGAAACTTCCGCTCTGTACATAGTGTGAGTACGTTGTATGAATGATACTAGCTACTAACACAAAAATGCTCCCAGGAAAGAGACGCAAAAATATTAAAAAGCATATATCGTAGCTAATATCCTCACTTAATCTTAAGATAATATATTTTCCTATTTGAATTGGACTAGGAGAATGACATTAATTAACTTTACTACTCATAGAGATAATTAATAATGGTACAGCACCGATATAGCTTTGAGCTTTGTTGATATGCCATGCATCAGTTTTACCTTCATTTTTGTCCATGGATTAAGCATTTCGTCATTAAAATTTTGTAGCAGTATCCATATGAAGTTTTGGTCTTTTATACCACAAAATTTCACCCACAAAAGACATTTTTTGTTCAGATAAAAGCTAAAGATGGTTTCTTTCTTGGAAAGTCTCTTCCTATTCGTTCCACCTATCCATGTTTTACAGTTCCTTACGGCACTGCGGGCTGGAATTTCAATGGAAGCTTGCTAAAATGCAAATGCAGCTAGATCCAGGTCGACATATGAGACATTGCAAAGATATTTAGCAAAATATTGACATCAAATTAAGAATTTATCCAAACACTCAGTGCAACTAGCATGTATTTGCGAAGGGCTTTCATCTTACAGCTTAAAATTTAAATAGCGCATAAGGTCGAGCACGCAATTATCATTAGCAAGCCACCCGAATTTATCATTTAACATGTGTACGTGTTTCAGGCACCAGAATTCATATTTCCAGTACACGAGGAGCAAATAATTGAGCAGAGGGGATATGAACAGTTTATGAAGGAAATTCACCTTCAGATATGGTAGCTTTCTTGAGGTGGCACAATATGCGACGTCACGAAAGCGTCATTTTCCCGTTTTTGCGTATATTTGACAGCACAATTATGAACAATGAAGCTGTATAGAAGAGTCAGCCACCCCTCTCCCCGGGTATTACCCAGCTCAATAGCAAACAAACAATTGTTAACTTCTGTGCTAGGGTCATCTCTGGACAGAAGAAACATGATCATATTTCAGAAGTTGTTGAACGTTTTGGCTTTCTAAATCCAAAACAGTTAGCCACTTATCATCAGCTCTGCCTCATGGAAACCATGTTAGCTACCAGTCAACCATAAAACCTTCGCGAGCATTTCAAAATCACCAACTATGACTACAGCACACGGCAGGCTGGTCATCTCCGACCACCGCGGGCCAGACTCAATGCCAGGGCAGCGGCGTATCTGCATGTCGCAGCCACTGCGTATAACTCATTACCGGTTGAGTCCATCATTGCACGAACAGTGACTATACTTCAAACGAGGTGTCCTTAAAGCCCTAAGGGGTGAGATTTAATGCTGGTTATTGCAATTTCTTTTCAATAGTGATGTGTTCTAAACAATAGTTTATTCTAATGAGTGTAAATGTTACGTACGCATTCATTCTGTGCTTTGTCGCTTTGAAGATTGAAGAATTTTGAATATGTCCTGATATTCAACGTTTTGATTCCATGACGTAGGAATATGAAAAGCCTGGCAAATTGCTTTTACATGCAATCGGGGTGTTTCTGAAATAAATGAACTTAGCTGACGGTTTGATTGTTATTGCTAGTGGACGGGTAGGTATATTGACAATATTAAGCAACACCCAAAAAGAGCCAAACCAACCGATGCACAAAAACTCAACATCAGACCAAAACTGTTCGAATTGGCCCCATTCCTCCGCAGCGCTGGAATAAGAATGTTCGGCTTCTTATTTGACTGAGATCAGGAAATTTTGCGGGGGCCTGCCCCCGGCCCCTTTTCCGACGCGTATGATATTAAGTATGATGACCTTAAATACGATTATGACCTTGACCTGACCTTAAGTCGGATTTTTTTATATTTTGACCTAGTATTGTCATTCTATACAGGATTTCTTCGCCGTAACGAGCAGAGCAGAATGATGCCTTAAAACATGATTCTGCTATAAACCAATCAACCGCTAGAGCCAAAAAAGTCATCTAACTTGTCACCTTCTTTGACCTGGCATGGCCTCAATATTGACCGGAGTCACAAATTAACAGATATAGTTACGGAATACTTACTTATGAGTTACCTACAGCTGTTCTTGTTTTTACCTATTTTTTATAGGAGTGGAAATCGATGGGTTTTAGTACCCCATCAGGGCAAAGGCGGATCGGAGGTGCACGGGGTAGGACTAATGGACTGGAACGAAAGCCAGTGTCCATACAAATGTTGTCATCTAGTTACTCATACTTCGCGTACTCATACACCAGGATACCGGCTGATCCCGGGGCCTTTCGTCATCGCGAGACCGCCCAAGACCTAAGTCACAGCCCTCTTCGTTTACTGTTGACACACCATCTTGCCACAGTCACTATTGGTTGATACTGCCAGCACGTTTCATTTCAAGGGCAGATTTGCAATTGTTGCCTCACTGTGTTTGGGTTTATGACAATGGACAAACAGTGATTTTGGATAGAAATACATGGGCTTTTATTTTCTCACTTTGATTAGCCGGAGCATAACTCACACTACCTACTGATGTATACATAGGTATATATATATATATATATATATATATATATATATATATAATATATATATATATAACTCTTCCCTTGAAATTTACTTTTAGGTTTTACCAAAACATAACTATCATACCTTCATCATCCAAAAAACTTTAGCTTTACGCTGTCACTTGGTCACTTCTAGGATGTTCCGTATGTGCACCCACTTCAATAAATTCTTCGATTTAATCGAGTGGTTTAACTGGCTCAAAATTCCCCAAAAATAGAGCTTCCATTAGGTGCAAAAAGCTTTCAGGAGGGAGCAGTGGCATTCGCCTGTAAGGGCGATGATTAAAGGGAATGTGGTACATTCATAGTAGGATTTGAATTGAAATTGCCATGTGATACAGCATGCCGAGAAACCACTTCATCCAAATTCAATTTGCCCCAGAATTTATTATTCGCGGTGAAAAAGTAAAATCCTCCGCTTCCCGACCCTCTCCTCCCCCGAGCCCACGGTGGTCACGGGGTAGAGTGGAACTTGGGAACGTGACGCAATGCTCAGGCCCGCTGTGCGGACATATATTGGCCTGGATTTCTTTAAAACGTGCTAAACTTTCCTTCGGTGTTCACCAAAGTAGTAATGACTAGTTCAAACGTTAAATATGTATCAAAATATCAAGAAAATAGCTAAATAGTTAAAGGTCACCTTGGTCCCTCATAATAACCGTGTTTACCTAAACATGTTTCATTTGTATTCACCTTGATCTATGAAGAAGGTTCAATTTGGCACAAATAATTACCAAATCATACGCTGATTTGACGTCACGCGATTTGGACATGTTTTTACCTCCAACAGAAACAAGTTAAATAAAATGAATTCTTAGGCTAATCGACCATTTTCAGCAGAAATAAGGTCATTAGGTCACATCAAGTATTTTCATGAAATAACGCACCTGAAACTTCTACTCTTGAACTGCACTAAGGTGCCATATTCCCTTTAGGTAAGAGCAGGTATGTGCACACGTTTTACGAGATCCGCCTGCGCGGCACCTCCTAGATATCGACTTAGTGGAAATTGCCTTCTGCTAATTAAGTCCCCACTAGTACTAGGCTAGCCAACTTATTTTGTAATGTAATCAGAAAACGTTAAATAATATGACGAATTGCAACATATTTTCTCAGAAATGGCCTTAATAATTTCCCTACAAATATGCAGAAACAGCATAAAATACAGTAGGCAGGCTGTTTTGTTCCGTTTCCAGACAATGACACATTCAATGAAGTGGAATGTCTTTGCACTTACCTCATGCTTGGCAACAGCCAGTTGGTAAGTTGAAAACGGGTAGAGCGAGTCGCCGGTTGAAGGCGAGTACCACGCGCCGCGGGTTGGCTCGTCTCCACAAATCCAAACGCGGTAAAGGGCAAATCAATTTTTACTTTGGTGAGCCAAAGAAAATTACTAGTTTAGGAGAAGAATGATGGCTGAGAATCAATAAGCGAATACTGTTCTTTCCCGTCATATCAAATTAAGTGACACGATGGAAGCGGCTCCGAGCTATAGCTCCTCGAATAAGACAAGTTTTACATGGAGGTCCTATATCCGATGTAAGACTAAAACGTAAACGCTCACCGAGATGTCTTCGCAGCGGAACCGTGTTACACCGCCTCGTGATTCGTTTGAAGCAATCTTCTGGTGGTAATTAAAAGGATGCTACGTCGCCTGCATTTCTTATGTCTTGCATCAAAACTTTCTGAAATCACCCCACGATAACCTCAACACAGCGCTGATTTTAATTATCCCCAATCCGAAAGTTGGCACGAGTGATAATGATAAGCTAGATTATTCGAGTGTCTGGAATGATACCCAAAGCAACATCTTTTAAAGAATCCAAAATCAGGATGGTATCTAGCATAGTATAAATAAATTACTTGGGGAATTCAACCTTTCTTGCATAACTTCGACTCTGTTTAGAATTGTCTTGGTTTGTTTGAAGTGTCACTTGTGGAACATTCTCGCCATGCAGGATTCTTTGCATACCAACTGGGGACCATTTCTAGGAGGTAGGTGGCTGGGGACCACCTAGTGATCCCCAGCCCTTAAAATTGTCCTCCACTATAATGCCAGCCAAACTTTGCAAGTTTTGATTCCTGGCTGAAAGGAAGGTATAATCAAGATTACTCATAAGGTTGCTCCATTAACATGCGCATTGACGGGGGCGGGTACCCACCCCCTGTTTTTTTAAGTCAGAATAAATATGGCGACACGTGGCGCCGCCGTACTTGACAAACCTTTCCTCTGATCATTTTTACCACTTTTAACACCATTTTAAGGCTGGATCATCTCAGGTCAAACCGCCAATGCAGGGCAAATCACCTCGCCTAAAAAAATAAGATAGCAAAAAGTCAGCACAAGGTAGACCTATTTGATTGAAACTCATATCACATAATGCCCTACCCTACCAAATTCTGCAAAATATGTTCAGTTATCTTTCACATTGATAAACTAAGGTCAGGTACGAACCATGGCCTCTCAGTTGGAAATACATGGGAAAAATGGTTTAAACAAAATAACTTAGTAACGGATGGTGGTAGGTGTTTTATTTTAAGGGTATTAGGTCTTCCTTGTCCTTGCGGTTCGAATGATATGCATTTTGACCTAATTTGACCTAGACCTGACCTCAGGTCCAGTCAAATAATATATTTGAACTAATTTGACCCAGCAAAGTCTTATTATATATCATTTAATTCGTCTTGCTGTGATGATTCCAACAGTCTAGATTGTTTTTCTCTAGCTTTACTAGAATTACTACTACTAGAACTTCTTACTAGCTTTACAAGAACTATCTGCACTTTCAGATGTAATGGCTGGAAACCTTCGTCTACATGGTATCACTATGGTGGCATACCTTGAAACTCTAGTGACCTCAAATGTGAACTGATAAAAAATCGAGAACTGGATGGGCTATCCAACGCCGTTTACCGTTTTTCGCTATCTAACGTGGTTTTCGAGATCTGGGGGGGGCATCAAAGCGAGGGTGGCTCAGGCCCCGTCAATGCACATGTTAAAGGGCTTCCGTCCTCAGGGTGACGTCACAGCTATATAGCAGCAATATGACTGCAGCAACTAAGGCGTCACCTAAATGGAGGCTGCAGGGCTACATTTAGACACACACATTATTAACTATTTGCAATTAAGTCCCCTTGAGAGGGCAGAGTTTGGAATTGAATGCAAAATTATGATGACAAAATTGAATCCCTCTGAAACATAAAGGCATCAAAGGCGATCAAAGCTGATCAATTATACCATCGGACCCAGTGGGTAAAGGGAAATTTAATCGCCAGCATGATGTTACAGAACAGGGTGGCTCAGGCCCCGTCAATGCGCATGTTAAAGGGCTTCCGTACTCAGGGTGACGTCACAGCTATATAGCAGCAATATGACTGCAGCAACTAAGGCGTCACCTAAATGGAGGCTGCAGGGCTACATTTAGACACACACATTATTAACTATTTGCAATTAAGTCCCCTTGAGAGGGCAGAGTTTGGAATTGAATGCAAAATTATGATGACAAAATTGAATCCCTCTGAAACATAAAGGCATCAAAGGCGATCAAAGCTGATCAATTATACCATCGGACCCAGTGGGTAAAGGGAAATTTAATCGCCAGCATGATGTTACAGAACAGGGTGGCTCAGGCCCCGTCAATGCGCATGTTAAAGGGCTTCCGTCCTCAGGGTGACGTCACAGCTATATAGCAGCAATATGACTGCAGCAACTTAAGGCGTCACCTAAATGGAGGCTGCAGGGCTACATTTAGACACACACATTATTAACTATTTGCAATTAAGTCCCCTTGAGAGGGCAGAGTTTGGAATTGATTGCAAAATTATGATGACAAAATTGAATCCCTCTGAAACATAAAGGCATCAAAGGCGATCAAAGCTGATCAATTATACCATCGGACCCAGTGGGTAAAGGGAAATTTAATCGCCAGCATGATGTTACAGAAAAGGCGGCTCCTTATTGGAGTTGGCCACCCTTTCCAAACCCAGAGCCGGCCCGCCGTCTGAAGTTTGTACATATCTCCATTCGGAGTTTGGACTTGATGGCTTGGAGACGCTACTGAACGGTGGTTCTTTTTCCTTTAATCCTGCGCTCCTCGTCAAGCGACTGATAGTGCAGTGCAATTGCCAGGATGTGCTGGAATTGCCAGCATGGGCGTTGCCTACAAGCAGGTCTGTGTCTCTCAAGACAAATACAAGCAAACGTATGACATGGTGCCCGATCCAGCTGTTGATTAATTCTTTGTTCATCTCGAGTGTTATTCAAGACACTGGCCGGTCGTTTCTAGTAGCACTGCATCATATACTAATGAGGAGAAAAAAATACAAACAAAACCTTAATCAATACATTGCAGGTAACCCCACGTTCAAGAGGATACACATAATACAATACGGTGCATGTCTGCACCATGCAGTGAAAAGGGAGAATACCGTCTAGGATATAATACGCAACGACACAATTTTAATCGATAAAAGCACCATGCGCCACCAAAAGTTTTTACCACATTTCAAAATGTATTTAACATTTTTTGCAAACATTTCAGAAGTGGAAAAGTATAATAAGGTCAATATATTAGCAACAGTAGGGCTGCTGCTAATGTTATTTGAACCTCTCGTTGCATGTTTTTTTCTCTCAAAATACTATTTTCCAAAGCATTCCTACGTATTTCATCCACTTTTCAACCTTTTAAATGAAGACGTTTCATTCTCCAAGCTAATAAGTCCCTTTACTATAATTCCGTGGCGCCAATCTTCCCTGTTGGCAAATTATGACCAGATATCATACCTATCTTATAATATCAAGTTACCTTATACCTGAAATAATCCTCATAATTCGATAAAATAATTCTAAAATAACCGACTTACCTTCATTCTATATTTGAAGAAAAGGGACCTAAATTTTCCTAGCCCGTTTTCTTCAATATATACATAGAACGAATGTAAGTCGGCTATTTTTATAATTATTAACAATGACAACATTCAACCTTTTTATTTCCAGCCTCAGAAAGTCGATACAAGACAGCTAGCCCACCAGGCTTTTAGACGTCGGGCCATTTCGACGTCTGAAATGAATCAATTTACGTTAAGCTGGAGGAATTGGGGCTAATAAAGCTGGGTCTGGAACCTTAGCTGCGTTAGTCTCATCAAATGTGAAGATGCTATCGACCTCGAGGACAGCTTTATGACATCAGAACGCAAATTAAACGCTGGAAGGTCATCTCCACACACTCACCTTCCCTTGTATGGCATAACGTCTGTCTAGGGGCAGGGGCGTTGGTCCGGGGTTTTCCATCCAGAGGTCCTCCCAACGGGCGGCGTAACGTACATTTTGGATCTTAGTTGTGGGGTGGTATCCAGCATCTGACAAGTGGGGCTCTGTGCCACACGTGTGGGAGGTCAACCAAAAATGGTGGCCTCTCAGGCTATATTAGTGGACTTGTCCCAGGGGGTGGGTAGTCTGCCCCCTCCCCTTAGTTACGCCCTTGCTTGCACTAAAACTGTTAAGGCATTGACATTCAGCGTTACCAAATTATTCACTGTCAGACAAGCTGCTTTGCAATTTTACAGCTCTCATTGAATAAGACAGGCGGGGTAACGGCCCGATCCTCATGCAGCGTCAATGCCGCACGGCCGATTCGGTGTGTGCAGTGCTTGTGGTGTGTCGCAGTGAAATCCCATTCCCCAACTATTCACCAGCGCGTATCGAAGAGCGGAAGACAATATGACACCGGTTGCTGACCTGGAGCGCCGTAGGGTAAAACTGCCGGCATGCCGTAAGTGTGAGTCTCTGGTTTTCTGCACCCCTGTCCCCCGCCGCCACAGGCAGCGGTGAACACCGGCGGCTCCTGCGATTGTCGGCGACTGTGGGCTCGCTCAAGGTCGGGCAAGGGGTCGATGACCGTCACAGGACATCCAAACCGTCGAAGCCAGTCCAATTCTTCCAGAGGGACTGATGAGATTGAATTCTGGGATGGGTGACAATTAAGATTAGTGGAAACGCTTCATCGATGCGTAACCTGCTGGGTGAGTGCTGGACCAAAACATTCCGTGAAGGAACAAAACATTCCTTCAAGGCCAGAAGTGTCAGTCAGGCTTAAACGAGTGAACTAGGGAGACATGTGTCCTGAAGTTCGAAAAGCCGTCCTGGTAGCTCACTGGTTAGAACGTTGAACTCCAGCCAGGACAGAAATTGTGCTGTGGCAGTATGAAGGTTGTTTCCAGTCGCTACTCTGGCGTTCAATATAATTTACGACCGACATGGCCTAGCTGGCAGCTGTTACATAAGAACGGCACTCAGTGGATTAGCTGCCCATTAAAAATTGCTGAGAACGATGGTTGGTGTATATAAATGAGTTTAACCGTTATGAAACAGATTTGCTTTTCAGGAGCTAAGGTTGAGATCTTCGAGACAATTTCGTTATAACGTACTCGTTAGCATAGTTATAACAGTACTTGTTAGGAGGGGTTATGGAAATTGTTAAACACGATAGTTTAGATCGAATTAACCAGCATGTAATCAGTCGGGTGGAAAACTTAAAGCCTTTGGAAAGTTTAGTTAGAAACAGCAAACGGCAGGAGGGAAAGAACAAAAACCTAAATCGAACAAACCAGCCCGGAACTAAAAGAAAACTGTAAACCAAAGACAAGGTTAGAGCAGTAAGGTGGTCACCGATGACGTCAGAAACCGAAGGGGGAGGGAATCCAGGCATTTTCTGACTTTTTTCTGACGAAGGGTCTCGCCATTTCTGCCGATTTCTGATGAGGGGAAGACATCATGGGCTGTCGTGGATGTATCATATCGCGACAAATGCGCAAGCACAAGGCAATTGAAGAGCCGGTACTTAAAAGCTTTGAAACCAAATATAATATAATTGTAGTATGGTACCAGTTTTACCTTATTACCCGCACTAGAGACGGGTCTGGCACTAACACGCACTGAAGGAGACCTGGGAGCACCCCCCCACCTGAGATATCGGAAACAAAGAGGCTAAGAAAAACACCAGTCGGGGATTGGATGAGGGCTATGGTGATCTACATCGCAACCATTTTTCATTGACCTAGTTCAGTATCTTTAAGGTCAAACGAGGTCATAAAGGACATATCTGGTCGTGCCGGAAACTATTGAAAATATCGTAAATATGCGGGAAATGACGACAATGTCAATTAAACAGTGTTACAGGTATACAGTATACCTGTAACACTGGGTCAGGTCACCAGGCCATGCAAGTAAGGTCACCTCACTTCAACTTTTGAGCTCTACCATCGCTACATTTCTAAGCCATCGATTTGAATCTTTCTACACTTGATGAACCCTCCAGGTTCTACGAAATGCATATCCGGTATTTTTCGATTTGTTGACCTGAGGTCAGGTCACAAGGTGACCTCTTCCATAAGCAAAGCATAGGAAAAACTGTCTTATGATATCAAGTCACAAAATGACTGCAAATGCCAGATTTCTCAGAAAAGCATTACTGGCCCATCTTTCATCCCCTCGTCGTGATTGGCCCCCATCATCATATATTCGAAAATGTGAGTTAGGGTCCTAATATTCTCAGATTCGTTTTCCCAGCTCACGATAACCCTATATGCAAACTAACATAAAACTAACGATATCAAACAAAACAAAAAAAAACAAAAACCGATGGTGCCGTATAAAAAAATTGGCACTTAGTGTGTCGAGTTGGCATGCAATGACCCATCTACCATCCTTCGTGTTGTTTTGTTCTCCTACATCGGAGTAGATATAAAGCAGGTGGATTGTTCAAACCTCCCTCTCCCCTTGGCCGCCGGGCCGAAGGTGGGGGAGTGTTGAGTTGTACACCACGCCTTGTAGACTGGTTTTCTTACTATCCAGTTCGGCCCCGTTTCCAGCCAAAACGCGTGGTAGAGGCGTGTTTTGCCGTAAGAGTAATGTTTCTAAGGCTAGGTTAAAGGGAATGTGGCACCTTGGTCGAATCCTGAAATTTAGTGTTATTAGTCGTACTTTTTAGCCGAAAACAACGAAACCACTCATGATTTCTCTGAAAAATGTACAATAAGGACAATATTTTGATTTTTAAAATACTCCTCTAGAAAAAGAAATAAATGTATGCCTATGGATGATGTCATGACCTGACACCCAGTACCATACTCGACACGCTTCAAGAGCTTCGATTGGCTGATGCTCATCGTGACGTCAGCATATGTCGTCACACCAACATCCATGACAACTGTGACCTGCTGCTAGGGGTACATGAGGGGTACATTACAGGTAGGTTTTAGCTTTTTTTACGGAAATCCCGGGTTCCAAGACAAATGATATATTGAGTAGGGGGTTTTCCGACTTGCTTTACAACTTGGCTATCTCAGTTAAAATCACGTTATGAAGGTGCCACATTCCCTTTAACGGCGGTGGTTTTAGCGTAGGCGAAGGCGTTTGACACAAATATCACGCAATTGAGCAGATAAGCATACGTTTAACCGACACTGCTATGAAGAAGACAGCTACACCCACTGACCTTTGGCCGTGGGCGTGTCGTCACACATGGCGGTGGTCCAGGATCGATGACGTCGTCTCAGGGCGCCGTCGGTGCCCCGGGCACGAGGTAGCCGGCGGCATCAGTCGCTCGGATCGTGGTGGACGAGGGACACGGCCTTACACAAGGGGGGAGAGGCGGCCTGACGGCTGGTAATCGTGTGCTGAGCGTAGGAGTACAGGTCCTACCATGGAGAGAACCAATGGACTGACCAATGCCAAAGGCACGTGGGACGAGAGCATACTAAGGGAAGATATTCGACAGCAAAGAGGAGCATCCAACCTTGCCTTCAATGAAAAGGTAATAAAACAAGACTGCTAAAACTACATGACAATAAACAAAAGTCTCATCGGTTTATTTTATCTCCTGTCTTTGGCGCTTTATTTTGGTCTCTTTCATCGGTATTTTGTTCAAATGAGTTAAAGAAGTAAAGGTGTGTTACACTATTTGAATGCATGAAGAGGAGACCTGTACCTTTGACGAGTACGCCCCAGAAAAAAGTGATACAAATAAGAGCCTTGACTGAGACTAATAGCTGGCAGGGAGTTCACGACTGAACATGGGCACAACCACCTTGCGGGTGGACCATGTTTGCACGCATGAACTTCAGACTTTCAGGCAGTAGACGAAAGGAAACATTTCCCTCCATATGTAGGCTGGTTCATCGGCCAATATTTCTTATTCCTGAAGCAGAAGGTGAAAGAGATTTCTGGCGGCGTGTCCAGCCTATAGTGTCCATTGCGACTTACATTTTCAGAGACCAGGGAGACCTGGAGATCAATGCATATGAAAACGTCGCACTGTATTTACAGCCTTAAAAAGAAGAGAGTCATTGAAGCATCATAATCACCTCAGATTGTTTTGTCTTATAAATTTTGTCCAAGTTGTTCTCAGTTCGACTGTTGGAGTCAAAGTCTCACTAGAGTCATCAAGGAACTTGTCACAGAGACCCCAACCCCACCACCCGAACGAGCAACTCCCACAATGAAGGGTTGATTTAGAAGCCAAAGTTTAACGTCCCACAAAGCATAGGGACGGCCGCCCCGCTCAGGTTACCCTCTCACCAGTCAGTTGCCAGTCCACCTGTACATCGGGCAAATAATTGAGCGCCGGAGCGTCTCAGGGGAACCGATTCTAAGCCTGGACATGCACTGTCACTTCATGCTTCTGAGCAGCGGACCGGAGCCCAGCGCTCTACGAACTGAGCTCCCGGGGTCAGCAAACATTACATTACATTACAATATTAAAATAAAGTTGAACATTACAATGACTACAAGTTTTTTCTTCTTACGAGTGTATGCAGTGGGCCCTGGTAAGGTGTGGCACACCTTATCCTTGATTAATTCCGCAACTTTCTCCAAAATCTTAACCCTATTTCCAACGGGCTCCCGGCTACCCCTATTTCCAACAGGGGGTAGATTTTGCCCCCCCAAGATCTCGCAATCTACCCGGCTGATCTTAAAAATTCAAACTGCATTCGGTTCCTCTTGCGCTTAACTTAATTTTAAGAAAAATCAAATTGCACAATTTCAAAAATTTAGAGTAGAGGGGTTCAAAATATACAAAATTCCTGCCTTTTTAAGATTATCCGTAACTCTTGTCTCTTAGGCTTGAGTTTTATGAAACTAGCATGGATTGACAGAAAATTGCTTGGAAATGGTCATATCTCTCATTTAGGCGAAATTCAAAATGGGCGGTTCTAGGGCCAGAAATGGGGGATCATATTAATTTTGCTCGTGTCTTCTTTTTGCAGAAATGCACACGTCAGGTGCAGGGTGATATCTCTGATGTCAAGTCAAGTGCTCAAATGTCAAAACTATATTAGAGGCGGAATTCAGGGAGGCAAAATAGTGGGATAAAACACAAATTACTCTGCCTTTTAGGTATGCCTACTTTTCAAATTACCCTTTAATCACCCCTTCCCGACCCAATCAACACTCCTGGATCCGCCTATGGATGAATTGTGTGCGTTTGGTGTTAGGACTAAATGTATATCTACGATGTTTTGCCCCATTCAATGCAGACACAACACTAAAATACATTTAAAAGTTAGTGAACCCCATAATTACGGTACCCGAACACGCCTATGATATCCTATTGTCATATATGTAATACACGGATGGGATCAATATATCCTTATTTGTACCCCTCCCGCCCATTCTGTAGGCCATTTATTCACTTTGGAAGAGTTCGAATGGATAACATTGTAAATTCCCATTTTGAGCTCCTGGAACCGCCTATGGCCAAAAATATATCGAAATACTCATCAAATGTCATCCTAAATCTCATTTGGTGTTATAACTAAATGCATAGTTACAATGTTCTTGCCCCATTCAATGCACACACAACACTAAAATGAACTTGAGGGCGTATGAACCCCCTAGTTACTGTACCTGAGCACGCCTATGGCTTATCATCGTATGATACATATATGGCATCAATGCATGGTTATGTTTGCCCTTCCCGAACATTCTGTACGCAATCGATTTACTTTGGAAGAGTTCGGATGGATACCATTGTAAACCACCCATTTTGAGCTTCTGGAACCGCCTATGGCCAAAATTATATAAAAATATACATTATCTGCCATCCTAAATATCATTAATAGCATTCAAACATTACAAATGCCGCCAATTTGTAATAGACAGCTTTATTGTAGGACAAACGCAACGCAGGCGACAATGCTCGGCTTCTGGATAAACCCCCAAACTAGCAAGCCATAGCTCCGCCTCTGGTGCATATGTATTTTCAAAATTTTCAGGAAACACGTGCTATTTAGTTCTAGAAAAAGTGGCAAAATTTCAAGAGTCTATTTCAAACCGCTTCGGAGATACTATGGAAAAACCTGAGGGGTGGGCAGAATCTGCCCCCTCTCTGTTGGGAATTGGGTTAAGGTTGTCTCGTCTCAGGTCAGGTCAGCAGTGCAGGCCAAGTGACCTCACCTAAAAGAAGTGTAAGGTGGCATATAGTAAGAAATGGGTGAATATATCGGATTGAAACTTATACCACATAATGGGCCCACCGAGTGCTAAAATATACATTCTGGGATTTTTCATATCGATGACCAAAGGTAAAGTACGGATCATGACCTCTCCGTTGAAAATGCATGGGGAAAACAGAAGTTGGGCTGTATTTGTGTAGATACAGCTGAGAATACCTTCATATTCTCCAAACCGTGGTATCCTGTGCCCCTTTCCAGGTTCATGTTGCAATTCATTACCTGTGACCTCTGAGAGGTCATCTGGGTCTACTTAAGCAGTTTTCAGACTTAGGTCAATACCTTTGTATGAAATGATGATAAAGTTGTTACTTTGTTGCCTTTACATTTGGATTTCTATTGCGAGTCAATTGATATGCATATTGACCTTGCTATGTCAAAAAGTGACCTTGACCTGACCAGAGGCCAGGTCATTTATTTACCTAGTATGGTCATATTATGCATCATTTGATTAACCGTGACGTGAGGAACCAAATGGTGCCTAAAAAGTTATTCTAACTCAACTTTCTCCGATGCTAGAGCCCGAAAACTCTACTCAAAATACCACCTTCTTTGACCTGCCATGACCTTAATATTGACCTAAGCTAAAAAGTGACTGATATTGTTTCGTCATGAATTTGTATAAGCTATCCACCAGCCTTCGCGATTTTTCGTTATCTTACATACGGGCCGAGTTGGATGGGGGTGCTCAAACACCCCCACCAGGGCGAAGGTGGCTAGTATTAATTGACCCGCGCCCACCGGGGCGCGGGTCAATTAATACTAGGTCACATGTCAACTTACATTAATCGAAGTTATAATTTGAAGTCAATAGTTGTCTATAGAAGACTAATGAAAAATACCGAAATATTCTTAACTATTTCCCAGGTGAAAGAGCTGCAGAAGAGTGGACGTCACATCAGTCACTTTGCATTTGGCCAGTCCCCGTTCCCGGTGCCCCATTGTGCGGTAGAGGCCTTGCAAAAGAATGCGGCCGTTCACGACTACCTCCCAGTGGCCGGTGAGTGATACAAGTTTTGATGTTTTAGTTCATTTTACAAGTAATTCGGTACTAATAGATCAAATGAGATGGGAGGACCAGACAATTTCCACTCCCTAAAACCCCAATTTTGCCCGGTTTCCCCAAAAGTATACTTTTGTTAGGATTTCGAGCTCATTGCATTCCCCAAAACAGCCGATATAGACGCGCCACTGGTACTGAGGTACGCAAAGTGAGTACACATCTCATTTGTTGTCACTTGTTGCTTGGTAGCAAACCAGGACGACGAGAGAGAGAGAGAGAGAGAGAGAGAGAGAGAGAGAGAGAGAGAGAGAGAGAGAGAGAGAGAGAGAGAGAGAGAGAGAGAGAGAGAGAGAGAGAGAGAGAGAGAGAGAGAGAGAGAGAGAGAGAGAGAGAGAGAGAGAGAGAGAGAGAGAGAGAGAGAGAGAGAGAGAGAGAGAGAGAGAGAGAGAGAGAGAGAGAGAGAGAGAGAGAGAGAGAGAGAGAGAGAGAGAGAGAGAGAGAGAGAGAGAGAGAGAGAGAGAGAGAGAGAGAGAGAGAGAGAGAGAGAGAGAGAGAGAGAGAGAGAGAGAGAGAGAGAGAGAGAGAGAGAGAGAGAGAGAGAGAGAGAGAGAGAGAGAGAGAGAGAGAGAGAGAGAGAGAGAGAGAGAGAGAGAGAGAGAGAGAGAGAGAGAGAGAGAGAGAGAGAGAGAGAGAGAGAGAGAGAGAGAGAGAGAGAGAGAGAGAGAGAGAAGAGAGAGAGAGAGAGAGAAAAAAGAAGAGAGAGA
The DNA here is from genome assembly GCA_034440635.1 of Lepas anatifera. NCBI lineage: Eukaryota > Metazoa > Arthropoda > Thecostraca > Lepadidae > Lepas > Lepas anatifera. The sequence continues at coordinate 358,580 of JAOTON010001976.1, read as the reverse complement.
AAAAGAAGAGAGAGAGAGAGAGAGAGAGAGAGAGAGAGAGAGAGAGAGAGAGAGAGAGAGAGAGAGAAAGTTTAGTTATTTTCACGACATTGCTGCTTTGGATCAGTGTGCGTTGTAATCCGTACTTATCTCGCATTGTGTAAGAGAGCTTCACACGCGATTCATTGTTAAGCTGGCATTGACAGCAACAGATAAAAACGTCAGAAGTCACTAGAAATATGGGTAAGCTGCAGTGATGAAACATCATAGCGAATGAGGGATTCTCCCCGAAAGGCGACAAGGCAAGTTTGCCAATCGTGGAAATACCAGCCTTGAACACGAGCCCCGGTAAACCGTCGCTAGAGCTCCAACCGCGATGCCTGTGTCGCAGAGTTGACGGTTTTGACCTACTGACGCGAAATATGACACAGGTATTGCGGAGCTGCGCGCAGGAGTCAGCGCCATGCACAAACGACAGGACGGGGTGGAGCTGGACCCGGACTGCGTGCTGGTCGGGCCCGGCTCCAAGGAGCTCATCTACCTCACCATGGCTGTCTTCAACGGAGGTGGGCCAAACACCGTGCTCAGGCGCCCGCTCTTACTGAGTGGCAGCATTGCCGATACTACGGATCAGGCTTCAAACGCTCTCAGCATAAATGAAACGGATGTATAGGACGTAGAATCCGAGTAGTAGTCGGGTTTCAAATGAACATCGGCTCAGATTTTAAACAAAAAATATTCTCAAATAGTAATTTCTCTGGGAAAGCGTCCTTCACCGGGCACCGTACGAAGGGTGGATTCATGCTTCCTATAAAGCCTAAAATCGCCGTTATAATTCTCAATTGCTCACATGTCTGGCCGCGTCAGCCGGAGGAGTCCCAGCCGGAAGTTTCCGCACAGACTAGGCCTAAAGCTTCAATACAGCCAACATTCCAAACATTCCAGCAATGCAAACATTTGCATAGGGCTAAATAAGAATGTTTGGAGAGCAAACAAAGCCGCAAGACCTTACTATCTGGATTGTTTGTGGCTGACAACAATGCCAGCAAGTCTGGGACAGAAGTTTTTTCGTTGTCTTTCCCTGTGTAAGTAAGCCATACGTGTTTTCCAAAAAAATATGTGACTAAGAGTTTTCATGCATAGATATTCCACCTATCACAATACGTAACAAGTATGAATGTTTCTTGACGTTACGTTCAGCCGAGCTGGACACTGGAGGGACGAGGCAATGCACCCATAATTGCCCGTTAAGCAGTCCTTCCTTCTAATGCCTTGGTATGATTAGCGGCCGCATTCTGTTCGTGGAGCATAATTTAGATTCGCACAAAATCATTGTATAAACTATATACGAGACTTGGCGTGGAAAGGGACAAAATATCCTTTAGCGCGGGCAGTCTGCCTCGAGAAATCCACCTCACCGTTTCTTTGAAACATTTAAGTTTCCTCTTTATTTGTTGAGGTAGAAAGAAGCTCATTCAAGCTGGTAAAATCCATGAGGCAGGCTGCTTAACCCCCACGGGTCGGCGCACCTTGCCCCCGGCATGATGGCCCCCTCATCTAAAATATGGGCTTAGCGAAATCGCAAAGTGCAATAAAAGCTCGCGTGAATTCAGTAAGAAATTACTTCGCATGTTTAGTGCTCAGGTCAATGGTTTGACCTCAGAGGTCAAATTAGGTCAAGATCGGCTATTTTCACTCAAATATGCAATGATTAAGCCAACTGGCATAGTTTATGTCATTAGAGCTATTGAGGCCTGTAAATACATTTGATAGCAAATTAAGTACTTTTCCGCTATGTGGAACTAAAGACCTCCCGCCAGTGGTTTGACCGCAGAGGTCACCTGTGACCTAATATGACCTAGGTCACGAAAGGTCAAAAAGTACTTGCCGTATATCAAATGAAAGCTAGTGACAAGACAAACACGATGGTGTTTGTTTCACCGCTCTAGCTCAATTAGGTCAAAAGTTATTGTCAAAATACTGTTTTTGACCTCTGGTACCTGATGACCTTGGAAAAGTCAAAGGGCAAATATGACCCTGGGATCCGTGAAAGGGTGTCAAAAACGTTGTTCTGAGCAGTCTGAGTATTTGCAATCATTTTTGTGGCTTTTATATTATGAAATAACTTTTCCCCATGCTTTTCCAATGGGAGAGGTCGCCTCGTGACTGACCTCAGGAGAAATCGAAAAATCCCGGATATCACCTTAGACCCTGGAGGGTCATGAAGTGTAGGAAGTTTCAAATCGATCGACTTGAAATGTAGCTCTTACAGAGCCTAAACGTAAGTGAGGTGACGGTTGACCTCGTCTGGTGACCTGACCTTGGGTGACCCGGGGTAAAAATTTCAGGGATGATGGGAAAATGATGCAGTGAGAGGTAGAGCCCTCAACCGCGGTGCTGCGCCTCGTCGTTTTCTGCTATCCCGGAAAAACCTTAGGGGCCATCGTGGCCCGTGGGAGGGTTAATGCAGCTCTCGGTTTGGTATCACCTCCTCCCAGAGGTCCAGGCACTAGCCTGTACTCCGTATCGGCAACATTTTCCACCCCTCCCCCCCCCAGAGGTTCTGCTGGTTGCGCCCGCCTGGACAACATACGGGCCGCAGAGCGTCCTGGCTGGACACGACGCCGTCGTCATCCGCACTCGAGCCGACGACCGGTACAAGCTGACGGCGGACCAGCTGGAGCACCAGCTGGTCACCCGCCGGCTGAAGCCTAACCGGCTGCTGGTGCTCAACAACCCCGGCAACCCCAGTAAGGCGTTCCCGGCCCTGCCCCTCCACTAGTGTGCATTCATCCAGTTTCAAACACCGGATTTATAGCATTCCACAGATAACGCCCATCTTGGACTATATTGATTTTAACTTTCCGGGAAGTATGCATTTCGCTTGGCATTCTGCTAGCAACTATTTTTTTCAATCATATATTTCTTAAAACACGGCTGTTAACTTTGCAAAACAATTTAACAACTCTCCTTCACACCTTGCCGCTCGTGTCACGGTAGTAACCCCCCTGCTAGCAACTGTTTAGCACTGTAATGAAGAGGATGATGTGCAGATAATCTGCTGTTAGGTGGCCCACCTGGCTATTTTATCCTGCCATGCGTATGTAATTAAGAAATTCATGGAAACTTAAGGATGACAGTAGGTTTTCTAGCAGTCTAACAAATGTATCTCTTTCTCAGCTGGAGCAGTGTACTCGTCCGGAGAGCTGCTCGCACTAGCGTGAGTAGACATGGGGGTGAATATATGTCTATGAAACATTGGAGTAGTGCTAAGATATCATTTAGATTTTCGTGGTTTTCACGTTATGACCTTTAGCGCGTCCCCCAACTCGCAAATAAGGGAGATGTACCCTAAAACCTCATGTTGGGACTTGAATAATGTTTTGTATTTCCTCCATATTACCAACGTAGATCTACGCATGTGTTATTCAGGAAATGCACGGTCGTCGGTTTTTTTTCAAACACAGCGAATATGTTCGAAATTAGCCTCTGGGCCCTCTGGCAGCCAAATCATTTCAAAATCCATACCCCTGTTAAAAATACCCTCAGCAACCACTACTTTCTGAAGCACTAATACACTCCTGAATGCAAATGTTTTGGGTGTGTGTTTGCTATTACACGTCGCACCAGTGTGAGGTGGAGTGTTGTTTGAACGGCCCGGACTTTGGGTGGTGCCAGAAAACGACGTAATTAATGGAGCGCCGCTGTGTCTGACCCACCTTATGTTTTATCAATTGAGCAGCTTGTTCAAGATCTTAGGTTAGGTTCGTCTTAGGTCAGGTCACCAGGCCCGGTCAAATGGCCTCGCCTCCGAAAATGTTTAAAGTGGCACCAGTGGGAAAATTTTAATCTATTGATCTGCGATTCATCTAACAAATAATAGACCCAACAAGTGCTCCAATTTTTCGTAAAAGGATTTTCTATGTTGATAATTTATGGTCAGGTACAGGCAATGACTTCTCCATCGGAGAAGCATAAGGAAGACAGGAAATGATCTAAACAATAAATATTTGTCTCCGGATACAACTTAGAATGACTGTCTATCCTCCAAATTCTAATTTAACATCCTGTGCCACTCCTCAGGATCACATTGTAAGTTTCGATCTGTGACCCCTGAAAGGTCATCTGGGACTAATAAAGCAGGTTTTCACATTTGGGCCAATATCTTCGCAGAAAATGGGAAAAGAGCTTTCATTTCAATTTTTGACTCAACTTACGCATTAAGAATGGATTGTTGGGACTTGAGACTATGAAACTTGCGTATGGATTGTAATAGTAAGTCGATTGATATGTATATTGACTACATTACGTCGGTCAGAAGCCTTCCACCGACCTTAGGTCAGGTCATTCCCACATTTTGACCTAGTACGGTTACGCTATACACCACTCTATTTGCCGTCACGAGATGAATCGAATGAGGCATATCAATGCACTTTAACTTAACCCAGTGAGACGCTAGTGCCAAAAAAGTATCCTCTAACCAGTCATATTCACCGACCTTTCATTATCTCAATATTGCCCTGAGTCAAAAAGTGGGAAGTACAGTTTCGATATACATTCTTATGGGCTATTTACAACCGTTGGTGTTTTTTGTTATCCAGCATAAGAGCCGAGATCGAGGAAGGTTTTCGATCTCCCTTGCACAGGGACGAAGGTGGATCGGAGGCACACCGTGGTGAGGCTAGATCCACCGATCTACCTATGGTATATGTGCTATCTATGCAGCATCTGGTATCTACAAACATACTTTGCATTTAGGGAAGAGTAGGGTAAGACGCATACGCTAAGGGAGAATTTGTCTGTACCAATCCTGCATGGATGGAATTACCTTATTTGTTTCTTCGTTAAGTTCCACCATCGTTTGTCTAGACTCAAATAGAAATTTGGCACTCTGACACTATGCGAATTGCGCGACATTTTTCTTGAGACCATGTAAAAAGGCGTTATACTCCGATATCAGGGTAAAACGCCTAGCGCCGAAAACACCGTCACATAACGCCCGGCGTATAATGTTGGTATCTCTTCACATGAACAAGTGGAACGTTGTAAGTACACTTTACGATAATGTTGTGACAAGGTGGGTAGGTCTGCATTCGAGGCATTTGAGCCCAACACAGCAAAGACATAAACAGGTAGGCTTTTTACCTCTTAACGGAAACCGCAACAGCGATTGATCATTGAGCTCCACTGTCTTTTGGGGCGGGCAAAAGCACCTTTATGCCTGGTTCATTTTGCCCACAAGTGGGTTTTCTTCGGTATGTTGTTCCAATACCTTGGAACAGGATGTCGAGATAGGATGACGATGGGCATGCATTAAATGGAAAACGTAACGAGTATGTAACACGTATGGAAAACGACGACGAGGGCTCGGGATCGCTATACGCAAACAGTGCTATAGGAGCAGATCTATGACGAAGGCAGGTAGTTAAGACATTGGCGGATCCAGGAGCAACTTTTGGAGGGACCAAACCAACATTTTGGGGAGGCTAAATCGAGAAAAAATAGCAAAAACATGGTATATTTTACTAAAAACGGCCAAAATTTGATCTTTATGGGGAGCCCAAAGATACTATTTGAGGCTTTGGGGAGGGGGGGAGCACGGCCCCTTAGGCCCCCTGGGATCTGTCAGTGATTTAAGATAAGTCTCCAAGATGACCACATGGAGCAAACTCGACAGATTTCCGACGTGCTATAGGTACAAATATCTGAAAATCAACGTCTTCTGTTACGGTGATTTTTCTTACCCAACGCACTCCACCATCACGACCACGGGTGGTCGTGATAGTGGTAGTAGCGATAGTAGCCCTAACCCCATGTCCAAGCTATCTTAAGGATACACTTATACATGGGGTAAAACGCCTACTAAACATCGGCGTAAGACGCCCCCGGCATCTTACCCCGCACTACACATGGGCGTCGTACCCACTTAGCAATAAAAGCGCCGTAACAAATATTTCTAAATTCTGCGGCGTTTCCAAGCCGCGTAGTGGCTGTCACAATGTCGCGCAAACTCGCTGTTTCAACCACAAAAATTGTCGTGAGTACATTTATATCGCATAGAGTACAATCGCAACTTTAAGATAGCTTGCTTTTATAGTCGGACGTGTAAGAAACAAAAATGTTTGCTGAAAACGACCGAAGCAGACTAGGCGCGCATAAACATACACAAGGCTGGATCCGAAAGACCCCTACCAGAACCAAATACTAGATGTAGGCTACAGATCCTACATCAGCCTGTAGATGGTAGTACGCGTCTTACCCAGGTGGGCGCGTTCACTTCAAAAGTGAGGCCAGTTTCAATGGGTGGCCGGTTAATCAGCGGATCGCTCAGGTGCTGGCCGATCCGCCTCCGCTGGTGGCCTTTGTATGGCCGCTGCCATATGGGAGACGTCTCTGACGAGACACCCCCCATTTGGCAGCGGCCGAGTGCCGGAAACATCACTATCATCATCACTACCCCCCCACACACACACACACACTTTTCATAAAAATCCGTATTCCAGCCAAATGGGGAAACCAGAATTTTTACCTGCTGGTGTAAGAGGCAAAGAAGAGCCCAAATCCTGGATGTTTTGGTATTAGAGGGGATGTCCACCGCCAGCGCAGTTTGTAGGCTACTATTTTGCTGGTGCAGACCCCACTTTTGCGGTTGCGACGTTATTGGTAAAAAGGCTTGACACAGGCATATCACCTTATTATCCATTTCTTCCTAATATATCATTCAAGCCAAAACAACTACTCTTAGACACCACACATTTTAATGAGACGTTCTGTGCATGGCACCTTTACCCGCCTCCAAGGTGTTATGACGTTTTTTTTATCTTTTTCTGTAACATCACAATACTACAGCCCAGGGCGTCGCCAACGGGGGCCTTGGGAGCCCTTCACGCTGAAAAAGAGACGTAGGGCTGAACCCCCACTTTTGGCCGCGAATTTTGTAAAAAAATGTAAGATGAGTAGCACAATTTTCCGATTTGATATTTTCATGAGGCTGCATAGGTATTGTATACGACAAAAGTGCTACACTTCCCTATCTAACCAACCATACATAGGAACAGATGGACAGATGGTTTCCATTGCTGGAGACGCCCTCCATCCTCACCCCCCGCTCGAAAACCTGCGGCGAAGACCCTGCCTACAGCAGAGTTGTGACTCGCGAGTCAGAGTCGGAGTTTAACCAAATTCCGACTCATTCGACTCTGAGTTGAGTTGAGTTAGTCGGAAAAATTAGACAAGTGAGTTGAGTTGAGTTGAGTCAGTTCACAACACATCAACGAGTTGAGTTGAGTTGAGTTGCGAAGACAGCGAGTCAAATGAGTTGACGAAAAAGTTGGCTCAACAGGTAAATATGTTGTTAAGTAAAGTGTCTGAATTTGCCCACCTTTTGCAAACCCCCTTTAACCTCCTTTAAAACATTTTCCGCCAGTGTTTCAATTGTTTAAATCAAAGTTTCAATTTGTTTCAATAAACCAATAATTGTATGGTTCAATTGCTTATTTTAAAGGCCCATCCTGTCTGAAGGAATCCCTAGGCACGAATAATACATACCCTCAAAAAATTCAACAGGTTCCCATCACTGGCTTTGAAGTGGTGGAACGCACTACAAAATACATTTCAAAACTCCCAAAAACTTCTCATCTTCAATATTTACCCAACAACACGCGTCGTCGTCACTGATTGTTGTCGTCAGTGGTGGTTTTCTGAGAATAGTGTGCGCCATTGCTGTCTTTGAAAAAAATTCAGCCGAGTATGGGTCCAAGCTTAACTAGCCTCAAGGCAAAAGTGTAAATATCACGTGATAGTTCATGAAGTAATGGAAATATTTATATGCCTACATGCTAAATTTATTCTTTTGTCCTAAATGCGCCGTCTGCCGCCATCCTTTTAATTTTACCTATCAACAGCAAATACTGCTATTAGCATTGAAAAATTGAACCTTTGATTCGACAAAAATGTTGAGATGTCTTTATTGCAAGAATCAGAGGAAATATTTCCTGCTACTGTTTTTGTCTGATCAGAGAGCCTTAATTGGCATCTGTGTTTATTTGGATAGCTATAACACATTATCAATTTTCTATGAAATCGTTCTCCAATTTTGCTTGAAGAGCGATAGGTATGTATTTTATTAGAGGTTCTGACTGAAGCTGAAAATTTGATTGGGTTTAAAATATGAATATATTTAAATCCAACACCTCAACGTTGATAGAATTTTCATTGCTATTGTCCTTTGTCATATATGGTATACTTTTCCGGGGTTGCTGTAATTCTTATAATTAGCAATTGCAACTTGGTAATTATTGCTTAAATTTTGATAAAACTCTTGGGATATTAAGTTTATTTATAAAAATTACCTAGCCTCATTCTTTAACAGAAAAAGCAATACCTATACCATCCCTACAAATCAAGATACAGTTTATATCATGTTCTTTTAGCTTGAATCTTTTTGGTAGTATGGAGGCTCAATTTTTTGCCTGTGTTGGTGTAACCTTAGCGCTTTTAGGGTCCTTTCCATTTCATTTACTTAGTTTTATATGCAATGCTCCTTTTAGAAGTAATTGCAGCATGTGGTAGCTTTTTGGGCAGTGACAGTCTGGAAGAATTAAAAAGTTATTCATGGTTGCTGGGTAATTGTTAACCAATGTTTGAATTCCAATTAATTAATTTTGCTTCCATTGATCTTTTGTTTCATGCCAGAATTTCTGAACAGCTTGATTTTTGCTGGTTTATTGATTTATTTCTTATTGTTTATATTTATATATTTACCATGTATTTATTTCATTTTGCAAATGAGTCAAAGTTTGAGTTGAGTTGAGCCGTGAGTTGAGTCAGAGTTGAGTCGGATGAATTTAGCCGTGAGTCGGAGTTGAGCCGACTCACTGAACTCTTGATCATGAGTTGAGTCGGAGTTGAGTCAACTGCACTCAGCCGAGTTGAGTTGAGTCGACTCAAGAAAATTCTGAAACGCACAACTCTGGCCTACAGCCACAGTGATGGTTGGCCTAGTTGAGAATCGGCATCCAACGATCAATAGGGCGAACCAACGTCAGCGCCAGGCCGGAACGACGGTGGCGCCGTCTAGCTCCGGAGGTTTGAGCCACGACACAAACGGTGGCTAGGTAATTAAATCTAGACGAAGCTAGTCTGTTCACGCCTACAACGCAGCATCTGAATTACAAAAATTGTTCATAAAACCCTGCAATACCACTGACATCGTGATGATACGACATTCATGTCCCACAAGCAAAAGTAACCACTTCAGCACTGAAGACATCCACACAACACAGAAATCGCTCTTGAATCACGCAGTAATGAAACATTGCACAATTAGGCGGGTTTGGTATATTGCTGGATGAAAACTGGCCATATGCAGAGGTGTAGAATTTTGGGAAGAGTTTTGAGGAGCTTTTCCTGATTGACGGATGAAGTTTTACTAGGTGCAGGGAGAGTGGAAAAGTGCAATTACGCTCGTAAAACGGGAAATGTCTGCAGGCAGCCATTTTTCCCATGCATACTTTGTTCTTTAGTGTCGCTCGCTGCAGCGAGCCTCTAGGATGTCTCTCAAAAGTTTTGCGGTGCTTTCTGGCGCTCAGCATTGGCGGACGCAGGGGGCATTCCAGCCATGCCCCCAAATCGCTGGAGGGGTGCCAAACTATCTTTTGGCCCCCCAAACGCCGGAGAAATTTTTGAAAAAGGAAATCTTCGCTCCGACCCTCCCCTCCGGAGAGCGATCATGCACTTGGAGAGGTAGCTTATACTAGGTCTGTCCAGCACTCAAAAAGGTGTTTACACTAGGCCTTAGAGCCAAAAAACTTAGCTCCCCCTAGGAGGAGAGGCAGACATGGGTTTGCCCTCCCCCAAAAAAACTCGGGTCTACGTCCGCCCCTGGCGCTCAGGGGGTGAATTTCTGACTCTAAGAGGTGCTCGCGCACCGCCAACAGTAGCGATTCTAATGGGTTTTCCCAGAGTCTGTCTGTATGCATGAATATTTTCCATGCTGCAGCACACCCAGCACCGCCAACGCGGAAACATGATCAATTCTAATTGGCCATGGCAATATTCCTGCTAAACCACCGTATTTCTTGCGACTATTCTTGTTTACAAGACCCTATCCGAATTGTTCTCGATCCAAAGTTTCGGGGGTGCGCCGGGGCGACTGCAGGGGGCGTCAGGTTATTTATGGGAGGGGGGGTCAGCTGACCCCAGATCCATTTATGGCATGAAGAAGCTTGGCCTCAACAATGCTGGCGACGTTGGACTATTACTGACAAGACATCATTCCGTTGGAACAGCATTCCTTATATTGTCAAATAATAAACGAAAGAGTAAAATGCCAATATGAATGGTGGCAGAAGTTTAAATGGCACACAAGTGGCAGTCGTTAGTTTTTATAGGATTTATACGGACAGGCGTTTAGTTACATTTCCCAGAAGCTTAATTTCGAGGTGGGCTATCATGTTCATCGGCTTATTTATTAATCGTCAAGCACCTGTGACTGTTTTGTTATCATATAAATAGGTCATGATCGGGACGAATGGTTAGGATCAACGCGTAATCGATATTTATGCTAAATTTTCCATCTTAGATTCGAAGAGCTCACCGAACAAAAAGTGTTCATCTAACTACATATCTAGCATACATCTTCACACTATCTCTGAAATAAATAACGCATCAGGGACTGACCTGGTTGGAGATCCGCAGTATGTGGCAAAGGGAGCTGTGTCCCAGTCCAGTAAATTCAAGGAGTAAGCAGGTAGAAGTTCAACACTAGCTCGCATCGAGCGGCAGCTCTGTGAGATCTGCACTGCAATGCACCATGAATCCTGTGGGGAATGCAAATACACGTCAAGAGTTATAGAATAAAAACACCACGTATGGAGGAATCTCTAATAAATACATACTTAATAATCAATCACCAACAATAATATGCGTTGCGTTACAAGTAAAAACAAATACAATTATCAGCAGGGTCTGTTTTACCGGTAACTGCACCCCACCACAGCAAACGCAACTCTGAACTCAGCAATTCCTCCTCGCTGCCACGGCGCGCGCGCAAAGGTCACGCCGAGTCGCCAGAGGTCAGCCCAGGCGCGGCAACTGCCCCGAGGCACTAACCGCCGGCGGCCGGAGAGCTTTGGGGAGGGGAGGGGTAGCGCTGTGTGGGAGGCGTTGTCGCTAAGCTGTGAGATGCGCAGGACGTTCACAGTGATTTGCATGGTTTTGGTGAAGTGCAGATGGTGCCGCGGGCCACAGTCTTTAGAGCTGAATTATTCGCGCCGGGTTATAGGTGGGAAAGCTATTTCGGCCGAAAATGCGTCGGCTGTGCTCTGCGTCTAACAGTTTTACTCGTCTCGTCGGCGTCTGTAGTGGGTTATCAAGTATTTCGTGCCCACCTCTATAGAAACACATCGGCGGAAATTTACGAAAACATGGCTGTAGGCAAGCCACGTATTTTCTATACTATCGATATATTTTCCACCATCAATGAAGCAAAATGTAAGAAACTGATAACAACACGTAAATTAGCATTTCAGACCATAAAAATCCTAGGCAATTAACTGGTTTACGTAAGTGAACTTGATTTCACACCGTACTGCTAGACATGCTAGCTTTTGCGAACTTCAAAGATTTATTTTTTCGAGTTGGGAAGGCTATTCTTGGAAATCACTTTCAAAATGTAGGATGCCTCTACTTATTGTGGTTAGAGGGACAGCTTTGGAGGGGTCTATTTGAATTGCAAAAAAAAAAACAGTTTTAGAGTTCTTTCTTGATCCTGCCTCTATTCCTTACATTTTATTCAAACTCGTTAATATGTTACAGAGTGCGGAGGCGAAGACCAGGATTATAAGTTGACAGGATGTTTAATGGCGTGCCTCCTTGAATCCTGGATGCGAAATGGATCTAATACACTGGGATTATATATCCAGGCACAGGTCTTTATCAGAATCAGGCAATGGGCTGCCTCCTCGAATCCTGGATGAGAAATGGATCTAATACACTGGGATTATATATCTGGGCACAGTCCTTAATCAGAATCAGGCATTGCTTACCTCCCTGTTTCTGATGAATATATAATGCCAGTGTATTAGGTGCATTTTGCATCCAGGATTCGATGAGGCGGGCCATTCAAGGGAATGTGGCACCTTCACAACGTGATTTTAACTGAGATAGCCAAGTTGTAAAGCAGGTCGGAAAACCCGGTACTCCATATTTCATTTGTCTTGGAACTCGATATTTCCGTAGAAAAAAGCTAAAACCTACCTGACACCAGCCCCCTCAGCCCCCCGTCGCCGGCGGCCATTGTTGTGAGCTACTGGTGTGACGACATATGCTGACGTCACGATGAGCATCAGCCAATCGAAGCCCTTGAAGCGTTTCAAGTATGGTAGTGGTTGCCAGATCGTGACATCATCCACAGGCTGATATTTATTTCTTTTTCTAGAGGAGTATTTTTAAAAACCAAATATTGAGCTTATTGTACATTTTTTAGAGAAATCGTGAGTGGTTTCATTATTTTTGACTAAAGTACGCCTAATAACACTAAATTCCAGGATTCGACCAAGGTGCCACACTCCCTTTAACCCTATTGCCAACAGGGGACAGATTATACCCACCCATCAGGTTTTTCCATAGTATCTCCAAAACAGTTTGAGAAAGGCTCTTGAAATTTGGTGACTTCTCCTACAACTAAATAGTGCGTGTTCTCTAGAAATTTTGAGAATATATATGCGCCAGAGGCGGAGCCATGGCTCACTAATTTAAGGGTTTTTATCCAGAAGCCGAGCATTGTCGCCTACGTTGAGTTTGCTCTACAATAAAACTGTCTGTTGCAAATTGGTGACGGCTATAACGTTTGAATGCTATTACTGATATTTAGGAAGACGGTTGATGTATAATTTGATATATTTTTGGCCATAGGCGGGTCCAGAAGCTCAACATGGGGGGCGTACAATGTTATCCATCCCAACTCTTCCAAAGTAAATAGATTGCGTACAGAATCTTCCGGAGGGATGAACATAACCATGCATTGATCCCATATATGTATTAGCCATAGGCGTCCTCGGGTACTGTAATTAGGGGTTCATACGCCCTCAAGCTCATTTTAGTGTTGTGTGTGCATTGAATGGGACAAAACATTGTAAATATGCATTTAGTTCTAACACCAAATGAGATTTGGAATGACAGTTAATGTGTATCTCGATATATTTGTGGCCATAGGCGGTCCCAGGAGCTCAAAATGGGGTCTACTATGTTATCCATTCGAAGTCTTCCAAATTGAATAAATTGTTTATACAGAATGGATGGGAGGGGAAAAATAAGGATGTATTGATCCCACCCGTGTATTATATGATAGTAGGATACCATATGCATACTCAGGTACCGTAATTAGGGAGTTCGCTAACTTTCAAGCGTATTTTAGTGTTGTGTCTGCATTGAATGGGGCAAAGCATCGTAGATATGCATTTAGTCCTAATGCCAAATTCAACCATAGGCGGATCCAGGAGTGTTCCCCGCGTCGGGCAGGGGTGGATAAAGGTTCGGTAATTTGAAAAGTAGTCATACCTGAAAGCTGAAGTAATTTGTGTGTTACCCCACTATTTTGACTCCCTGAATCCGCCTCTGACATTTTGATATTTCAGCATTTTCTTTGACATCAGAGATATCACACTGTACCTGGCGTGTGCATTCCTGCAAAAAAGATAAAAAAATCAAATAGCTCCCCCAAATTTCTGGCCCGAGAACCACCCTTGAACTTTGAATTTCGCCTAAATGAGAGATTTAACCATTTCCAAGCAATTCCCTGTCAATGCATACTAGTTTCGTGAAAATCAAGTCTAAGAGACAAAAGCTACGGCTAATCTAAAGAAGGAAAAAATTTCGTATATTTTCAACACCTTTCCTCAATTTTCAAAATTTCAAAATTTTCGTTTTGTTTTCAAAATCGAGTTCAGCGCCAAAGGAATCATTGCAGTTTGAATTTTTTTAATCAGCCGGGTAGATTTGCAGATCTTAAGGGGGGGGCGGAATTTGCTCCCCCTTGTTGGAAATAGGGGTATCCGAGAGCCCGTTGGAAATAGGGTTGACCCTCGCCCCACCGGGGGCCAACACCGGGGTTCATCGATGGCCCCCTAAGGTTTTTCGGAGTAGCAGAAAAACGACGAGGCGCAGCGCCGCAGTTGAGAGCTTTACCTCTCACCCCGTCATTTTCTCACCATCCCTGAAATTTTTTGCTCCGGATCACGCAAGGTCAGGTCACCAGACGAGGTCAACCAAGGTCACCTCACTTCCACTTTTGAGCTCTATAACAGCTACATTTCATAACTGATCGATTTGAAACTTCCTACACTTTGTGACCCCGCCAGGATCTACACAATGCATATCCGATATTTGTCGATTTCGTGACCTGACGTCAGGTCACGAGGTGACCTCTCCGATTAAAAAGCATGAGGAAAAGCTACCTTATGATATACAAGTCACAAACATGATGGCAAATACTCAGATTGCTCAGAAAAGCGTTATTGGACAATCTTTCACGGATCCCAGGGGCGATATTTGCCCTTTGACCTGTCTGAGGTCATCAAAGGTCACCAGGGGTCAAAAACAGTATTTTGACATAACTTTTGACTCAATTAAGCTAGAGCACTGAAATAAACGTCATTGTGTATATATTGTCACTGGCTTTCAGTTAATACACAGCAAGGCCACTTTCTGACCTTTTGTGACCTCAGGTCATATTCGGTCACGAGGTGACTTTACGAGGTCATTATGTCAGGAGGTCATTATGTTCCACATAGCAGGAAAATGTCAGGCATTTTCTTATCAAATGTACTCTACCAGATTGCAATATCTCTAACGGCAGGACAGCTATGCCCAATTTTCTTAAGCATTGCATATTTTAGTGGAAATAGCCTATCGTGACCTAACCTGACCTCTGGAGGTCAAGCCATTGACCTGAGTGCCTAAACATGCAAATTAGTTTCTTACTGAATTAACACGAGCTTTCTAATGAATTTTGCAGATTTGCTCTCACCCCATATTTTCGGAGTTAGAGGGGCCATCGGTGCCCCCCGTGGGGCGAAGGTGGCACCGTAACCACGGTGGGGCGCGGGTTAAACATGCTGTTAACATGGCAGAATTTGCACCAATTAGTGTGAGCTACAGTCAAAACCAGTGCTGTGAATTTTATGAAATGGTGTGGGTAACCGAATCTGAAACCTGAAACTATGTCAATATCCAGCACATAAATATATAGGTAGTATTAAATAGTGTTTGTTTTAGCCCTCAATTTGAAGTTCGGATAAACTTCAAATTGATGAAATGGATGAAAATGAAAGTAAGTTTAATCCGAAGGAGATCTCACTTGTTTTGTTGGGGGTGCCCGATGGTCCCAACAATATATAAACACACACCTCCTACCATAGCCAAACATTTGAGATCAGAGCTGTAACCTCATTCCAAAACTGCTTGAGGAAATCGACATTTCCAACTTTTGCATTTTACCCACCCTAGTGTTAAGTCACGAGGCTGCTATCGATTTTCAGAGGTATGCTGACAACACCGCTTGGACATGCTCAGTGACGAGGCTGCTGTTGATTTTCAGAGAGGTATGCCGACGACACTGCGGGGCCGTGCTCAGTGACGAGGTAGTTGTTGGTTTTCAGAGAGGCATGCCGACGATACCGCGTGGCTGGCTCGGTGACGAGGTTGTTGTTGGTTTTCAGAGAGGTGTGCCGACGACACTGCGTGGCCGTGCTGAGTGACGAGGTTGTTATTGGTTTTCAGAGAGGTGTTCCGACTACACCGCGTGGCCGTGCTCAGTGACGAGGTTGTTGTTGGTTTTCAGAGAGGTGTGCCGACGACACCGCGTGGCCGTGCTCAGTGACGAGGTTGTTGGTTTTCAGAGAGGTGTGCCGACGACACCGCGTGGCCGTGCTCAGTGACGAGGTTGTTGTTGGCTTTCAGAGAGGTGTGCCGACGATACCACGTGGCCGTGCTCAGTGACGAGGTTGTCTGGTTTTCAGAGAGGTGTGCCGACGACACCGCGTGGCCGTGCTCAGTGACGAGGTTGTTGTTGGCTTTCAGAGAGGTGTGCCGACGATACCACGTGGCCGTGCTCAGTGACGAGATTTACGCTCGGCTCGTCTTTAAGGGCCAGCACGTCAGTATGGCGCAGGTCAGTATCTCAGGAACTTCAGTCCTCAACCCTGGATCTGAACTGGCACCGCATATAGTTTATGAGATGCGCGTCTTTTCCAAAATTATGTTTGTCCAGTTTTGCGTTTGCTATTGCTTTTCTCACTCCAGTTTCGCCATCTGCACACAGACAGTGCAGTTCCGTTTACTTCTATGGCGGCTGGAGATGTGCGTTACTCAGAATCACCACTCTCACCGTCACTACAGCAAGCGCATTCGTAATCATTTCAGCAATCGCGACCAAAACCAACTATTTCAGGTGTACCCGGAGGGCACCATTCTGGTGTCGGGCTTCAGCAAGTGGTTGAGCGCCGGCGGGTGGCGGCTGGGGTACGCGCACTTCCCCAGACAGCTACAGCGCCTCTTCTCGGCAGTCCACTCGGCCTCCTCCAACACCTTCAGCTGCGCTTCAGCGCCGGTCCAGTATGCCCTGGCGGAGGTGCTGCGCCCCGAACATGCAGAAGGCCTGGACCGGTATGTGTCAGCCTGCTCCAAGGTGCTCAGTGCGGCTGGAAGCTTTTGCGCCAGGTAAGGAAAAACCGCTAACTGTTTACTCATCAATTTGTTGGGCTCAAGTTATTTTTGTCGTTGCCATGTGCTATATTTACCTCAATCCATGCCGAATCTGTTCCTGAATATTCTTTTAGGGGCTTATCGACGCACCAACTGCCAGGGTCACATGGTGTCGCCAGCTCTTTCCCCGTTTGAAGGGTTTTCTTCCGAACTTGAAGCCGCCTGGAAAGCGAGTGCGGTAACCACTTCACCACTGCGCCCCCGGTTCCTGAATATTTATTTATTGTTCCTACTTCGGTGTGGCTCCCAAATTTCTAGCGAGGGAAGTGTCAACACGGCCAGTTTTCTCATTACAATAGAAAACAATGGCATTTGTATATAGATTATCGTCCCGGACGCCTATAAAACAGAATAGTATGATCATACACAACATGCTTGGTTGCCATCTGCAGCTTCGTACACACAGGCAAGTAAAAGTGTGTCTAAACAGTGTTTTAACACTATTGCAAACAGCGGCGACTTATGCCTCTCTTTGAAATACTTATGTGGTTAATGTCCTTTAAGCTTGTACCACTCATTCGCGTGCCTACGCTTACAGGGAATTAGGGGCGGTGGGCGTGAAGGCACCGCCCAGTGAGGCGGCTTACTACTTCATGCCCGATTTTGAGGTGTGCAGAGCGGGCCTGGCGGCTCGAGGCATCACCACTGGCGGTCAGATGGTTGAAGCAATGCTGGAGGATATAGGTGTCGCTGTAAGTCAGAAGCAGGTACCGCTGTATGTATAGATCCCGTGTAGCAGACCGCTCAACTGCGCTGGTCGCTGTCTGAAAAGCTGTACACTTCACTTAGGTATGTACGTCCTGCTGAGGTAGTACCAGTCAATACATAGGCGTCGGAAAAAGGGGGTTGGGATGCCTGGCTACCCACTTTTTGGCGAGAGAATATCCGATCTCAGTCAAAATGAGAGAAAATCGGACATTCTTATGAGCAGCCGGTGCAGAGGGCAGGGAGGAGCCCCAGTTCGAAGCGTTTTTGGTTCTAACGTGGAAAGTTTTTTGTCAGTATCAGGTTGAAGTTTGACTGACCCCCTCACTTTTTCTACTGGTGGCGATGCTTATGAGTCAAGATGCGCAATGCTGGCGGAACACATTTTCCTCTACCTAGCGTATGTTTTTGAAAGGTTAGAGCAAAACGTTGGGTGACATTAAAAAATGTTTATTGCGTTGAAGTGAGATTGCACGCACCAATTTTTGCTCTGATTGATGTTGAGGCTAGCAATGGAAAAACAAATGTTCCATCGAATAACTGTTGGTTGTACGCATCTGGTGGCTGTTCGAAGATGGTCAGTCGGTAGACGTCGCTGTGACACCACTTAAAATTTGTGATTGTAGGGTTTGACATTGGGTTAAATGCCCTGTAGCTATCTAACCTGAAATTTTCTGACCTAGAAAAAGCTGCGACATGCCTCAGGGTAATCAGGGTAATCAAGGTAATAATAATCAGGCACTAGGTATCACAACTCACGTTGTTCTTGGCCCCTTTGTATGTGCATTATTCCGGGAAATCACTAGGGTTGGAGGGGGAGGGGCAAATGTCGCCCTATCCCTCCACCCCCGTGCGGGACACATGTAAATATTTTGAATTGCTCAAATAAGATAGAACCATTGAGGCAAACATGTTTTAGATACGTACCTCTGATTTCAGGTTCAAATTATGCCTTCTTGGAAAAAACGAGCGAAACACTGAACTGTCAGCTAAACTTGGACTTAACGTTTTCAACCGGAGCTAAGCCTATGGATTTATTTTGCTCTGTATGGGCACACACGTACCAGTATATTGATAGCTTCTGAGAATCGACTCCAGCACTATCCCTTGGTTTTCAGCTGATGGCGAGCTCGTGTTTCCTGATGAAGGACACGGACCTGGTGACGCGCTTCTGCTTCGTCTGCTTCGACGGCGCGACGGCGCTGGAACAGGTGCAGGCGGGGGCCGACGTCGACGACGAGTTCCTGGCGCGACACTGTCCCGACGTGGTGTCCGGGGTGCGTCGGCTACAGAGCTGGGTGCGCAAGCACACCCTCAAGCCTGGAGTGACAGGGACTCCAGACCACTGATCTCCAGCAGCGGTGGGCCTCTGGGACCAGATCGGCCCAAGTCGGTACAGAGAAGCTCGTCGATCGCCAAACCCTATACAATACATACAGAGGTAGCTACGTGGGAGTTTGTGCCGGAGAAGGGAGAAGAGAAGCTTAGTATTACCTCCTGATGCACATGCATCGAGGCGGACGTTCGTGTGATACTCACTTGCAGTAGACATCTGTGTGTCAAGATCCTGTGTGTGTTCAAGTGTGTAGTCAATAAAGGTTTGAGTCCGATACAAGGTTTAAATATATTGCACCAGCGCATCAAATTTAACACCGTGACTTTGTATGCATTGTGTCATGATAGAAGCACTAGACGGGCATAGAAGGAGGCGGGGAACAAGGTGTTGTCGGACCAGGGAAGGAATGTATCGTCATTTCGCGCCGACAATGAGTTTTGATGCTGCTTTTCTCAGCGTGATGGCATCAATATTATGGAAGATAATGTGAGAAGAAACTCAAGTTATCAGCAGCAAAAAATAAATTCGAGCTGGAATTATACCATCCAGAATGAAAGCTGCAGCTGACTTTCAAGGTCAGACGTTGAGTGCATGGAAGTGAAATGCGAACATTGCAACAGTGAACTTAACACGCATTGACGGGGGGGGTACCCGCCACCCCTCAGGTTTTTGGAGATAGCAGAAAAACGGCGGCGCTAGCGCCGCCGTACTTGGCAACCTTTTCCTCATCATTTTTACAACTTCTGTGAAAATTATAAGGTTAGGTCATCTCAGGTCAGGTCACCAGTACAGGTCAAATGACCCGACCTCAAAAAAGTTTAAGATAGCATAAGTCGGAGCAGGGTGAATTTATCCAATTGAAACTCATATCACATAATGGCCCAGTTCTCTAAAATATGTTCCGGTATTTTTAATATCGATGACCTAAGGTCAGATACGAGGCATGACCTCTCCATTGGAAATACATGAGAAAAATGGTTTTTACGGAATAACTCAGTAACGGATGGTGATAGAGCATTTATTTTAGCTGCATTATACTCGCCTGGGCTTTGCGGTTCTAATGATATGCATTTTATATAATTTGACCCTGACCTGACTTCAGGTCAGGTCAAATCCTTGATTTGACCTAGCAAGGTCAAATTATATACGTTCGATTCGGCTTGCTGAGAGGATTCATATAGTTTAAGTCGTTTTGCTCTATCTTTACTTGTTCAGATGTAATGACCGAAAAACTCAATTTACATGTTATCCCTATGACGGCATGTTTTGACCTCTCGTGACCTTAAATGTAACCTACAAAAATGGTTCAAATGTTTTCGATGGAGAAGTGGATGGGCAACCCAACGCCGTTTACCGTTTTTCGCTACCTATCGTGGTTCTCGAGATCTTAGGGGGCGGGTACCCGCCCCCGTCAAAGCGAAGGTGGCTCAGACCCCGTCAATGCGCGTGTTAAACATTCAATCAGCTTACCGAAACCGATCCAAAGCTATCTTGAATATATTTTTGTCATAATTGTTAATGTTAGAATGGCAAATGACATTTGGCAAATGTCCACTCGCCGCCGTCAGTCCTGACCATGCCCCAGGGGTGAAATATATTGATCTTTGATGCATTATTTCTGACCTACTTTTAAATAGCATGAGCATTCGGTTGTTTCTTCACCTAACGGACGCGATCCTGCTGATTGTTACGTAACGTGGCATTATCTAACAGGCTGCTGCTATTATAGGTGTCGCCGCAGATTTCTCTCCATGGAAGCCGGTGTCGAATGGGGTCCCATCCCTGGTCCGGAGGGGAACCTCCTAGCTTTTGAGGGTCTCCTTTTTCTAGGTCATTAGGGGCTTTCTTTATAAGCCAGGGGCCTCTTATGCTGACTGTTTAGAGAACTGGCTTTATAGGTAAAGGGGCTGCCTATGTGGGCCATCTAGGGGGCCTCCTTTCCCGTAAATGGGCATTCTAGTTAGGTCGCTATGGGACCTCCTTTATAGTCAATGGGGTCTCCTGCACAGGCCAATTAGGAGGCCTCCTTTATAAGAAGAGAGGCTAGGCTCGTTTATACTCAAGGAGTTATTCTAGACTCTATAAGCATCAAAGGGCCCTCCTGAATCAGGAGGAGGGCCTCAAAAACTGAATGGGCCCATGGCCCCCATGGTCCTCATGGTGGCGACGCCCCTACCTGCTGTCTATATAGATGTTGGATGCGTGGAGACTCCCGGCAGACGAAACGGGAAAATGCTGGAATTTCTTAGGAATCCAGATCATCCAATTAAAACAGTTATGTAGAATGCGATAACTATTGAGACTAGTTAAAACCCTAATCATTCCATTCAGCCTTAGATCATGCTTTCGATTACTTATCACTTTGTCCTCCTTTGTGCCGGAAGAGGAAAACAAAATGCCGAATGACAAAACATCCGAAGCAAAACGTCCAGCTGATAACATCTAGCGGTCACCGCCCGCCCAGCAGGTGACAGCGTTTCCCCGAGTCTCTGATGGCCTGATGTTCTACCCTCGCCCGAAGAGCGGACGACACCAGCAGCAGTGATGCAACTCCAGATGCATATCAGCGAAAAGGAATCTGCTTCGATGCCAGACTGCTTAGTAGTTTTCGGAAGGACTGGTTAAAATGTATCACATGGATCGGTTGAGCGACGACACACAGCACAAAACAACTAGCCCTGGTGTTGACGTCTGCCAGCTTGTCCCGCTTCCTCTCCGTCTTGCTTGTCCCGCAGCACGGCTGCCGGTAGCCGATGATAGCCGCCGCGTACGTGACTGCGTAAAAAGTCACGTAAGCACGCGCCGGGGCCTCCAAAGCCATGGCAGTGGCACGTTCCCGAGAGCACCGACACATCCGTGTCGGCCCATTAGAGGTGAAAACGAGACATACGCCAGACGGCGAGAGGAAAGCAAAGGAATGATGCTGCCATTCAGGAATATCCCATCAACTGCATGTGGTGAGGTAAGCTAGCGCAAATCCCTACGCTGATATATAGGCACACGGACGGATCCAGGGAGGATTAAATTCGGTAACACCCCCACGACTAAATTGTGCCTACTTTTAGCCGATGTTGGCAAATCTTATTGAAAATGCCATATTTTTAAGGATTTTACCGAGTTGCACTCTCCCTAAGCATTTGATTTAGATAAGCCCTTGGATTTACGATAACTTGATAATGCAGGGTATTAGGGTAAAAGAATATTCCAACGCAAAATATCAACTGGAAAAATATATTTAATTGAAACAATGCACAGTTTGTAACCTCCAATCTCCACGTCAATATTCACGTCCGTCGCCCTTCTGCGAGATATATGTACCCTGTAACTGTTTCTTATCCGTAAGCTCAGATGAACCCAGCACTCAAGGAGAATGGACCAGCGACAGTAACTTTCTTTTTGCGGACTGGACGACGAACCCTCCATGCACCCCACTGGGGTTTTGTTTGAGTCGCTCGCGTGTTTTCGGTGTTCGAACGGAAAAACAGCTGGCTCCGGGTCATTACGGAGTGCCGAGTGCGACCGCCTGTGAAACAAGCTTCCAGCCCAGTCGATCGAACACTGGCCTTGCTTTTGCGAATGGCATTCTGGCGACGTGTTTGTGTGGAAAGCGGCACATTTAAGGAGGTTTAAACACTACGATCAGACATCGATCTGTTCTTAGTAAAACAGCACTAAATGCTGCTTGTTTCGGCTTGGTTACATGTATTTACATGGCCTAGTTACATGAATTTAATCTACACATTGTGCCGGGCGTTCTCAAATACCTTCGCAAAGCTACTTTCGGGGCGGCAGCATCGGGACTCCTTCGGTTGAGCATGGCGTTCAGGCAGTAAGCATTTTTCCTGTTTCTAAACATTATTATTCTTGATAGTAATGGGTGTCCGCGGACAGGGGCGGATCTGAGTCAATAGCCTTTTTCTAGAGAGATGTTGGGCCCAAAATTATGGAAATCATATTGTTGTTTTAAGAAAAACAGCAAAAATAGAAGTTTGAAGGGCTAATTCCTTTTAAGCCACGCCACCTTTCCTGGATTCGGCCCTATCCACGGACTCGACTAAAACCCACGTATCTAGCGAATCCGTAATCTTTTTAAAACCATTTAAGTACTTTTTGTAAGCATTGCATCTTGTTCTTTGGGACAATGCCAATTGCCTGGGATGGACACTTAATACACTCAAACATGCAATCACGGGCGGACGCAGACCCGAGTTTTGGAGGAGCCAAACCCATGTCTGCCTCTCCTCCTGGGGCGGGGGGGAGGGTGGGACGTGCGATTTGGGTGCTTGACAGACCTAGTATAAGCTACCTCTCCAAGTACATGGTCGCTCTCCTGGGGGTGCAAATATTATTTTGCTCGACAGACCTAGCGTAAACACCTTTTTCAAAAATGTATCTGGCCTTTGGGGGAGGGCAAAAAATAGTTTGGGCCCCGTCCAGCGCTTTGGGGAAGGGGCATGGCCGGAATGGCCCCCCTGCGTCCGCCAATACACAATGCAATACATGCACACACACAACACAATAGCGCACACATAGAGAGGCTTTCCACATCAAAGTCTGGGCTTGCTGGTGTCCTTTTCTGAAACGGCGAATAAGAAATAATCTAGACGCCAACAAGGATATTACCACTGAAATTGCCTTTTAGCTGTCTTGGTATTTTTACTGTTTTTGAGCTTCATGTCTGCGCCAACTGAGATAAAGTGGCTAAGAGACAAACTGACACAAAAAGACAAGAAAATAGAAATTGAAAAACAACCAGCTTACATTACTTATATATTCAAGGAAACATGCTAGAAAGACAATCAATATTTCGAATTTGGTTATTTGTCAAGTTATGTAAAATATTGAAGTCTTAACAATATTTTCATACTCTAATTTGATTTTTTTGCATCGTTAAACAATCACGCAGACATACTGGACAACATCCTTTATACACAGCACAATTCATATTATATAAGTTCGCAGTATATAAGCATATTACCAACTTATCTTCCGTAATTATTCACCTTTTTATCATATACGCAGCCGATAGAGGAAAATCTTACTTCGTACGGAAAACATAACACACACAAGTACCTACATCGCACACGAAAAGGATATATAACGCGACCTAATAGAGATATGGGATTATGAGGGGGGATGAGGTGGCTTAGTGGATAGCACCCTTGTCTTCTAAGCCACTGGTCCCGGGTTCAAGTCCCGGCGGAGCCTCTGAATAAGTCGATCTGATCCCCAAAATCTCTTCCAACAGGGTGAGAGTTGGCGACGCCGTATGACCCTGGCAGTTGGTGCGTCGTTAAACCCCAACAATTATTATAATTATATGGGATTATGAGGGATGCTAGACTCTAGAGCAAACAAATTAGAACGAGGAGCACGGAACGGGTGGGAGTAGGCGCCATGACGAACCCTGTTCGTACCCTGGCTTTATTTCGGGGGGGCTAGGGGGCGCGAGCCTCCCCCACCATTACCTCGTAACAGCCTCGGGCTAGGTATTTACAATAGGCACTCTGACATTTGGAGGAGGGGGCTTAAGCCTTCCCAGCTCCCTTGTGTCAGCCATTGTATCTGACGTATTAATTTAAGTTATATTGTGAGCAAGATTCCTTGAAACAAACCTACTGCAAGTTTTTTTAATGAATTATTGGTATTCATTAGAATAAGGTATTTTTATCTTTTCTTTTGTATCTTTAAAACGTAAACAATAGATATATAGCTAAGGCGAATGCTTGGGCCCTTTGTAATCGTAAACGTACATACCTTGTGTTATAGGTATATGGTTTGGCTTATTAACAAGGGGAGCCTCCAGTGATTTGAGTATTTCAATATTTCATGAAGCTTCTCAGGCCCACAGTCAGAAAGCGAAGCATTGGTTGGGGTACTCATTGTAAAAAAACGGACCCGACCTTCTCCATTACAGTCAAGAGAGAGCGTCCTAGACTCAGCAGGCGTTCTTTGGTAGGTGGGAAATCTCACTGCCTTGTAATCGCTGCATGTGGGGTGCTCTGTCTTTTAGTGAAATTTTCGTCGATTTAAGGACTTCCTTTCTCTGTTGAAAAAAATACGCCACGTACATTTGTTGAACACAAAAAATAATCAATGGTTAATAATCTAACATAGTATTTTTCGCAGGCAGAGGTCGGAAAAAGTGAGTATCACCAACGGAATTTGAAACTAAATTTGTGCGACCAAAAATGTTTAGGTTTGGCACCAAAAGAGGATTATTTGCCAGACCCTTTAAGTCCTTATAAATCTTGAAGAACGAACTGGTAGACCGAGCGCCAAATACTCAGGCTAATGAACACAATTTTGTTGATTTTGTCTGCGACTCTATATATCTTTATCACCAACAAAATCGGCGAGTTAGCAGATTTTCCAGCCTCCGCTCACGGGCCTTAGGGTGACCCGTTGCAGTTTGTTTTTCTCATATTTTTAGCGGCTCGGTAGGAATTTGCGTTTTTGTATTCCAAGTGAATGGCCGTTATGTACTTTTCACATTTATTTTGTCTCATCACTGAACATCTCCAGGGCTTGTCATCGTATCTGCCGCCTGGGAAGTGGGCAGTGAGGCAAACAGTCCATTTTTAGTTCCAGCCAAAGATTCACAAAACACAATACGCACAACACAGATAAACAATACTGGGTAAATAAATGTGCTCCTGGCCTACTGATCCAATGAACAATTTTTTTGTACCTTTAGCTATGCAGCTGGAAAAATGGTTAGCAGTGATATTTCATGAATGAAACTATTATAGCGCGTCGTTTTACAATTAAACGTTTAAAATAGCAGCTAAAAACTTTCAACACAAATAAAGCTGTCGTGGTCTTGGTCATGGTCAATGACCTAGGTTTAGGTACGGCACATGACCTCTCCAGCAGAAATGCATGGGAAAACAAGAACTGACCAAAAATGTCCCTTTTTCTGAATAAACTGATTGAAATCACTTCCTATTCCTCAAATAGTAGTATCTTAGGCCACTCTCTAGGATTACGTTCCAAATTTGGGCCTGTAACCTCTCCGAGGTATTCTGGCACAACTTAAACAGATTTTCAGACTTTGATCAAATTCTTCGCAGGCAACAATAACATACCTTTCATTTTGGTACCATTAAGCTTAAGTCATCATTGCAAGCTGATTGATATGCATATTGGCTATGTTAGGTCAGAAGGTAATCTGGATATGACCTTGGGATTACTACAGGGGCGTGGATTAAAAAAATTGGTGGTGCTTAAAATTGAGTCAACGTCCATACAAATAATATAAAATGGATAGTGTAATATCAGTTTTATTTTGCACCTCACACAAAGCTTCTGAACTCGATCAAGTACATTTAACACGTCCATTCACGGACATCTGAGCCAACTTCGCTTTGACGAGGGAAGGGTGGGTACCCACCCCTCCCCCTAAGATTTCGGGAACCACGCTAGATAGCGTAAAACGGTCAACGGCCCTAGATAGCTCATTCCATTTGCTATAGAAATATGTTGAATAATTTTTATCAGGTCACATTTAAGGTCACCAGAGGTCAAGGCATGCCACCATAGGGATAACATGTAAATTCATGCTTTCTGCTTTCAGTCAGTACATCCGAACTAGTAAAGACAGAAAAAAACTATCCAGACCATTGAAATTTTCGCTGCAAGCCGAATCGAATTATATGTAATATGACCTTGCTAGTTCAAATCAGCTTAAATAAATGATGTGTCCTGACCTCAGGTCAAGTCAAGGTCAAATAGTTCAAAATGCATACTATTAGGATCGTAAGGATAAGACAAACCTAATGCCACTAAAATAAACGTTCTTTAATCATCCATTTATAACAATGCACCAACTGCCAAGGCCATACGGCGTCGCCACCTCTCACCCTGTTGGGAGGGATTTAGGGGATCAAATCAACTTATTCAGAGGCTCCGTGGGACTTGAACCCGGGACTGGCGGCTTAGAAAACAGTGATGCTGTCCACTAAGCCATCCATCTCCTATTTCCAATGGAGAGATCATTGGTTGTACCTGACCTTAGGTCATCGATATAACAAAAATACCAGAATATTTTTCTGTAGAACTTGGTGGCCTCATTATGTGATATAAGTTTCATTCGGATAGGGTCGTCCTATTCTGACTTATGCTATCTGAAACATTTTTTTTAGATGGGGTCACTTGACCTGCGCTGGTGAACTAAGCAAAGATGATACAAGCCTAAAATTACGCTAAAGTTGTAAAGATAATCCGGTAAAAGATATCAAGTGCGGCGTCACTATGCGCCAAAGTTTTTATTCAATCCCCATAAAACCAAGGGGCTGGGTACCACCCACCCTCCCGTCTATGCGCGTGGTAACACGCGCATTGACGGGGTCTGAGCCATCTTCGCTATGACTGAGGAGGCGGGTACCCGCCCCTAAGATATCGAGAACCACGCTAGGCAGCGAAAAAGGTAAACGTCGTTGGGTAGCCCATCTACTTCTCCATCTAAAATATTTAAACCATTTTTTGTCAGGTCACATCTAAGGTCAATAGAGGTCAAAACATGCCGTCATAGGGATAAAATTTGAATTAAGGTTTTCGGTGATAACATCTGAAAAAGTAAAGCTAGAGCAAAACAATTTAAACTATATGAATCCTCGCGTCAAGCCAAATCGAATGATTATAATGTGACCTATCTAGGTCAAATCAATGATTTAACCTGACCTGAGGTCAGGTCAAGGTCATATTAGGTAAAATGCATATCATTAGAACTGCAAAGACAAGGTAAATCTAATGCAGTTCAAATAAACACTCGTATCACCATCCGTTACTAAGTTATTTAGTTAAAACTATTTTCCCATGTATTTCCAATGGAGAGGTCATGCCTTGTACCTGACCTTAGGTCATCGATATCAAAAATACTGGAACATATTTTAGAGAACTCGGTGGGCCTGTTATAAGATATGAGTTTCAATCGGATAAGTCGATCCTGTTCCGACTTATGCTATCTTAAATTTGTTTAAGGTCAGGTCGCTTAAACTGTACTGTTGACCTGACCTGGGATGACATAACCTTAAAAATTTGACAACAGTTGTAACAAAAATGAGAAAAATGTATACCAAGCACGGCGGTGCTACGCGCCGCCGTTTTTATGCTATCCCCGAAAAACCCGAGCGTGGCGGGTTCCCGCCCAACCCCCATCAATGCGCCTGTTAAGGTTCTGGAATTAAACATAAAGTTTGAAGCATGTCTTAGCACCTATTTGACCCTTAAATTGCAGGTTCCCAGGTACTGTCAACTATAGATAAATTCCACACTCGAGCCGTGGTCAGGTCACATTTACAAATTTGACCTAGTATGGTCATACTATACATGATTCGATTTGCCTTAACGAAAGTAGGTGAATGACGCCTAAAATCGACTCTACCTTGACTCAGTCACATACTATAGGGTCAAAAAGTATTCCTTAACCTTCGCCCGAGTGGGGGTCTTTTTAGGCCCCCTTCAGGTTTTTCCGCAAGAACCAAAAAAAAAACGGCAGCGTGCAGCGCCGCCAAACTTGTTCTATTTGTTTCTTTATCATTTTTACATCTTTCCTGAAACTTTTGGCTAAAGGTCATACCAAGTGAGGTTACTAGGCCAGGGGAAGTGACCTCATCTCAAAAAATGCTTAGGACTGCATAACTAAAAGGGGGGTTAATCGATCAAGTTACAACTCATACCACATATTGGGCCCATCAGGAGCTAAAACATATGTTCCGGGATTTCTTTTATATTGGTGACATAAGGTCATGTGCAGAGCATAACCTCCCCATTGTAAATACATGGGAAAACTCACGAAATGAGCTTTTCTCAGTAAGTATGGATGGAAACAACTTCAAACATCGATTATGACCTGCTCTTAGCCCATTTCTGAAGTTGATTCCAAAAATTTTGACTTTTGCACCTTTGAAAGGTCACCTTAGGTGAAATAAGAACTTTTTGGTGTTTTACTCTACTAATTTGGAATAAACAAAAATAGAGCTTTTATTTTGTTACCAAAGTGTTTTTATAGTCACTGCAAGTCAAATCATGTACATCATGACTATACCAGGTCAAGTTGGGTCAGACTGTTGCCCTGGGTCAGGTCAAATTTTAAATTTGAACTGGCATAGAAATTTCATATATAATTCTATTTTTATTTAAGATAAGATTGCAATGGTGCATCAACTATGGCTGCATCTTGCTTGGTTTGGAAGTTATTGGCGAAAAAGGAACACGCTCATGCATGGGTGGCTATGGACATTCCCAAGAACATTCCCAATATTGAGTGACCTGCAGCTCCCTAGGCTTTGACCTGACTCGAAAATTATGGCCACTAAAATGAAAGAGCAGCTCAAGAGCTTTCGAACGGTGTTAAAAATTGTTTCTAGCTATCATGGTTTCGGAGATAGATGAGGTTGTCTTAGTATACCTACCTCATAGTAGCGATTCTGACTTATTTTGACCTCTGGGGACCTTGCTATTGACCTGACGAGAAAAATGACCGAATTATTTATTCGATATCATTTTTGAAGAGCTTTTGATTGCTTTTTTGCACTTTTTCCTGGCTCTCTTAGTTTTTTTAAATCGTGGAGGTCTTTTTAGCCCCCACCAGGGCGAAGGTGGCTCGTACCCGCCACCGGGGCAAGGGTTAACCTCAGAGTGTTGTCGGAGTGACCTTGGACCCTAAAAGATGATAAGACAGAAGACAGTTAACACACTAAAATGCTTATAATCCACCCCCCTCAAAGAGCCCGTCAGTCAAAAAAGCCAAAATCTAAGACGATGAAATCCACAAACTAGAATGCCTAAACCCTAAAAATGAAAAAAGTTCAAAAAGGTAAGACACGGTACAAGGTAAAAGTTAAACGCAACGTTTCGGTCCTTGACCGTATTCAGGCGATGAGTGATCGTCAGCAGGCTTTCCAAGAACTTATCATTCTCCAACCCGTCAGATTTAATGACATGCCATGACCTCAGTAAAAACCTGGGTAAACAAGACCTTTGCGGTTCCTCCACCATTAATTATGGACTGTCTACTATCGTTTTCATTTTTCGCTATCCCACACGGAAGCCGAGGTCAAAGAAGGGCTCACCCCCTCCCCCTCCCCCACCGGGGCGAAGCTGGATTGGAGGGCCATTGGGGCGGGTGCTATATGTAGCAGCGTTTAAACGGGGTAGGATTCGAAAAACATACAACAATATAAAAGCATTGCGCGGGTGCATTCTACACTCAGGAGGGCAGCCCTCCAGGTCCGGTTTGACTGAAGCTCCCACTCGGCGGGCAGGCCTGAGCGGCGTTCCACAGCGCCCTGTGTGCACGGCAGTCACCGCCCGCGGTCACCACTGGGCCAGTGATTAGGGTGGGGTGAGAGGGAGCTGGCAGAGCGCTCAGTTACAGACTGGCGCCGACCAGACATGCGGCTCCAGCGGATGGCGTTAGGCAGAGGCGCCGACCAGACCAGCGGCTCCAGCGGATGGCGTTAGGCAGAGTCGCCAGGCAGACCAGCGGCTCCAGCAGATGGCGTTAGGCAGAGGCGCCAGGCAGAGGCGCCGGGCAGACCTGCGGCTCCAGCGGATGGCGTTAGGCAGAGGCGCCGACCAGACCAGCGGCTCCAGCGGATGGCGTTAGTCAGAGCAGGCAGAGGCGCCAACCAGACCAGCGGCTCCAGCAGATGGCGTTAGGCAGAGGCGCCAGGCAGAGGCGCCGGGCAGACCTGCGGCTCCAGCGGATGGCGTTAGGCAGAGGCGCCGACCAGACCAGCGGCTCCATCAGATGGCGTTAGACAGAGGCGCCAGGCAGAGGCGCCGATCAGACCTGCGGCTCCAGCAGATGGCGTTAGGCAGAGGCGCCAGGCAGAGGCGCCGGGCAGACCTGCGGCTCCAGCGGATGGCGTTAGGCAGAGGCGCCGACCAGACCAGCGGCTCCATCAGATGGCGTTAGACAGAGGCGCCAGGCAGAGGCGCCGACCAGACCAGCGGCTCCAGCGGATGGCGTTAGGCAGAGGCGCCGACCAGACCAGCGGCTCCATCAGATGGCGTTAGACAGAGGCGCCAGGCAGAGGCGCCGATCAGACCAGCGGCTCCAGCGGATGGCGTTAGGCAGAGGCGCCGACCAGACCAGCGGCTCCAGCGATGGCGTTAGGCAGAGGCGCCAGGCAGAGGCGCCGATCAGACCTGCGGCTCCAGCAGATGGTGTTAGGCAGAGGCGCCGACCAGACCAGCGGCTCCATCAGATGGCGTTAGACAGAGGTGCCGAGCAGACCTGCGGTTTCAGTGGATGGCGCCAGACAGAGGGTCACTTCCACCAGTGTCAAACCAGGCACCAACCATGGAACACTGCTGGTGTCCAAGCCAGATACAGGAAGCTGAGATTCTCCGTGTTGGTGACTCAAGGCCTAAGGTGACTCAGTTGGCATATAATCCATCAGCCAATATAATTTTTTGGCTCTGCAAGATGGACGACTTAGAGGGAATGTGATACCTTGGTAGAATCCAGGAATTTAGTATAATTAAGGAGTATTCTAGCCTAGAATCATGAAAACGTCCATGATTTCTCTGAAAAATGTACCTACAATGCGCTCAATATTTCGATTTTAAAATGCTCCTCTTGGGTGAAAAATAAACCTCTGCCTGTGGATGACGTCATGATCTGGCAACTACTACCATATTCAATGGGCGTGAAGGGTTTCAATTGGCTGATTACTCACCGTGACGTCAGCGCTGTCGTCACACCAACAGCTGACAACTGTGGCCGCCTGGCTGGAGTTCATGTGGGGTACATTTCAGGTAGGTTTTCAATTTTTTTAACGGAAATTTTGAGGTTCGAGACAAATGATATATTTAGTACCGGGTTTCCTGGCATGCTTTACAACTTGGCTATTTCAGATAAAATCAGGTTATGAAGGTGCCCCATTGCCTTTAACACGCTCACTGGATGTGGGGGGCCTCGGAGGCCCCCACCTGTTTTTCCGAGGTGGCCGGAGAACCGCCCGTAGCCGAAAAACGATACTTGGCCACATTTAACTGAATTTAATAGCGCGCCGATTGGTGAAGAATTTTTGAAAATCAGACGAAATTTTTTTGAGGTTATAGGCTTTCAAAGTCAGACCTGCATTTTGAGATCGCCGTAAACGCGCGGTCGGACCAGTTAGCTTGCATTGAAGACCGAGTGGTGACGTCATAACGTCATATAAGCGGGAATTTATGCCAAAGTCACTTCACATGAAAGTCAAGGTCAAGGTCAAAGGTCACAGGTCAAGGTCATATCTGCGCTTTCAAGGTCACTGACCACTGTGCCTCCGGCCAAATAACGTTACCCGGTCTGACATATATTATGCTATGACGTCATCGGTAGGGTACCCCAATACAAAGGTCAAGGTCAAAGGTCAAGGTCAAAAGTCATTGGGAAAGGTCAATCCTCATTTCCCGCCAAGCAGTGGCTGCAGTGTTAGTCAAAGTGTAAAGAATAAGTAGTATACCATATGGTGACCTTAAAGGTCAATGACCTTGAATGACCTTGGCCCAAAAGTTATGAGGAAGCTTTATTGAGACCTTTCTCTATGAACCTTGTCCGCCTTTAGCTTATTCCCGCCATTTCCCCGCATTATTACAGCATTTACCAATCGATCCCCAGCATTGATCAATATTTGACCTTTACGACCTCGTTTGACCTTGAAGATATTAACCTAGGTCAATGAAAATTCATCATCATGTAGATCACCATAGCCCCCACCCACCTACCAAGTGGAGTTTTTCTAACCCTCTTAGTTTCCGAGATCTTAGGGGGCTACCAGGCCCCCTCCACTGCGCGTTAGTGCCAGACCCCCTCGAGTGCGGGTGTTAATGTGTCTGAACGAGGCTGCAAAAATAGGTGAGCTGACTCATTCAACAGGCAAAAAAGGCACACTAACATTTATTTTCCTCACCGAATTGAGTCAAGGAGTCAGAGTTTATTGTCAGTTATATTGAGTTGCGCTTGGAGTCGCCAGCAGGTCTTCCGAAGGGATACTGAAAAACTGCCATAGAGGTAGTTGTTTTGTTCTTATGCAATCATTCCCCTGCTCCTCCTTCACGGAGAGTGTTTTAGTGTAACATTGGTGTGACCAGCACTTTATATTAACATTGTTGTGACGGATGTTTTACAGGGGTATATTAGCCAGAGGGCTCTATGATTCATATTCTCCAGTTTACGAGTGATTTATGCCCTTACGAACCCAAATTCTCGATCAGGTACCTATGCCTTATGGTAGGAAGCTAGCCTCGGAAGCAAAAATAGAAGGGCCCTTTGGGAATCTGTTGCACAGTACAGCATAAAAAGTACTCCATAAGTGACGATTCATGGAATTATTTGAAGAGTACAGACTTGCTGCTATCCCGATTAGAGCAGTTCATTCTCTAGGTTGTCAAAGAACAGAAGCGAAGGAATTTGGTTTCTCTTGGTCTTCAGCGTGAATGAATGCATACAAACAGCGAAATTGAAATTGAATTACATTGCGTGAGTCCCAGTGAATGCGTTGTGAACTATGTAATATCAGACGTGATCCCGGAGCCATTGCACTGTCTGACTCAGAAGAACCGCTCCAGCCCTTTGGCCACTGCTGTGACCAGTCTCTCAGGCTGGAGGGACCAGTGCACTGGTCCCTCCAGTCTGAGAGACTCGAAATCATCAGAGTTCTCGTCACTGGCGTTCCTCAGAGCCGCAACAGTGATGTTAATATATGGGGCTCTAAAAATAACCTCTCTTGAATGTTTCAGCACCAAAAGGATGGCACGGTATGTACAAAAGTCAGTATATATTACAAACAAACACTACAAAATAGTAATAGTAATAAAACAAGTGCAATGGAGTGCCATGCGCCGATATTTGACAGCAATGCGTGGCAGAGAAAAGGGTTGGTACAGGTCTGAGAATATATGTCGCATCCCCAGAAGAGGCCCTGAGAAGCAGACAGCCACGTACTGGTCGGTAGTCCGCACGTGTCTGGAGGTGCAGCAGATATCTGATTGAGCTTTATCGTCTGAATCGATTGGTCCGTTTTTCAGCCGGAGAGCCGCGCTGCGGTGTGAGCGACTTTCCATCACCGTCAGTGGAAGACGCTGAAAAACAACCATTTAGACATTCAATTCACGCCATCTTATGCTGATTGGCAGAGGCATCAGAGACATTGTGCATCGTACGGGTATAAGAGTAAAATGGTTGGGAATTTCGGAGTGCTGAAGCGAGGAGCATGATTATAAGTTGACAAAATGTTGAATGGGCTGCCTTCTGAATGGGAAATGAATATAAAAGTATCATGGATTGAACGTTCCAGCACCACAGGATGGTACCTAAAATATGTAAAAAGTCTGTGCATAATACACACAAATAATAAAAAATGTATAAGTATTCGTTAAATATTAGAGTCCTGATTATATATCATATCTATTTCCATCTAAAATCCAAGGAGGCAGGCCAGTAATCCTATTTCCAACGGGCTCCCGGCTACCCCTATTTCCAACAGGGGGGGAGATTCTGCCCCCGCCTAAGATCTCGAAATCCACCCGGCCGATTTTAGAAATTCAAACTGTAATCGATTTCTCTCGCGCTAAACTCAATTTTTCAAAATTTTGAACATTGAGGGAAGGGGTTCAAAATTTACAAAATTTCCTCTTAGGCTTGATTTTCATGAACCTAGCATGGATTGGCAGAAAGTTTCTTGGAAATTGTCATATCTCTCATTTAGGCGAAATTAGAAATTCAAGGGTGGTTCTAGGGCCAGAAATTGGGGGAATTATATGAATTTTTTTACATGTCTTCTTTTTTGCAGACCTTCACACGCCAGGTACATTGTGATGTCTCTGATATCAAGCAAAGTGCTCAAATGCTAAAACTATGTCAGAGGCGGATTCAGGGAGGTAAAATAGTGGGGTAAGGCACAAATTACCCCGCCTTCAGGTATGGCTACTTTTCAAATTACCCCGCCTTTTCCACCCCTGCCCGACCCAGGAACACTCCTTGATCCGCCTATGGATAAATTGTGTCCATTTAGTGTTACGACTAAATGCATACCTATCTAAGATGTTTTGTCCCATCCAATGCAGACACAACACTAAAATGCGTTTGAAAGATAGTAAACCCCCTAACTACGGTACCTGAGGACGCCTATGATATCTTTTCATCATATAATACACGAATGGGATCAATACATCTTTATTTTTACCATTCCCGTCCATTCTGTAGACAGTTTATTCACTATGGAAGAGTTCGAATGGATATCATTGTAGACCCCCATTTTGATCTCCTGGAACCGTCTATTATTTTTCGTCTATGGCGAAAAATATATCGAAGTGCACATCAACTGTCACCCCAAATCTCATTTAGTGTTAGAACTAAATGCATAGTTACAATGCTTTGCCCCATTCAATGCACACACAACACCATAGTGCGAGTTAAAGTGTGAACTGTGGCTTACACAAATATATAATATTATGACGTCCTTGGTCAATGATCTTGTGTGACCCTAAAACCTGCCTTGACCCTACCTTGACCCTAAAAGTTCAGAAAATAGGTTCGGGTCCCTGCCTCCGTAACCTCGGTCTACTTATAATCTGTCCTAGTCCCAGTCCTGTATTCCCGACTTCTCCGCATAATTACGGCATTTCCCAACAGGTCCCTAGCACGGCCGAAACTTTACCTTTAGGACTTCGTTTGACCTTGAAGATATTGAGCAAGGTCAATTAAACTTGGCTATAATGTAGATAATCTTAGACCCACTTGCCTTTTCAGTGCGGATCTTATTGATTGGAAAGTGAAGAAAATCGTGTTACATGACTAATTCCCTCGCTCATTCACTCTAGTTATGCTATGCTTCATACTTTTATACAGCAAACGCTTTACCTTAGCATTATAAAGATACATTTCCAGCGGTGTTTATCTATCCGCAAATATACAACCAGTGTTAGCTTGATACAATATGTCACGGTGTGTTCAGGCCTTCTAAAATTGTAACAGATCGACCCGTTCATCATTGCTCTCAACTTATATTCAAGATAATACAAAATGCGGAAAGAAACTTTAGCACAAACTGGGTCCACGTTATCTGGAAACATCACCAAGAACGCGCGTGACATCACCGCCCTGTCCTGATAAATGTTCAACTCGAAGAGGCAGGCAGCGCCCAAGGCTATGTAGGCTTAGCTTCGCACAGCGTTAATTCCCAGTAAATCGGATTCAATTCTTATAAAGCCTTTGAAGCGGCCGCTAAGACATCACTAAGTTTGGCACATCAAATCTGGCTCGTTGGCAAGCGAGATGGAATACCAACTCTATTATAGAATTGAAAATTTGATACCTGGAATTGCTGGGACTCTAAGGGATACCAACAGTAAACCATGCCGCGGCAAAACTTGCCGATTTGTGCATTTCGAGATAAAATTCGAGTCGGGGGCTAACTGACCGGGGTGGGAAGGAAAGGGGGAGGACATGAGACCTCTTCTCGGCCTTTCGGGGCCACAGCCTCTTCCCCCGTTCGCTCCACTGGGTATCCCACATGTGAGCCCCGTACCTAGCTGATGCATATCTGAAGCGACATCTTTTAACAAGCGCATTGACGGGGGTCTGAGCCACCTTCGCTTTGACGGGGGCGGGTACCCGCCCCTAAGATCTCGAGAACCACGGTAGGTAGCGGAAAACGGTAAACGGCGTTGGATGGCCCATCCACTTCTCCATCGAAAATATTTGAGCCATTTTTTGTCAGGTCACATTTAAGGTCACGAGAGGTCAAAACATGCCGTCATAGGGATAACATGTAAATTAAGTTTTTTCGGCCATTACATCTAAACAAGTAAAGAAAGAGCAAAACGACTTAAATCTATGAATCCTCGTAGCAAACCGAATCCAATGATATACAATTTGACCTTACTAGGTCAAATCAAGGATTTGACCTGACCTGAAGTCAGGTCAGGGTCAAATTATATAAAATGCATATCATTAGAACCGCAAAGCCAAGGCGAGTCTAATACAGCTAAAATAAACGCTCTATCACCATCCGTTACTGAGTTATTCAGTAAAAACAATTTTTCTTATGTATTTCCAATGGAGAGGTCATGCCTCGTACCAGACCTTAGGTCATCGATATGAAAAAATACCAGAAAAATTTTAGAGAACTCGGTGGGCTCATTATGTGATATGAGTTTCAATCGGATAAGTTCACCCTGCTCCGACTTATGCCATCTTAAACTTTTTGTGGTCAGGTCACTTGACCTATACTGGTGACCTGACCTGAGATAAGCTAACCTTCAAATTGTCACAGAAGTTGTAAAAATGATGAGGAAAAAGGTATGCCAAGTACGGCGGCACTACGCGCCGCCGTTTTTCTGCTATCTCCGAAAAACCTGAGGGGGAGGGCGGGTACCCGCCCCGGTCAATGCGCGTGTTAAATCATAGCTAAGACAGCAGAGATGTGTTCTAACCAAACAATCGAATTTAGTGTCTGTTGGGACTGATGTGATGATCTGGGAAACGCCGACGTGAAAACAATGACCGATTGGACCATTTTGATGAAACGCTAGCACTACACGATTTTTTACTTGCGACTGGTGAGCTATGTCCTCATGAAAGTTAAAGAACTAAAAACAAGCACGGTATTGAAGAATAATTTGACTAGGAGATTAAAAAGATGCAAAAACATTTAGTGGGGTGATTAAGCCAGCAAACAGGCGTAAACATCCACACCCTGGCCGTAAACATCCTCACCCTGCCCGCCACCTTCCGGACTTGGCCGGATGTGCCGCGAAGGCCGTGGCAGTGCGCTCGAGTGGTGGCGATGTCGGCCTCATTGGCCGGCAATGAGTGGCATCCGCCGCTGCCTGCGGCTCCACACGGCGCAGTGCAGCCTCAGCTTCAGCATGGTCCGCAGCCGGGGCACGCAGCGCGCTCAGTGACCGCCCCAGAGGCCGGATCGAGTTCGCATCGCCCCAGGCCACTCCGTGAGAGCCGTAACGAGCGTGTGCCGCGGCTTCGGGCGGAGAAGAGAACCGCCGACAGTTCTTCTGCGAATTGCGGTGGCGGCACGACACGACACCGGCAGTCGCGACTGGGGCGGGCTGAAGTGAAGAGCGCTGGGCTCAGTCTCTGCCGACTGTGACGTCAGCCTGGTGCGGTAGCTGAAGCTGGTGGCGTTGTGCTGGGATGAGTGTCTGGATTCTGGATTCCGCCCAGTGGCTGATGGCCGGCGGCCATGCGTGTGTGCCATGGTGAAATGGTGTAGCTCAGCTCCCTGAACTACAGCTGTCTCGCCCGCTGGCGGTTGGTCGCCAACTCAGGAGCAGAGACATCCTGATCATACTTCGGCGACTGTCAGCTGTGAACTTTCTCCTGGTAGCAGACTCCTCATTGCTACCTCGTTCAATGCGCAGACAGTACTGGGGTTAATATCATACAATAGCTATGGCTATAGCTTGGTGTCAAAGTAACATTGTGGTGGTGGTGGTATTCATACTGAAGATAATGGTGTCATCTACCAGCGCAGCCCCTGGCGGCATCACTGGCCCCAGAAGCATAATATCATCGCCAAGTCGTCCAAAGACAGCTCACACCCAGGCTCTGAATGCGACGCCCGAGTACCATGATCCACTGTTCGGTCCGTACGACCCGAACCGGCAATATGCGCACGTGCGGTACTTCGAGGTCGGTAAGATGGACTTTGAGCACGTGCAAGCCCCGTTCGTGATCGGGTGCTGGATCTTGATCGCCGGTCTCGCCAAGATGGCGTTTCACAGTCTGCCCCGGCTTTCTCGCATGGTTCCAGAGTCGTGTCTGCTCATTGCGCTGGGTATTGTCGTTGGTGCTTTTCTTTACGTCTGCCTGGGTGACATCGAGGCCTCGCATCATCTGGATCCTGACACATTTTTTCTGTACATGCTGCCACCAATTATACTCGACGCGGGATACTTCATGCCAAATCGACTGTTTTTCGATAATTTCGGCACGATTCTGCTGCTGGCAGTAATTGGTACCATCTTCAACACGTTTGCCACAGCAGGAGGCCTTTACCTGGTGGGTATGACCGGTGTATATGGCGTGGAGACTTCTCTGCTGGACATATTTCTGTTTTCTGCGCTTATATCAGCCGTTGATCCCGTCGCCGTACTCGCGGTCTTCGAAGAAATCCAAGTGAATGACGTTTTATACATTGTAGTGTTCGGTGAGAGTTTAATGAACGATGCCGTAACTGTCGGTTTGTACCACATGTTTGAAGAGTACATTCTGGTTGGTGAAGGCGCTTTCCATATGACTGACATTGGGAAGGGATTCGTCAAGTTTATATCTGCTGCTCTAGGGGGTACGTTAATAGGTGTTGTCTGGGGACTCATATCAGCATTTATGACGCGCTTCACGCATAAAGCGAGTGTCATGGAGCCGATTTTCGTATTCGCGATGTCTTTTCTGGCCTACCTCAGCGCTGAGATTTTCCATCTGTCAGGCATCCTTGCTATTACTTTTTGCGGATTGACCATGAAAAACTATGTTATCAGCAACGTCACCAACAAGTCTCACACGACCATCAAATGTACGATGAAGATGCTGGCGTCGTGCTCGGAGTCTGCCATCTTCATGTTGCTGGGTGTCGCTACTGTACATAACCACCATGACTGGAACTTTCCCTTTGTAGTGGCTACTCTCTCATTCTGCCTGATCTTCCGGCTTATAGCTGTCGCTGGACTCACGGCGTTTGCCAACCGTCTTCGACTTCGGCCAATCGCTGCCGTAGACGTGTTCGTTATAGCGTATGGGGGTCTACGAGGTGCCATCGCCTTTGCTCTGGTGATGATGATTGACCCGCACTACGTCAAAGAGCAGCAGATGTTTCTTACAACGACCATATCTATTGTATACTTCACCGTCTTTGTTCAGGGGATGACGATCAAGCCACTGGTGAACCATTTGGGGGTTCAGCGAGCTGACAAACGCAAGATCACCATGAACGAGAGAATCCACGAACGAACACTGGACCACCTGAAAGCAGGGGTAGAAGACATTGTCGGCCATCCGTTCTCCTACAATGTCCGGCATCGCTTCAAGCAGTTCAACCACCGCTTTCTGTTGCCATGCCTGACACGAAAACACCGCAACCGCACTCGCGACCCCAAAATTATGGAAACTTTCAGCAAACTAGCCATGCTGGACGCAATGCAGAACTACATCGATGTAACAAACCTCGGCTTGTCGAACCACCAACCGAATGGCAACCGCGCGTCACCCCTCGCAAGCATCATCGGGGATGACTCCCAGGAGCAAGAGTCCTTACCATCCGAAGCAGTGACTCCACTTCCGAGGCGCTTCAGCCGAAGACGCATCAGCGCTCAGGTCAATCAGGACAGCGAACCTCGAGAGAGCCCGCTGTACCAGGTGGCCATAGACCAGAACCTGGACGCACGCCAGATCCTCCGCTCTTCACTCGAAGTGCCACGCAATGAGATGCGCCGTAGCACCATCGCTGTGCTTCGTGACCTGGCGAGACTACATCATCTGGAGATTTCGCGGAGGCGGTTGGACAGTGACCCGCGCGACTACAGTCGCGCCAGGTTAGCGGAGCAAGGACCAGCCGATGCCCTCTTGGATGATCAAGATAATGTGAACTGGTTTGCGGGTGACGTGGAAGAAAACTTTACTCGTGCAAAGGAAATGCACAGCACGCACTTGTAAGAGAATCGGTCTTGTGACAAACTTTTTTGACCCTTAGTGCTGTATTACAGCGTTGCATTATGAATGATATTTGTAAGTGGTTTCAGGGAATAGTCATATGCCACCCAAACGAATCAGTCTTCTGTATCCTGGCCCACCAGGGCTTGTTGTAGCAATCTCAAGTTTTCGTGGAGACGTTTTAGCGATCAAAGATGAATAGGTGATGTATAGTACTGATACTTTGTGATCATTTTGACAGACAGTAAATGTATTTTTCCATCGCTGTTTACTGTGACCTCTTCCTCACGGACATGAACCAATTATCTATGCATCATTTGAAAAGCTCCTGTCATTTGTAGAATAGTGGCCAGATTGGATCACTCTTGCGACAAGACCTTGCAAAAGGCAAGAGTCTTGCCTTTTGCACACATGCATAATCTCCGATGTCGCCACAACGTTGTCAGTGACTTTGTCAAAGACACGAGATGATATTTAAATCCTAATTGGTTTTGAAAATTCCCACAGACACATGCTGATATATACAAAATAGGAAAAATTGTTCTAGCCCCTACGCGAGGAAGGAAATATACAGCAGTGGAGTGTGCAATCTTTTATTTCAATAGAGCCATGCACTTTTATATACTGTCTCAAAACAGAAAGAGTTTAAAACTGGAAAAATTCTCATTTTGAAAAGGAAAGGAACGCTCGCCAGATCAAGATAAGAACTAAAAG
Source organism: Lepas anatifera (assembly GCA_034440635.1). Classification (NCBI taxonomy): domain Eukaryota; kingdom Metazoa; phylum Arthropoda; class Thecostraca; family Lepadidae; genus Lepas; species Lepas anatifera. Next base: position 317,418 of record JAOTON010001976.1, on the reverse strand, counting down.
TGTAGTATAGAGTTTTGTTTTTTCCTTTGAAAAGAAAAGCTGTCCCTAATTCCGAAATGACGTCGAATCTTTAAGCTATCTTTTGCTCTGTGCTGGCCCCTCTGACAAAACCTGGAAGTGAAGGTCGCACCAATGGCGCTGGTGTTATTAATGGAATCCCCGTGCTTCCCCGGTTCTGATGGTATCATGAGGTCTACTTGGTGACATCGTGGGGCCAATGAATCAATTCAAAATAATACCGTACGACAAAGGTGTAACTAAAAAGTCTTCAGGATGGTATGTTGCTGTACGATAGTGGACCTTTTCTTACCTCTGTTATGGTTTTCTTTTAGAACCAAACGAACGGGACTGAAACGGTCTGTATCGCCGTGCTGTTTCGTATCTTACGCCTAATCACAGGTAATGACTCATGCCGTTGAGCAGTCAGTGGAGCTTCGGGGTCTCGCCACTCTCATGTTTTTGCGACGTAGATGGTAAAAAACAAAAGAGCGGTAGAACCATTCGTGGGAAAGGACTGCGCAATCCTTCACAGGAAAAAAACAGAGGGACCCCGAGGGAGTCCGTCACTTTCGTCCCAAAATGCATCCGGTCTCAGCGATAGCGAAAAGTGGAAATTTGTGGAATCCTGGCATCATGGTAATGAGCCGAAGTATAAACAGTTTTGGGCATTAGGGGCAGCAGTTTGCCGCTAACAAGTGCATCGAGTTTCACTAAGTCGCTGATTTTCAGACCGTTGGCGATCAGGGCGTAGCCAAGGGGGACGACAGGGACAACCGCCCCTCCCGAGGGCTCGGAAGGCCTCCTGAGGACACGAGCCGCGATTCGCGCGGCTCACCCGCACTATCTTGCGGCCAAATTGGCATTTATACCAGACAGGGCCCTCTTAATCCCTCTTCAGCACTCTGTTCTGTAACAAGCAGGGCCCCTTTAACATCAGGGCCCTTTTGGCGCTGTCGCAGGGGCCCTTTTCGAGGCGACACCCCTCCTGAGCGAAATCCTGTCTACGCCCCTGTTGGCAATGCTGTTACATCTTTTTCTAAAAGAAGAAAACATTTTTCATACATGATGCAACATCCATCAGCTGTGTTCTGCTGGGACTGATATAAGAAAAGCCATGCTAGTATATAGAGAGGTAAAATATTCAATTTTGTATCGACTCACCATCAAATGGCCGCAACATGACCAGGAGCAAAATATTAAACGTGGTCCTTGTCCGGTGGATGGCCTCCGCTTTCCGTCATGGACAGGGACATTTTACATCATACACAGTGACCTCTCGAGATTGAAATCATCGAAACACACAACCAACTGCCAACTCCGTCCAATGTTTGATAGTTATTTACCCCGAAAGCTATTCCTGGTGCTTGCAGTTCGATTCGCTTCCATGCTCTGGTATAAAAACCAACGTGATGCGGCTCATAAGTTAATCACCCACAGGTCATTGCATTTCAGGAAGTAGTTCAACCCTCACGCTTGCGGCATCCGGTGGGAAGGGGAGCAGAACAATGGGCCAGCTCTGTTGCGGATGTTTGCGGCTTGTGCAGTTTAGTGCTTGTTTTCACATTCTCGATCAATCGAAAGGCACGAACCACAGCGAGTGACAGCAGCTTTCCGAACATGCAAGCCAGCAATGAAATGACGGGCGGAATCTTACGCCATAAAATTATGCATGCACGATTGCCAACAGTGCGAATGCGATCATTAGCAATATCAATGAGCTGCCAGAGCCTCTAAGGAATCTTTATTGGGTGATATTTTTTGCGCTAGGGTTTAACCATGCAACAACTGCCAGCATTCTACGGCAGATATTTAAGTTGATTGCTCCTTATATTATGTAAGTAATGGTGTAAAGTTCCACGCTTCAAAACCGATTCGCGATCTGAGTCCGAGTTGCATCGTGTCTGGATTTTTGAAAAAATGTCCTAACGGATTATGGGACTGAGAAATTACCAATTTCGAAACGTACCATTATTTATAAAAGAATGGGGTCGTTATGAACTGTGTTAAGATCATCAATAACCCGAAAACGATACCTAAGCTTGTTTAACGAAAAATACACGCACGTTCATTTCCACCTGGTAGGCAAGGCCTGAATATAGGGTACAGCTCTACGTGGTCAAAACTAGTTAGGATGCCGCCAGTTCCTCGCGCGTCAAAGTTCAGTGTTATCAGGGCAATCACAAGGTCCGTCCAAATATTCAAGGCCTGACCGAACAAATACCAAATCAAATCAGACATGTTTCGATTTCCGATCACATCGGTCCCTGGTCTGCACGTGATGTCACATAGAGTACTGCGATATGGGGATTATGGATAGATAGACACCATATGGCCTATGAGGTTGGCGCACCTCAAGCCCAGATAGATAGCCAGTCAGTGCGATATATCGAGAAACAATGCTAATCAACATACAAATACGTATTCTGAGTCCTTATTTTCCTTACTATTGCGTTGAAGACCGATAGTATAAAAAAGGATAATAATAGCACACGTTCCTTCTCTCAGAGATTTGAATTCGGCTGGTGGCACCCAGATGGCTCTGCATGATACCACCTGTCGAAATGAAAATGAATGTTCACATACAGACTCTCGGTTGGATCTGCCACCTCCATCCATGGAGGTCTGGGTGGAGAAACGACTGCAGTCACTGGTTGTGGTCATCAAAGACAGTTGTCACCAAAACCAACAGCCATCAACCTAATTTGTAACTGCAACCAAGAGCTTTCGGGAAGACCCGGTGATAGAGCAGACTACCAGAGACTTCTGAGAGGTAAGAAAATTCTAGTAAAGTACATCTAAAAGCTCGGTGAGGGACAGGCTGTACCAGGAACGGGTTCAGCTACAGCCCTCCATCTGAAAACCGTAAATAATCTGATAAATCACAAACTGTTCATACGGTATAATCCCTAGAGCGCTCTGTCTGATAACCGTGTGGGTGGTTCTCCTGAACTGCTTATACGGTAGAATCACTCATCCCGCTCGAAGGAGATTTTCAGAACTCTCATTCTGGAAAAATACTGCTTAAAAGATGTATACAATATTCACAAGAAGCTTAAAACTCGCCCCGGTTCGTCTCCGAATGCGGCATAGCGAAAAAAACGCGAACGCTGGTGGATAGCTCATAGAAATTAATTACGAAATTACACAGTCACTTTTTGGCTCAGGTCAGTATTGAGGTCATGACAGGTTAAAGAAGGTGACATGTTAGAGACAAAATTCTGAGCTCTAGCGTCTGATAGAGTTGAGTTCAAATCATTTTAGGCACGACTCGCAAATCATTTTAGGCACATTCGAGTGGTGACGTCATGACGCCACGGGATTATATATCAAAGATGCCTCACATGAAAGTCAAGGTCACAGGTCAAGGTCATATCAACACTTTCAAGTTTATTGACTCCAATGCTTCCGTTCAAATATTATTACCCGGTCTGACGTATATTATGCTATGACTTCATAATGAAGGTAACTCGATGTAAAGGTCAAGGTCAAAGGTCAAGGTCAAAAGTCATGGGTAAAGGTCAATCCTCATTTCCCGCCAAACAGTTGTTATAGTGCTAGTTATAAAGTGCATTATAGGTAGTACACCATATTGGGACCTCACAGGTCAATGACCTTTAATGACATTGACCCCAAAATTGTAGAAACAATTTTTTGCAGCCTTCCCGCTGTGACCCTGGTCCGCCTCTAGCTTATTCCCTTCAAGTTCCTGCACAATGACGGAATTTCCAAATAGGTCCCCAGCATGGCCAAGATTGGACCTTTACGACCTTGCTTGACCTTGAAGATATTGACCTAGGTCAATGAAAGTTGATTATGATGTGGATCACCATAGCCTGTGCCCACTTCTCTACCGGTGTTTTATACGTATCTTTGTTTTTTAGATATTTGGGCGCCTATCAGGCCCCCTCCAATGCGCGTTAGTGCCAGACCACTCTCCAGTGCGGGTGTTAAAGGGAATATGGCACCTTGGTCAAATACTGGAATTTAGTGCAATTAGGCATACTTTTAGCCGAAAATAATGAAACCACTCATGATTTCTCTGAAAAATGTACAATAAGCTCAATATTTTGATTTTCAAAATACTGCTCTAGGAAAAGAAATAAATATCAGCCTGTGGATGATGGCACGATCTGGCAACCACAACCAAACTTGAAACGCTTCAAGGACTTCGATTGGCTGATGCTCATCGTGACGTCAGCATATGTCCTCACACCAGCAGCTCACAACAATGGCCGCCCAGCGACGGGCTGATGAGGGGTTGGTGTCAGGTAGGTTTTAGCTTTTTCTACGGAGATATCGAGTTCCAAGACAAATGACATATGGAGCAACGGCTTTCTGACTTGATTTACAACTTGGCTATCTCAGTTAAAATCACGTTATGAAGGTGCCACATTCCCTTTAAACACACTAATTGCAGGGTTTAAGACAGCAATTTTTTGTCCTCTCGGCACGGCAGCCTTTTTCAACGGCTGAGGGTCTACATGATCTGACAATTTGATATTAATACAATGTATAGATAACTAATGTGAATTCTTTAACACTATCATGATTGCAGCCCTTTACTCACTTGTTCTACACAAAGATGGTGAACCCATGTATGATGTTTTGTTTAGTAATTCTGACTTATTGAACCAGCAAGAATACTTCCAGTATTTTACAGTATTTCCATTGGCGAAAAACAGCCAGACACATAAATTGTCAAGAACTTTATCTACTGTCAGGGGCATGCTACGAAAACAATTAAATACAGCTCAAAGGCATGCGAAAAAAACAACATTGGCAGATGCGTCCTCAATCTAAAGAATTTGCATTCGTGACAATCAATGACTTCGTCATTCGTAACGTATTTAGTTTTCAGAAGTTAAGTTGAACGCGGGATGACAGGAATCGGTTAGTCTAAAATAAACGGGTGCTGCACAAAAATTATCAGCTTGCAATTTGTGGTTCAATATTGTAGATTTTCGTGACCCCCCATAAAATGGCTTCGTGAATGTCAATGGGGCAATGACCCACCGTTGGATATCACTTCAAAATTTATAAATGTTGACAGATATCGGTTTCTGCTAACTGGGCTGTAAAACCTGGATATCAGGTTGGTATATGGGGGCTCCAAAACTAGCAAATACTAGACAGCGGGTAGGTATATTGGGGCTGTAAAACAAGAACAGAGAGGGGTAGGTATATTGGGGTTGAAAAACTGGACAGCGGGTAGACATATTGGGGCGGTAAAACAAGGACCGCGGGTAGGTATATTGGGGCTGCAAAACTGAACAGCGGTTAGGTATACTGGGGTTTAAAACTGGACAACGGGTAGGTATATTGGGGTTGTAAAACAAGGACGGCGGTTGGGTATATGGGGGTGGTAAAACTGGACAGCGGGTAGGTATATTGGGGTTGTAAAACAAGGACGGCGGTTGGGTATATGGGGGTTGTAAAACTGGACAGCGGGTAGGTATATTGGGGTTGTAAAACAAGTACGGCGGTTGGGTATATGGGGTTGTAAAACTGGACAGCGGGTAGGTATATTGGGGTTGTAAAACAAGGACGGCGGTTGGGTATATGGGGGTTGTAAAACTGGACAGCGGGTAGGTATATTGGGGTTGTAAAACAAGGACGGCGGTTGGGTATATGGGGGTTGTAAAACTGGACAGCGGGTAGGTATATTGGGGTTGTAAAACAAGGACGGCGGTTGGGTATATGGGGGTTGTAAAACTGGACAGCGGGTAGGTATATTGGGGATGAAAAACTGGACAGCGGGTGGGTACATCTTAGAGATGACGCCAAAAACATCTAATATGTTCTGTGCGAGTGCTGAGCCAACCATGAGCAATCCTTACACAGCAGACACGGTAATCGGTCCCGAAGCCGGTGGTAACATCCGCCAGCAGCATGTCCATGCTGCTGGCAGGATTAGTCTTTCATGTGCGTGCTCTCCGGCCCTCAGGTGAAGCCTGCTCAACGGTGAGCTCATTTCGCAAACGTAAGCCGGCTTTCATAATTCATCCTGAGACGGTATCAAGTAAGAACGGTGCGTCAAGTAAGTACTGACAGTCCCTCGCAAACCGGCGAGTTCACCCAGTACAATCAGTTTCGCTCACGATCGGCGAAGTGCACAATGGTGTTTTGCCATTTAACCTGAATAAACTTATAAGCAGCCAAGTCTGATTACAAAGAGTGTATGTATGTACTCTTGCATACATAAATGGGACAATGGGGCTATTTTATTTCAAAGTGCGGCATAGAACCGGAGCCGTAATTACCAATATACGTGCCGTTGCTACTGTACTTGTAGCGTGATCATAGCTGTTAAGTTTCAATGCATATTTTGTCACTTTTCGTGCTAGTTTTCCCAAATTAATATCATTCAACGGCATGAATTTTATCAAAATATGGACTATTTTTCTGAAATAAAACTATACCATATGCACTTAACTCGCGCCCCGCTGGAGCCCTGGAAGAGTGTATTTCTCCCCCTCTCTGCATCTCATTTCCTGGGAAAGATAAAGCAAAAATACGAAGCGTTCGAAAGCTCTTTGACGAGACAACGAGAAATGCTTTGATTATTTTCATATCAGGTCAATTTTGAGGCCACCAGAGGTCAAGGAAGGTTTTAGAGGCCTGCAACAGGGCATTTTAGATTTCCCCTTTATATTTTTTTCTGAGCGGAAAACATATTGTGACATAATTAGAGTCCTCTTATCGTGGAAAATCGAATTAAGTATAATGCGATCCTGCTAGGCCAAACAGTGAAAAAGACCTGTCCACAAACTAGGTTAGGATCACAAGCTAACCTAGTATAGTCGTGCTGCTTATCAATGAACTACACGTGATAGGATTAACACAATTACGTTGAAGAGACATATGACAGGTTAACGATAAAAGAAAAGGTACACACTGACAAGTTGGATATTAAATATATTAAAAATAAAACATACGGACGCGTTTCGTTACTTCTTCAGCGTGGGTATGAAGAGTGGAACTGTCTGTCGACGAATGGAGGTTTCTGGGAACTCACGTGAGACTAAACGTGAATAATATTTGCCAATAGTTTTAATATTGCAAAGTCCCCTCTTTTGGAATTTAGATTTTCTTTTTGTTTAATTAGGGCCGACCATAGAGATTAACAATTACTACTAGAGAGGAACTGCCTATTCAAATGTTGTGACCACTTGAAGCTGAAACCTTGCTTTTTTCGAGTCAGAAAAATGAGCCGTAATCGCTCGTGAACTTAATCTTTTGGATAACTATTGCATGGAAATGACGCTTTGATTCATTATTATCGGTGTAAAAACTTACATTCCAGAAACTCGTACTTTACATTTTCTTAAAAAAGTTCATAGTCGTATAATTATTGTTTTCTATGATAAATTAATTGGCTTATTCAATATTATATAAATATATATATATATATATATATATATATATATATATAATTGATTAGCTTGATGTAACACCGTTTTTCCGACCGTCGCAATTGTCGCACACTAGTTTGTGCGCCAATCGCACGATAGTTTGTCTGCATTGTAGAACGAGTGGTGACTTAATAATAAGCATAATTGTTGGGGCTTATCGATGCAGGAACTGCTAGGGTCATATGGCGTCGCCAACTCTTTCCCTGTTGGAAGGGTTTCTCGGGAGCCAGCTTGCTCCATGTTCAGAGAACGAGTGGTGACTTAACCCTCGCTCCCACCGGGGGCCATCGATGCCCCCTAAGGTTTTTCGGGAAAGCAGAAAAAAGACGAAACGCAGGACCGCGGTTAAGGGCTCTATCTCTCACCCCAACATTTTTACACTATCCCTGAATTTTTTACCCCGGGTAACCCAAGGTCAGGTCACCAGGTGAGGTCAACCAAGGTCACCTCACTTCAAATTTTGAGCTCTATAAGAGCTACGTTTCTCTTTCGATCAATTTGAAACTTCCTACAGTTCATGGCCCCGTCAGGGCCTACAAGGTGTATATCCGGGATTTTTCGATTTCGAGACCTAAGGTCAGGTCACGAGGTGACCTCTCCCATTGAAAAAGCATGGGGAAAAGCTGTCTTATGATCTAAAAGTCACAAAAACGATTGCAAATGCTCGGCTTACTCAGAAAATTTTTTTAGACAGCCTTTTACGGATCCCAGGGGTCATATTTTCCCTTGGACCTCTCCAAGGTCATCCAAGGTCACTAGGATTCAAAACAGTATTTTGGCAATAACTTTTGACCTAATTAAGCTAGAGCGTTGAAACAAACACCATCGTGTATGTCCCATCACTAGCTTTCATTTGATATACAGCAAGGTCACTTTCTGGCCTTTGATGACCTCAGGTCATATGAGGTCGCCAGGTGACCTCTGGAGGTCAAACTGCTGGCAAGAGGTCATTACGTTTCACATAACGGAGAAAGTTCTGGAATTTTTCTATATAATGTAGATTACCACACTTCAATAGCTCTAATGGCGTAAGAGTTATGCCCAGTTTTCTTAAGCATTGCATATTTGAGTGAAAATAGCCTATCGTGACCTAACTTGACCTCTGGAGGTCAAACCATTGACCTGAGCGCTTACACATGCAAAGTAATTTCTTACTGAATTTACGCTAGCTTTCTAATGCACTTAGCAGATTTGCGCTAACCCCTATATTTTCCGATTTAAAGGGGCGGGCCATCGATGCCCCCGTGGGGCGAAGGTGGCGCCGGACTCCCCGGTGGGGCGCGGGTTAATAGTCACATAATTCTGACGAACAAGATACAAAAGTCCCTAGAACTCAGAGATAGCACCTTTCAAGCGGCCTAGAGGTGATAGGAAAGCTCTCCGCCAGAACCACATCTGGAAGCAAATCCAAAGTAATCGGATAACCAACCACAGCGACCATTTGTTATACATAAGCCTACCATCGGCTACTGGCCCAAAAACAATCCTGATACAAGCAATTCTGCTTTGTGTCAGGATTATTTTTGAATTGTGCTTCTAAACTGCTGACGAAGGCCTGAAGTACAGGTCGAAAGCTCCATCAACTTGTTTGAACTCGAGTGGAGAAAGTCCTCACGACGAACGAATTATTTACGACTCCGCTATGACATTTCGAGGAAAGAACTCGTGGTTTTATGGTTTCTCAGGTCTGATTTGTGTTCGTGAATTCGTTTTTGCAGGCCACGATACGTTTCCCCGTAATACAATCTTGTGCATTTTTGACATGAAATTTTGTAGACGATGCTGTTCTCATTGCTGTTTTCGTATCTTGCTTCTTTTTGATGAGGTCTCCTATTTTCAAGCCTGTGCTTGCAATAAACCTGATATCTGCTTGTTTAAGTGTTCTTTCTGGTATTCCGTGTTGAGATGTTTTCGTCCCTACAATAGTTCTTAGTGGCGTTGCTCTTGTTTTTCTCGAGTTTCTAATCTGTTATGCCTTCATAAGACATCTCACGATAAATGCTTTAGGGTATTTTAGTTTTAGAAACGACGAGCAAATATGACTGATCTCCTCTTCGAGGTATTCGTTGCTGCACACACGGAGTGCACGGAGGAAAAAACCCAATAATTACCCCGGATTTTGCTCGGTCACTATGGGCAGAAAAATTATGTATGAAATCCTTTTCTGCCCATAGTGACCCAGTGGGGCACGTGTTGATTCAGACTAAATCGCACAAACCATTGTGCAGAAGCTTGCCGGGCTACCAGATTAGACGATTTGGCAGCTGAGGATAACGTATAAAGACCTTTCATGGCACTTCGAAGTTCCTAGACCTAGCCCAGCTCCCAACATCTCTGATAACTCCGCAGGACTGACGGCCGTTTGGTGCCAGACCGTGCCGCAGGTGGCTGGACTCCGGAATGCTAAGGGGATTATTGTCTTAGATACTGAAGCGTGTCATGGTCATGCAAATGACCATCCTTACCGGTGCGTATCTGCATGTTTCTCGCAAATCCAGGCAAAGCCCTTAGCGCACCATGCCTTTCTGTTCAAATCCAACCTATAGTAGAAAACTATGACTAAGTTGACGAAATGGGAATACAAATCAGAGTCCAAACAGAAACTGCCTAAATCATCTGGTGGGCCCGTTACAGTGCACTCCCGCGTGCAGTAGTTTGAGGAGACTCAGGAATGTCTAATCTACGACCCACTCCGCTGCAGACTGATGCCATTTCTTGTGTTGCAGAAGCCCCAAGGGGCAAGCTGTGTATTTGAAAAAGTTTTCCAAGCAAATCGCCAACAGAATGACTACTAGGACTATCCATCAGTTTTGATTGCAACGCGTCAAGCACGCTCGGTTTGCCGGCGTAGGAGTGGCGTGCGAGAGAACTGAACGAGACCCGAAGAAGCGCCAAGCCATATTTTCAAAAGCTGACAGGCACAGCAACGAAATGCTAAATGTAAGAAATAAAGCGTTTGAGTGATGAGGAAACAGCAATTTAACGCTCCAAGCACCACTACTAAGGCAAAATTTACAAAGCCGAGGTAGCCCAATATTCACGCACCAAGTGAAAATTGATTTTCCTTTTCAACACAGCTTTATCCAGGATATTGTAAACTCGGCTTTCAGGGTCAAAGCCTGACTGAAGTTTGACTGACTGACGAAAGGGGCTGTTTTCGGACTTAACCCACGCCCGGCTGAGTTTCTGACGTGACGATCTCCGCTGGGGGGGCGTGTTTTAAAATTTCATACGACCTATTTTAGATCAGTTAAACATCAAGGTTACCAGATTCCAAATAGGATTGTACAGAACTGCAACAGAGCTTGCAGATTTTCCGATATATATCTAGAGCACATATTTAGGAATCATTGGATTCCTCTCATCGTGGCAAATCAGAGGATGTATGATAGGAAAATGACAGGTAAAATATCGAGATTGACCTATCCTCAAGCCTGGTCGGGTCTACATGGTGACCTGGTATGGTCATGCTGCACATCAATACGCTCCCAGTGACAAAGAAGCACAATACAATTTAAAAAAACATTCATTCTCTATCACCTTTCAGTAAACAGTAATTGGGAAAACATAACAGTCTGCTCAAGTGACCTCAACTGACCTGTGAGAGATCTGGTGATCAAACAGCGAACTTAATGGTCAGGAACGTGCTAAGAGCTAAGAATACATAGTATGAGGATTTCAGCTCGATTTATCATGTATTTAGTGAAAAAGAGGAAGTATTTCTTGCCATGGACTTATGATGGGTGACAAAAAAATGATGCCATCTTAGGTCAATAATATGAAAGTTACGAGATAAAATATTTGTAGACCCCGATGATTTTTTCATATTTTGCAGTTGTTTTTACTGACCGACGGGCAGATGTGCCTCTGGCAACGCTTCGAACTCGTGATTTTGTGTTTTAAAGTCGGGTCACATGACCTCGAATAGGTTCTTAGCCTGATATGACCGGACCTAAAAGATGGTAAGTTGGGTGAATCGGTCAGGGATAAGATGCTGTCAGTTGCGCTGTTCTATTTCCTTTCGTCTTTGAGTCATTCGGGAAAAACCGAGAGGAGGTGGGATGATTTCGCGCCCTCCCTCCTCCTGCAGGGCGCGTGTTAACCTTCGCCTGGGTGGGGGTCTTTTTAGACCTCCCGTCGGTTCTTTCCGCACTTGACCAAAACACAGCGGCGCGCAGCGACGCCAAACTTAGTCTAGCTGTTTCTACATCATTTGTACATTTTTCCTGAAAGTTTTAGCTCAAGGTCATATCAGGTCAGGTCACCAGGTCAGATGAAGTGATCTCACCTCAAAAAATGGTTAAGACTGCATACCTAATAAGAGGGTTAATCGATCAATTTGAAACTCATGCCACATATTGGGCCCACTGGGAGCTACAACATATGTTCTGGGATTTTTATATTGGTGACCTAAGGTATGAGAATGCATGGGGAAAATCACGAAATGAGCTTTTCTCAGTAAGTATCGGTGGAATCAACTTCAAACATCGTTTATGACTTTCCCTTAGCCCATTTCTGGAGTTGATACAAAATATGTTGACCTGTGACCTTTGAAAGGTCACCTTAGGTCATATAAGCATTTGTCGGTGTTTTACTCTATAAATTTTGAATCAACACAGCCAGAACTTTTATTTTGTCACCAAAGTGTTTGCATGGTCACTGCAAGTCACATGATATACAGCATGACTATACTAGGTCAAGTTGGGTCAAACCGTTGACCTGGGTCAGATCAAAATTTAAATTGGACCTGACATAGTAATATCATATATCATTCGATTTTTATTGACGAGAGGATTACAATGGTGCATCTACTATGGCTGTATCTTGCTTGCTTTGGAAGGTATTAGCAAAAAGGAAACGCCCTTATGCATTGGTGGCTTTGGACATTCCCAAGCACATTCTCAATGTTCAGTGACCTGCAGCTCCCTAGGCTTTGACCTGATCCGAAAATCATTTGCATTTAAATGAAAGAGCAGCCAAAGAGCTTTCGAATGGTGTTCAAAAATGTTTCTAGCTATCATAGTTTCTGATATATTTGAGGTTTTCTTAGTACACCTCATATTAGCGACTTTGCCTTATTTTGACCTCTGGTGACCTTGATATTGACCTGACGAGGAAGTGGCAGAAGTATTTTCGATATCATTTTCAAAGAGCTGTCGATTACCGTGTTGTGCTTTTTCCAGCTCTCTTAGTTTTTTAGATCGTGGGGGTCTTTTATAGCCCCCCGCCCACCAGGGCGAAGGTGGCTCGTACCCGCCACCGGGGCAAGCGTTAAGAGACCCGAATCTTCCTATCCGAACAATCCATTTCAGCAAAGGCGGGTGAAATTGGAAGCTAACGCTTAACACGCGCACTGGAGGGCTGGAGGCCCCCCACCTGTTTTCCGAGGTGGCCGAGAACCGCTTGCAGCGGAAAAACGAAACTTGGCCACATTCAACAGAATTTAATAGCGCGTCGATTGGTGAAGACTTTTTGAAAATCGGCCGAAAATTTTTTGACTTATAGGCTTTCAAAGTCAGACCTGCATTTTGAGATCGCCGTAAACGCGCGGTCGGACCAGTTAGCTTGCATTGAAGACCGAGTGGTGACGTCATAACGTCATATAAGCGGGACTATATGTCAAGGTCACGTCACATGAAAATCAAGGTCAAGGTCAAAGGTCACAGGTCAAGGTCATATCTGCACTTTCAAGGTCACTGACCACTGCGCGTCCGGCCAAATGAGGTTACCCCGTCTGACATATATTATGCTATGACGTCATCGGTAGGGTACCCCAATACAAAGGTCAAGGTCAAAGGTCAAGGTCAAAGGTCATTGGGAAAGGTCAATTCTCATTTCCCGCCAAACAGTGGCTACAGTGTTAGTCAAAGTGTAAATAATAAGTAGTATACCATATGGTGACCTTAAAGGTCAATGACCTTGAATGACCTTGACCCAAAAATTTCGGGGAAGCCTCTTTGAGACCTCTTCTCTATGAACCTTGTCCGCCTTTAGCTTATTCCCGCCATTTTCCTGCATAATCACAGCATTTATCAATCGATACCAGCATGGCCAATATTTGACCTTTACGACCTCGTTTGACCTTGAAGATATTGACCTAGGTCAATGAAAATTGGTCATCATGTAGATCACCATAGCCCCCACCCACCTACCAAGTGGCTTTTTCTAACCCTCTTAGTTTCCGAGATCTTAGGGGGCCTACCAGGCCCCCCCTCCAGTGCGCGTTAGTGCCAGACCCCCTCCAGTGCGGGTGTTAACGCCCCACGCAGCAATCTCAATCAAGACTTCTCAGATTGGGTGCTGAGCCGGCAGGTCGGTTTGAGCACCCAATTGTGAGCAAGGTCTTGTTCACGATTTGTGTAGCATTAACGTGTAAGGATTAGCGTGGGGGGGGTGCAGAGCCGTTCGCTGTTGCCGACCGGAACAGTATCTCACTGCACTCTTGGTAAGCTGTGGCCAACATGAAACCGTGACGTCCGCGGCTCAGCCCCTCCGAGGCTGCTATCATTACAGACTACGGCATCACTCACCACAACATATCCGATGATATTTTACATAAAATTTGTGTCTAAATTAATCAAGATTGCTTGCCAAAATCAGTGTTTCCCAGTGTTACTACATACAATTACTTATTTGGGTCTTTTTGCATGTGCTTTCACATCGGCGTGACGTCATAATGACAGCGCGTCATGCTGACATATGCAAAATAAACTTAGCTGCTTGGCTGCGCCACAAAAGAATACGAATGTAAATGGAGTGTTTCTAGCTAAAGCAGGATATTATCAGGACCCAATGTGGCACTGAACAAAAATATCGCTATGTTTCCTCATATACTAAAATGTGTTTCAGGTTTGAAACTAGAATTTGACGCAGGCTATACGCATGTATAATCGCAAATACCCTAATCACACTCAGCACGTAGGCTTTAAATAGGTCCAAGTAAGACAAATTTGTTCGTCCCCGCAGCACGCGCAGCGGGGCTCGAGTAAGACATCATTTTCCCAAGTTCAATACATACCCCGTGACTACCAGAACAGGAGGGTGTCTGTAGGTGATGCATTTTTACATGTCATTACATTTTTTCCACAAGCCACATGGCTATCTTAGTTAAAAATCCATTCTGTAGATGCCGCATTCCCGTCCAGATTTTCTGCGAAATAAGTTAAACATTAAATTTGATTTGGAATTTAAAAAATCGTTTGTCAATCAGCCTCAATTATGGGTGCACGTTCGGGACATCAAAGAAATGCAAGAAATCAGTAGCCTAGTTAGAAGTTTGTCAAGAGGGCCTATGGCCCCAGCAGAGTATGGGCCATAGCATGAGCCATATAATGGGCTGTCCAGGTTAGCAGCGGAAGGCCCAGTATATGGGCTGGGGAAATTTCAACGAAAGAAACCGAAGCACAGTGTCCCGCTGGTCCCTCTACCGAAGGTGAGTGACGATTATGTTTCCGGTGGGTACCCCCCTCCTCGACAAAGGTCAGGCCATGAAAATCACTCTAGGTGGCGGAAAACAGAGTTAGCTAGCTTGCCTTGATCTCTACAAATTTCTTATTTTCATTTTCGTCAGGTCACTTTTGAGGTCACTAAATGTTATGGAGAGGTACAATAGACATGTACACACACTTGCGTCTTTTCCATAACGACTGACATAGCAGAGCTAAAGAAAACATGTGAACGCTAAGACTATTAGAATCATTTTCTCGTCAAGCGAAATCCGAGGGCGTATCACATAACTTGAGATGAATGATGGAGTTGTTGAATGGACATTATTTAAAGCTATTGAGCACTACGACCACCATTTCATATTATTTACCGTTCTAATACTTACCACCCGTTTGCGGATATATCACAAGCTTTTCGTTATTTTTCGGATATGCATTTTGTATCTGTGTCGGGGGTTGTTTCTAATGACTTCATTTGGCATGTAGGCTCCTATTTGAAAAAGAACCGTGCTCGAAATAAGAATACATTTAAAAATGTTCAGACTTCCTTCGTAGATTGGCATATAGTGAACATGCAGTTTTCACTATTATGGATATTTTCATCTTATGGTTTGACAAGCTCGAATTGAAGAGCTTGCCAAGATCAAGGAAAATTAAGCCGATTGCTGTTGCTTGCTGAGACAGTACCTCACTGGCATGAAACAGGCCTTGCGTTATGTCGTATAAAAACATTTATCTTTCTCCCATCTTAAATTTCTTATCCTCTTCTATCCGAAGCTCTGTGGAGGTTTCGCCACGCCAGACAGGTTTTCACGGAACTAGGCATGATAATGTCACCTGGTCTGTACGCTAGAGGACGCCCTGCAGGAGGGCAACATGTTAACCCGCTGGCTTGACCGTTGTTTCTCTTCAAAAGATATTGCCAAGTTTGAGAATTTATCGAAGTTTCAGGGTGTCCCAGAATATTGGAAAATGACAAGTGAATGGACGCCACTTCTCGCAACACAGTACTCCAATTATGTTCCACTACTTAAAATGAACCTAGCAAAGAAAGACCGAAACATCTTAGCATATCCCGCTCCATTCTCCACCACGCAGGGAAACAGTGTTCAGTACCACACATCGTGTATGTTGGTTGTCGGTTTATTCGTTGTGCGGCGTCATTCTCGGTGAACAGAACACGCAGAAGAGACGCATCGAAGGTAAAATTAGCACATTAACGTGAACAGGCGTGGCATGTTTCCAGCCTCGTGCTGGTAGAGCCCTACTTTCGTGTCTCTCGCTGAACAGCTGACTCGAACAGAAGCGGAAACAGTGTAAAACAGGAAACAAACACGGGCAAAGCGTCGGCTCGTCGGTACTATCGCCAGACAGCAAATTTCACTGCCACAAAATAATCACAGGTTAGAAACAAGCTGCGGTTATTAATATCATAAGGATACATGTCTAAAATATAAACGGCATGCAACAATAGGCTTGACCATGTCGATATTTTTTGCGGCAACAGCATGTTGTTGCAGGACCCTACCGCAGGAACTTGGCATCCGCAACCGATCAACGCCGGCATCTTTAGTAACCTGGACGTACACGTAAGTAATACTTAGAACGGAAACATAAAGACATAACACTTCTTGTAACGTTATCACTGGACTCCCACCGTTCCCAATTCCACGTCACGGCACCGAACCGTCACAGCCCCGCGGCGAACCACTCCACTCGCAACTTCTCCCGCCACAGAATCGATCGCGGTCAGCCCACCCGAGGCCACGGGCTTCGCGACTCCTGGTCAATTTTGACGAGAGATGGCGCCACTTCCGGAATGGCACGTACCCAAACAGTGCGCGGCCTCCACACATCTAGACATCCATGTTGTTTATACTCTGACAGGCTAAATACTTGGGCGACCACTGAGAAGACTGCTGAAGCCAGAGCACTCGGAGCAGTGCTGTTTCACACATCGAAGCAAAAGTGAGTGAGTGCGAGAAGCGGGCTGTCCACAGTGTTGCGCAGCAGTTCGCCGGGCAGATTTCGCCGCAGCTGTCTGAGGCTGATGGCGACCCCGGCTGTGTCCTGCCTAAGCCTGGGAGGCAGCTGCTTCGGCCGGCGCGGCGACCTCGCCTGCGGCCGCGGCTTCTGACCCCGGCTGCGGCGATTTCGCCTCGGGCTTCTCGGCGGCGGCAGGCGAGGCCTGAGCCGGGGGATTCTGGGTTGGCGAAGCAGCGCCCTCGGGCGATTTAGGGCCATCGCCGCCGGCTGCGGACGGGGGTGCCGGAGATTTGGTCGGAGATTTCGGGGGAGACGATGAACTGGGACTCTGAAACAGACCGAGATGGGGCATGGGTGAGTATCATCAGCGCGGACAGGTGCAAGAAAGCTGCAACCCGTTGAAGGTAATACACACAAGCACAAAAAGACAAGATCGTCTCGGGATGGTTCGGGATAATAACTGCGGTTTGAACTGTTTCCGATTCATATAATTTTATTTTAAAAAAAATCAAAATACAAAGAACTGGATAGAAGTTAGTCTTTCTGCTTATGCTCACCCTGCATAAAGGTTTTGAGGGCTGAAACCTGGGGCAAAGAGGTTAGTTTGCTCCCCAGAACATGTATATGTAAGTCATCACTGTCGGTTTCATCCTGACCACACACAACAGCGAATTGCCCAGAGTAAGCAGGGGAGTGTCTATACCGAAGTGAACAACAGATTGTAAGCTTGCACGATATCCAGGGCAATTCAATTGGCTCATGGTCGACTCTTTTATTATTATTAAGAGAGAATCACACCGGCAAAAATTCAGTGCACTAATATCGCTTTAAAAGCCATATTTGGTATGCCAATAGACCCACAGATAAGAAACGCTAACGATACTTATACGATTTAAGTCAGGATAGAATAGCATTACATTACAGGCCAAATAAGTACCATGTTGGAAAGACGGGAAGACAGGACGGGACAAAAGGCGGCGGGACTGGAGAGGTTCTGGGAGGGGAGGATTAGTAGTCCATCGGCAGGAACCAGCGCAGGTAGTGCAGTGTTTTGAAGAGCAGGACCAGGAAAGAGACCGGGGAGGAGTCCGAGTTGACCACGTTTCCCATGCAGGCCATGGCCAAAAACTCGACATTCTCGAACCGGGGGATGGTGGGGTCGGCGGGAACAGTGCAGAGGGGCTGTGGCATAAGAACGACGCGAGGCCTGGTTAGTGTCAGTTAGCAGCCGGACGTGAGGAATAACGAGTTGCGGGGTAGCCCAGTCACGCACCGCCGTTAACTCTTTCAGACAGAGCCTGACTGTTAGAGGGCAAAACTAACACCATTCTGTTGACGAGAAAGTACGCAAGAAGTCAGCATATACATCGCTGAACCCATGCCATCTAGTGTTAAAAAAGGCGATACAGGCATTAAATTTTAAAGCTCGACAGTAAAAGTAGTAGCCTATTGACAAATGCATCAAGCGTGTACACTACGAAATCATGGTTAGTATTGAGGTAGTTGCACGGGTGGACGCAGAGGGGTGGGGGCAAGGGCCCCCAAAATGTCAAAAATTCTTAGCCGATTTTCTTAAAAAAACACTTTGTTTTTACGTTGCTTTCCCGAGTTGCCCCCTCCAACGGCACCCCTGCGTCCGCCAGTGGGTAGTAGTGCATATATCGGCAATAAAGGATGACGTGGGCGGTTAAATGGGCTACCAGGAATCCGTGCCCCGTGTTACATAAGGTCGTCTGCAGAGCGGTTCTGAGCAGATGGAGGCCACCAGTTCAGCGGGGCCTGGTAGCTTCTTCACTAGTAGGCATTAGTCGAAACGCCAGAGCTTTCGTTCCTGAAAGCCCTACTCACCATGGGGTCCGAGCTCAGTCTCTCACCAGTTCCCCTATCGAGTCAGCTTGAGACCTGCGTCGGCTCCGGCCCTCTCCAGAGCCGGAGCTGATCTGCCGCAGCAGCTCAGTGTCGTTGAAAATCTTCTTGTCGCCGCCCTGCGGCTTGTGGTTGACATTGTCCAGCGAGCAAATTCGACTGCCCACGCTGGAAAGGTCGAGTTTGACGGTCTCCACCTGGAAGAGTGCGGTTGAGTGCGGCGTCAGGCGGGTGCGTCAGCAGTGACCTGGGGTGCGCCCGTCAGTGATGTGCAGAACAGCTCACACGCAAGTCTGACGTCACACAGAGTGAAAAAATCCCACACCGCACCTTCAACGCCGGCGGCAAAATAAGCCAGTGCGCCAGAGCAGAACAGGTTCACCAATGCACAGTTCAAAAGGCAAGCATTCATTCCACACTTTTTCTCCACCCTCGGCCACATGTGGTGGGCCTCATACATTATCGCAATCGCAAAGCGGCTTATGTTTATCCAGCTTAAAAAAACGTTTTACGATGATAGCATGCTCTATATTTAGTCACCCTGAAAAGCCTGTATCCAAAACTCCGGCACAAAAATTCCGTCAATCACAATCTAGTTCAGCACAATTCAGTTTTCAGTCTCCAAAATAACCAATGATTCATTCTTGTGTGGAGATTCTACACGAGCACAATTGCGTAAAATACTCGCCAACTGTGAATGACGTTAAAACATAGTTATGTTCTCTACTTTTAACACACTTTCCACGACCGTATTCTGGTTGGTGAATATAATGCCACGACAACATAATTCCTTAGCTCGATAATGCAGCACTCCGGACAAATAAGTGGCAAAAGACCTGTTGATACTTGACGGCATTATTTCCAGCGATTTCGAATGATTTCAAACGTGGGCGTCGAACGCGGGGGGACGGGGGACGCGTCCCCGAACTCAGGAATTTGTGGCCCTTTTCAAAATTGTAGGACCTAACCTTGTTTTTGCTGCATTTTCTCTCTCTCGCCTGCTTAGACTCAAGTAAATGAGTTGGTGAAGTGGGTCATCGTTAGCGCTTTCAGACAGCCAATGCTCAAAACTCGCTTCCCCTAGTCATCGCCAGCCCGAGCTCTGCCTCAACCTAACATTAGCGTTCAGATAAAACCTGCAAACTCGTTAAAACTTATAAAAAGCAAAAAGCACAAAAAACGCATAAGCACATAAGTGCCGTCAAGAAAATTTGAAAAGAGTAATCTCCATTGGTTTGCGCAAAGTGCATGTTATCAAACATAAAGATGTCTTGATCTTCCATGCAATCACACAAATTAATAAAAAAACAACGTAATTAAAGCTGATGTGGTCGCGCTTGATGCACCACCATGTAACGTCTGACATCTGAAATCCCCCCGCCCCTTAACAAATTCCATGGCGGCGCATCTACTTTCAAGGCTTGCCTTAACAAACTTGATGCCATTCCCCGCAGCCTATCTTTGAGAAGCTAGCTTTTCAATGATGGCGTTCATCGAAAACAAAACTGAGGAGCCATGGAGTCCTATAAAATATTTGTGTTTCCTACTCCCTGCCGCTGACAGGGCTGGTAATTGAGAAAGCGCTGAATACAGTAAAATAGATACAAGTGCACTCTCCATATTTGCTTCTCTTACAAACAACATTGTTCCAGAAAAGATGGCATGACCAAGATATAGGTACACAATCAATCAAATTTTCTATAAACCTGTACAAATTGTCAAGGGTGGAGCCACTGTCCCCTGATTGTTAAAAAGGAGCGATCATATCGTAAGGGCTGGGAACCACAAAATTACAACAACAGTAAACATGAAAATTACAGGGCTTCTATGAATTTGTATTTTGTTCTGCCCTAGGGCCGAATGCCCTGCCTTTTTTGGCGCACTCAAGATTGGGAAAGCCCGGATAAGTGTGACTTTAGTCGATACGGGGAGGCCGTCTTTCGGGTGCCATCAGACGAGGTGAAGGGGTTCCTTAAATGCCCAATACTCGCTGTAATTAGAAAAGTGTACCTTTTGGGAGTGGTTTTAATAACATTACATACAATTTTCCTTATCATGTATCTATGTAGCAGTTTTAGTATAGGCAGTCTTGACTCATTTTGGCTTTTTTAACGACCTATGCTGACGACGACCCATCAAAGCTGTTATTTGAAGTCTAGTATCATTCGATACGTGGAAGATAATTCATTTTAACAGCAACAGTGTGCTTTATAATTTGCTCGTCGAGCGAGCTATTTAAGCTGTTTTAAGTCATACTTTTACAGTTTCGAATTTTCTTTACCTCCTGTTTTTAGTCATTGGGTACCTTTACCACTAATGGGAGAAATGTCATTGTCAATACCCATCTAGTGTTTTGTTTTATGTCCATGACTTCAGCTGAAATTGGGCCAGACACCTGTTGCTCATCTAATTGAATAAACACAAATAAATACAAATAAATAAATTTTGTATTGAGAATGCTTGGAGGGAAGAGGTAAAAAAACCATCCGAAGGCGAATAAATGACAATGTTATAACTATCAATTTAAATGACAAGATACAAAATCGACATCTAAAACATGCACGTGGGTTTCCGCTTTCCTGTGGGACGAAGACATCTAACATTGACAGCAGCACACACGTGTCAGAATGGGCGTCAGGTGCAATCAGCCGACCCCAGTGAGGAGGAGGCCGCGTGGCAACAGCAGCCTTCCGCATTCGGCACACTCGTGGCACAGCACAGCAGCACAGTGGCCAGGCCTGTCACTCGGCCAGGTCCCCTTCAGTCCACCCTTCTCATGCATGGGTATACGGAAGCTGGCAGGTAGGTCGGGGCAGCCCTCCCCTTAACCAACCACTGGCTATACCACTGCATAACAAATCAGGTTTTAAATAGATAGTTTGGAGGAAAAGCTGGATTTTGATTTCAGCAGCCCCCATAGGTCAATAAATCTGTGCATGGTGTGTCAGTGGCATATTTACACGAACATGGTGGGAGGTTATTTTTACTAGCCATCTATGGACACACAACCACAATGCGGGCGCTAGAGAACACTTGTATATTTTTAGATATAGGTGACGCTAGCAGCGCCCAGTGCTGCTTGACATAGGAGCAGGTAGAACGGAATGTCGTTCCCTGATTGAGCACTCATTATAGATCGCGATTATAGAAGGAAGTCAGGCTATACTAGACCACGCTTTTCTCACCTTTACATCGCCTCCTCCTGGCTTGTGCTGTATGTTATCGCGCGATCCAACCTTGGCTGAAGCCTTGAATTCCAGCTTCTGTGAGGTGACCTTGACATTGCCCCCACCTGGCTTGTGGGTGGCATTTTTCATGGACCCCACCTTCGACTGCGCGCTCCACTCAACCTTGTGAGATTCAATCTGGCGAAAATCATCACCAGCGTCGTCAGGACATCGGTGGTGACGGATGCGATCTTCGTTGGGGGGGTGCAAGTGTTTTCCCGGGACCCCCTGGACGATGGAGCCCTCTCGGTCGGTAGCAAGGAGACCCCCCCCAAACAAGCAGCTGAAGAGATCTTTTCGATTTCCTGCACAGTGTGGGGCGCATAACCATCGCCGCCGGCAAAAAAGTAAGTAGACAGTCAATTTTTAAAGTGTTTCTAAGAAACTTCCAGCTCTGGAGCAAAAGACTAGTCGGATTGTAGCTTTCTTTGCCTGTCGCACTGGGTGGTCCAACAATTTTTCGATGTATTCCCAATCTTGCTGACATTGGGAATCTTTTTAACGATAAGTGAGTAACCAGGCCCCCTGTCACGCGCCCCATTCCAATGCGTAAGGGAATAGCAGGCAGTTAATAGAGCACTGGTACTGCGGCCTACAGCACGAAACCATGCACTGGCAGCGCAGAGAAGGCTCGGGAGGCCCTTAACCTGCGCCCCGGTGGGCCTCCGGGCCACCTTCGCCCTGGTGGGGGAGAGTGTTTGAACGCCCCCCCTCGAACTCGGCCCCTTTGCGGGATAGCGAAAAAAACGCGAACGCTGGTGGATATCTCATACAAATTCATGAAAAAACTACATCAGTCACTTGTTGGCTCAGATCAATATTGAGGTCATGACAGGTCAAAGAAAGTGGGATTTTGAGTAAAGTTTTTGGCTCTAGCGTCTGACAGAGTTGGGTTAGAATCATTTTGAGGCGATATTAGCTTCTTCTCGTCACGGCGAATCGAATGACGTATAACATGACTATACTAGGTCAAAACATGAACCTCAGGTCAGGTCAAGGTCAGTGTTTAACCTAGCATAGTCAAAATGCATATCAATCGACTCGCAAGAGCAGTATGAACGCAATGATATCGAAATAAAAGCTGCAATCATCAATCATCCTTTTCTGCAAAGTTACTGACCAAAGTCCGAAAACTGCTTAAATAGCCCCAGATGAACTTTCAAAATTCACAGGTCAAAAGCTGCACCATGAACCTGGAAAAGGGCCCAGCATACTACGATGTGGAGAATATGAAGGTATTCCCAGCTGTATATACAAAAATACAGCCCAATTTCTTTTTCCTATGTAGTTCCAATGGAGAGGTCATGGTCCGCACTTGACCTTAGGTCATCAATATGAAAAATCCCGGAATAGATGTTGTAGCACTCAGTAGGCCCATTATGTGGTATAAGTTTCAATTCGATAGATTCACCCATTTCTTACTTATGCTACCTTAAAAATTTTTTGAGGTGAGATCACTTGACCTGCACTGGTGACCTGACCTGAGACGATCCAACCTTAAAATTTTTAGGAAAGTTGCGGAATTGATTAAGGATAGGATGTGCCAAGTACGGCGGCTACGCCGCTTTTTTCGTGCCGCCAGAAAATTCCGAAGGGGGTGTTCAAACACCTCCAATGACCTCTCAATTGGAAAGTCAGGTCTGGGCTCTGGCCCGCGGCTCAGAAGCATGCAGTGGCAGTGCATGTCCAGGCTTAGGATCGGTTCCCCTGAGACGCTCCGGCGCTCAATTATTTGCCCGATGTAGGTGGACTGGCAACTGACTGGTGAGAAGGTGACCTGAGTGGGGCGGCCGTCCTTGTGCTTTGAGGGACGTTAAACTTTGGCTTCTAAATTAACCCTTAATTGTGGGATTTGCTCGTTCGGGTGGTAGTAGTAGTAGTAGTAGTATAAATTTGTATTGTGTTAAGGCATATACACAAAACAGCATACAACATAACGGATTGGCGCAAAAGCACAAAGCTTAATTCTAAGCGCCTCTCCAAATCATTACTATAATTTATGGAAAAAAACTTTTAACAAAACATTAACTAAACATAACTAGCCGCCGCCACGGCCACTGGCTACCCCGCCCACGTGCCGGATGGTTAAGCACCGCCACCGCCCCCGCCGGACACCACACGACTACGCGTGTTCAGCGCCGCCACCAGGAAGCTCTGAACGGCCCCGGCCACGGCTCGGCCCTGCTCGGCTTGTAGTGTTGTGCCTGTTGCAAGTATGTTCAGGAGCTGTGTTTGTTGTGTTTGTCTGGCGTCAATGTTGTGAGCTAACAGTGTGTTTAGGAGCGAATGTCGATGGGTATCATAAAGAGAACAATTGAGAATGAAGTGTTTAGAATTTTCTATGTGGAATCCGCATGGACAACCTGGAGTTAAGGATTTCTGAATTTGATAAAGATATGCATTAAGTGGAAGAGTGTCAGTTCTTAGTCGGATGTGTAGTGTGTTCCTTATTTTAGGACCGTACAAAAGGTATCCGGCTGGAGCTGGGGCACCCAATAACTTGTTTATTTCATTTTTAAACAAATTGAAAGAAACCTGACAACGAATGTTTTGCGGCAAATTATTCCAATTTCTAATGGTGGTGGGAAAATAGGTGTTCCGAAAGCTAGATGTGCGGTGATGAGGGACGGAAAAAAGTTTGCATTTCTCAAGTATAATTCTGTTCTTGCATGTCTGGTGTCGGGTAGTAGATTTTGAATATAGCCCGGAAAAAGGAGTGGGTGATGGACTAGTTTGTGAAAGAAGGTCAGTCGGTGAATTTCTCGTCTTGTCCTTAACTGCTCTAATCCTAGCTCATTCCTCAGACTCTCAGAGGATGTCCTCATTGGCGTTCCTGTTATTAATCTTAAAATTCTGTTTTGTTGTCTCTCAAGTCTTGTGCTATCGTGTACCGTCAAATGTCCGTCATAAGCACTGTCACAGTAATCATAATAGGGTCGGATGTACATCTTATATATTTCAAGTAGAACCTGCCTGGGCATGAATTTTGCTACTGCATATACTGGACTCAGTGTTATGTTTACTTTCTTTAAGATAGCATTAACGTGCTGGTGAAATCTTAAGTCTTTAGATAATATAAGGCCTAGATGTTTGTGACTTTCCACGTGCGGAATGTCGTGCCCCCCCAAAATTTAAATGAAATGTTTCTGTGTTGTTTTTGTGACTGAATGTTTGTTGAAGAGTCTTTGTTGCGTTAAAGGTTATAGCCCATCTCTTTCCGTATTCGTGAATAGCGTCTAGTTCGTTTTGTAAAAATTGTCGTGATGTGTCAAAATTCTGTCTACTGTGGGAGGTTAGGAGGGCCACGTCATCAGCGAACAAATGGATGTCGCTCGTCCTGTCCTTCGTAATGCTGTCTAGGTACATGAGGGCCAACAAAGGCCCTAAAACTGAACCCTGGGGGCATCCAGCGTTTAAAGTTTTTGGCGATGAAAATGTTTCTGTGCCCGGTACCTTAACTTTTTGGACCCTGTGTGTTAAATACGATTCCAACCAACGAAGAAGTGGGCCAGAGATTAAGAATTTTTTTGCATTGATGAAGTAAGCCAGCGTGCCAAATTTTATTGAAATAGCTCGAAATATCCAAAAATACTGCAGTAACATCGCGACCCTCGTCCAGATTTTTGTATATGGTATGTGTCAGGTACGTCAGCTGGAATTCAGTACTATAGTTCGGTCGGTAACCACTCTGTCTGTCAGAAAGTAAATTGTGATTGGTCAGGTGACTATATATTGCACGAAAAACTATTTTTTCCAATAATTTTGAGACACAAGACAGCAAGCTTATTGGACAATAATTACGGAAATCGGAATGTGATCCTTTCTTTTTAAATATAGGGGTAACGTTTGCAATCTTCCAGACATTCGGAAATATTCCCAACTGAAGAGATTTATTGAAAAGTAATGTCAAGGGGCGTGCGATCAGAATGGCGGTCATTTTTAAAACTTTCGTGGGAATTTCGTCAGGGCCTGTTGATTTATTCGCGTCTACGGAATTTAAGAGTCGCAGTACTTCAGCCTCAGTCACGTGAATACCTTCGAGGTATGGTAAAGGCTCGTCTGCAGTGTGGTGTTGTGCCAAGTCCTGTGGTAACGTTAGTCCTGTTGTGTCAAGCTGGGTTTGTGATACAAAAAAGTCATTAAGAAGTTCAGCCTTTTCCTGATCGCTGGTGACA
This sequence comes from Lepas anatifera, assembly GCA_034440635.1. Taxonomy (NCBI): domain Eukaryota; kingdom Metazoa; phylum Arthropoda; class Thecostraca; family Lepadidae; genus Lepas; species Lepas anatifera. Next base: position 291,307 of record JAOTON010001976.1, on the reverse strand, counting down.
ATGTCATTCGCGAGGTTCAAAAGTGGGGGGGATGTGCGATGTCTGTTTCCGGCCTATCATTTTTCCAAGTATGGCGTGATATTTATGAGGATTCTGCTTATTTCCTATCAACTGAGTTACGGATGATTTAATATGTGCTGCTTTAAGTCTGGTGTTAAGAGCTGTTGTTGTGTTCCGTTGTTGTCTCCATTTGGCCCATGCATTCTGAGATGGTTGCTGCATAAGGTTATGGGTGACATGGGGCCAAGTTCTTTTCTTAAGCTCCAGCAGTTGTTGCTTCTTTTTTAGCATCCCTAAACAGTCTGTTTCTTTTACGAATATGTTGTTTTAGCTCTGAACTCATCCATGCTTTGTCATTCAGTCTAACATTGATTATTTTCTTCGGAATAGATTCCTCCGCAGCACGAAGTAAGATTTCGGAGAATTTTGCAGTCGCTCTATGCACATCTACATCCAACAAGCGGTCCCAATCAACATTTATTAGTAAATTTGTGAATTTATCTGCATCAGTATTTGCATAATCCCAAACGTATTTAACCTTTCTACTTGTTTTAGCAGTTATTTCTATATTTAACGTTAACCCCACAGGAAAATGATCTAAATTGGAAAAAGACGGTAGAACTTCTGAGGCTATCACTGCTTCAGTGTTGTCTACTATTAAGAGATCTCGAAGGTTAAATTTATCTGCGCTTGGTCTAGTGGGATCTTTGATTAGTTGGTGCAGGGAAAGTGAGTCCAATGCGTCTTTTAATCTTCTGTCAAATATGGTTATTCCACTGTGGTTACCCGTTTCCAAAAATATATTCCCGCAGTTGAAATCACCTACAATCGCCAACAAGTCTGGTCTATAAGTCTGAGCTTCAAGGACACTACTGGTCAGGATATCAATGAATGTCTCGAATCTAGTCACTGTGTAGTTGGGCTGCAGATATAGCGCGCATATCAAAATTGTTTGGCCTCTTACTTTAGTTTTTACCCAGATAAATTCCTCGTCTTCAACTTCTAAATCAGGTAGTCTGCAAGATGGAATGTTAGTTCTCGTGTAAATTGCTACTCCCCCACCGTGTCTGGTTCTATGCTTTGTGAAAGGTGGTGAAAAGTTTTCTAGGCTGTGGTGGGGTCGGGGTCTCCGTGACAAGTCCCTTGAGGACTTTAGTGACACTCAGACTCTAGCAGCCGTACTGGGAACAACTTGGAAAAATTTAAAATTTGAATAAAAAAGTCCCATATTTGACCTGATTTGACCTAGCGATATCCTATTATACATCATTCGACTCCGCTTTCTGCGAAGGGATTCCAAAGGTCTGAATTGTTTTGCCCTAGCTTTACTTGCTCAGATGAAATGACCGAAAACCTTCATTTACATGTTACCCTATCACGGCAAGTCTTGGCCTCTGGTGGCCTTAAATGGGACCTGTCAAAAAATGGTATAAATATTTTCAACAGAGAAGTAGATAGGCTACTCAACGCCCTTTACCGTTTTTTCGCTATTCTGCTTGGTTTTTGAGATCTTAAGGGGGCGGGTACCCGCCCCCGTCAAAGCAAAGGTGGCTCAGACCCCGTCAAAGCACGTGTTAAGTTAAGCTACTCAGAGACCCAAGCAACAGAGCCCGAGGGTCCGCAACCGAGGAGCTGGTGCTGCCCATAGTGACTGGAGGCCCCGTTCGACAGACCACACCTGAGTGAGCCCCAGTTAACAAATCTCAATATTGGGGTCTTTTAATAAAAATTTTCCGGGGCCCCGGAAATTTTAATTATTTCAAGGTTATACTTCATCCATTATAAGCCATTCGGCCATACATGCACTAAAGACGTTCAGGGGCAGATACAGGGGGAAGGAATTTACCACCAACCAGAGGCAGGATTTCATAGGGGGGGGGCTAGTATGCTCCAGCCTCCCTCGCCATTGCCACGGCACAGCCTCCAGCTATGCAGTTACTATAGATGCTCTGATATTTCAGGCAGGGGGCTTGACCTCCTGGCCCCCATTATATCCGCCCAATTATCCTGTTTCGATGATTAAAAAAATTCACGATTTTGGACCCCGTTGCCCCACCACCAAACATAGTTCCGGCGCTGATAACATTCTTTGGAACACAAGCACATCAGTGAAAACCAACCTGCTTCATTTGTATACACTCCAGCCAGCCTTGATAAAGATCATGCCCTCTCACCCAGTACACACGCATTGACGGGAGTCTGAGCCACCTTCGCTTTGAGAGGGGGGGGGCGGATACCCGCCTCCTCCAAAGATCTCGAGAACCACGCTAGATAGCGGAAAATGGTATAAAGTTTTGGATAGCCCATCCAAATCTCTATCGAAAACATTCGAACCATTATTTCTGTCAGGTTAAATCTAAGGTCCCTGGCGATCAAGGCATGCCCCGATAGGGCTAAAATGTAAATGAGGGTTTTTCCGTCACTAAATTTGATCAATTCGATATAGAGCAAAACAAGTATGCATAATTGGAATCTTTTCAGCAAGCCCAAACGAATCAAATATACCATGACCTTGCGAGGCCAAATCTAGGATCTGACCTGCCCTGAGGTCAGATCAAGGTCAAATCAGATCACAATACATATAACTCCGATAAAATAAAAGTTGCACCGCCATCCATTACTAAGATACTCAGTTGAACACGAGCGCTGGAGGCGCCTCGGAGGCCCCCAACTATTTTTCCAATGTGGCCAGAAGACTACTAGTAGCCGAAAAAACGATACTTGCCTCATTTTAGAGAATTTAACGGCACGTCGACTGGTGAAACAATTTTGAAATCAGACACAGATGTTTGGACTTTTAGGCTTTCAAAGTTAGACCTGCGTTTCGAGATCGCTACTATCGCGTGGTCGGATCATTTTGCTTGCATTGGATACTGAGTAATGACGTTATAACGGCAAATAACCGGAATTATATGCAAAGGCTATCTCACATGAAGGGAAGATCAGGGTAAAAGCTTACAGGTCAAGGTCATATCAGTATTTTCAATATTATTGACCAGTGCTTCCGGTCAAATGGCGTTACCTAGTCTGACGTATAGGCATTATGCTATGACGTCATAGTTAGGGTGACTCAATGTAAAGGTCAAGGTCAAAGGTCATTGGTAAAGGTGAATCACCTTTCCTGCCAAAGTTTTTATAGTGCTAGTTATAGTGTACATTATAGGTAGTAAATCATATTGTGACCTCATAGGCCAATGACCTTGAAAGACCTTGCCCCAAAATTGTAGGAAAGCATATTTGCGACCTTCCCTCTATAAAAATGATCTCCCTTTAATTTATCCCCGTCTTTTTCCCGTATAATCGCGGCATTTCCAAACAGGTCCCCAGCATGGCTAAGACTTGATTTTATGACCTCGTTTGACCTTGAAGATATTGACCTGTTCAATGAATATTTCCCATGCGATCACCATAGCCTCCACCCACCCGCCAACCGGCGTTTTGTACGCCTCTAGTTTCAGAGATCTAGGGGTGGCAACAGGCCACTCCTTCAGTGCGCGTCAGCGCCAGAACCCTCCCCAGTGCGGGTGTTAAAACAATTTGTCCCATGTATTTCCAATGGAGAGGTCATGGCTCGTACCTGACATTATGTCATCGATACACAAAATCCTGGAACATGTGTTGTACTAAATGGGCCCATTATGTGATATTGGTTTCTATTGGATAGATTCACCCTGTTCTTACTTATGCTATCTTTTTTGGGAGAAGTCCCTTGACCTGCGCTGGTGATCTGACCTAACATGACCCAACCTCAAAATTTGGATGCGAGTTGTAAAAATGATCAGAAAAAGTTATAACAAGTGCCGGGGCGCTACATGCCGCTGTTTTTATACCTCCAAAAAAACCCGAGGGGGTGGGTACACGCCCCTGTGAATGCGCGTGTTAACTCGAGAAACTTAGGAATTCACGGGCGCAAATGACAGTCACAGTCGATGTTACTAAAACCCGAGTAATGATGCCAATTTGGGAAAATTGCAACTTCGAAGTAAGCTTATTGCAATTTCGAAGTAAGCTGGAACAAGTTGCTGCAATTAGTTTGCTACGTTGAATACTATTGATAACATATTTTTCCAGATTTTTTATTCCTCTGTAAAGACCTCTTACCTTCTTATTTCCTCCTTGAGACTTGTAAGTGGATGTCGCCTTTACTTTCGGAGCTGCTTTGCTCATGTCCACTTTGTGGCTTTCAATTTTAATGTTTCCACCTCCTGGCTTGTAGCTTGCATTGGCGAGTGAGCCAACGCGAGATTTCACATTCTTGATGTTTGGCGATGCTCCGGTGCCAACTTGAATTTTGTTCATTGGTACTTCTGAAAAGTAGAGTTTATGAGTAGCTGAAACATTTCGTGGTCGTATTGGTAGGAACATTTTGCAGACTAGCCATGCGAAACACGTCGTTGTTCTGCTTACAAGATGGGCTATGTCACATTTTACAGACACCTACGAAAAACGACTAATATGAATGATGTAAGGTTTGTTGCTGAAATCGTAGGTGGAGATGTGGAGATGGGAAAGAGAGGATTCCACTGAATTTTGAGCATCTTACAGGGTGTATATAACCAAACTAATGTTAATTCATTTAGGACCCTAGCAGTGGCGGATACAAGGAGGGAAGGGGGCTCTGGCTCCCCCGAAATATCAGAGCGCCTACAATAAATGTAGGCTCAAGCTGATCCGAGGCATTGGTGGGGGATGCTCGAGCCCCTTACTCCCCCCGCCAGGAATGAAGTACTGGGTCTGCCACTGGCCCCACTCTGGATGGAGAAGAGATCTCCAGCACTAACTGAAGCCACAGGAGGCGGAATTTGTTTTAGAATCCTCTGGTTTTGCAGCTTAAAGGGTCTGAAGAGGGACCGAAGTTATAGAGACACGATAAGCTTTGTGGATCTTAGTGAAGTGAGCTATTATTCTAAGCTAAGTGTACGTAATAAGTCAAATCGGCGTTGAATGCCATCCCATCCACATGAGCCCACTATGCCGCTCGCCACACTAAGAAGTCACAGCAATCTTCAAGAATACTAATGACCGGATGTGTTCATCGGATTCAAAAGGTAACATAACACATTTTCAAAAACGTCAAAACCGTGCATTCAGTGGACATAGTTTACTCGTGCAGAAGTGGTAGAAGTTCATGAAGATAGTCTTTTCAGATGATTATAAAGCAAGTCTTGAAGTAGGAAAATAATCCTATACATCATTACCTGCATGTTAAATGATTGGTAGATCAGTTTATGCTAGTTAAATCAAGCGATAAAGTTCAATGACACATACTATGATAGAATTATATAGGCTATGCAGGGTTCAGTCTCCTTTACGAAATATAGAGCTCACTGTCTTTATTGCGGGAACTGAGGTCGGGCGCGTCATAACTGGATTTTCTGAGATCAGGAACTGCTGAAGGTTGCATACGAGCGGAGAGTGGCCGAAAACCAGCTGGACGAAAACGTGGGTCCTTCATAGCGCCCGTTTAATTGACGAGCGAAACACAAATTTAACAAAATATTGAGCAAAAGTTACACTTTTAAAAACTAGCCTGTATTGACGACAATCCTATCCTAACCAAAGCCGCTAACAAACTTCTTCACTGCGTTCGTCAGTCAAGGACTTGGATTTAAGGCCGTATTCCACGTGAGTAATTGAGCTTGCTCCACCTGCTAACTGTGTAAAAAGACTTAAGAAATAGCAATAAGTAACACATTATACATAAATATGCAAACGATAACAAATGATATATAACAAATATAAATATTTGTTTCACTTCAATATAAAAACAATAACAAATATCCATGTGTAAGAAGACACTTGAAAATTTTGTGAGGGTTTGGCGGAAAATTGCTTTTGTTTACAAATATCCGATCATCAAGCAAAATTAATGTTATGATAATTTAAATAATAGGAGGCTACCATCAATTTATTCACTTTAAAATTTCATCCTACTGGTTTTCCTAAAAATCCTGAGTGATCCCAATTACCCGATAAACACAAAAGCACAGGAATAAGTGTTCGTGTTATAAGTAGCAGCCTGCAATATCCCGTTTAGCAAATTTTTCCAAGGTACATTAGCGTTTCGTTGCAAATATTCAGAACTTAACGATTATTTTCGAATAAAATCGCATACCAACAGAAAATCGATGACCGTTGTCGTCAGACCATTTTCTTTTTCTCTCTCTTTTTGGGAAGGGAGATGGCCCCTTTTTCCGTTTTCATCAATGCCATTGTTGGTGCTGTTTTCACTCCCAAACAGCTGATTGAATTTTGAGAGTTCTTCGTCTATTGATCCGCATTAATTGATTACATTGACCCTCAAAATAATGCCAGTACATTCTGGAAGTGGGAATTTTATCAAAATAATGAACAGTTTCACAACAAATAGTGTTGCTTATGAAACATTACATTCATCAACTGGATTGCATTTTTACACCAAAGTCATGTCAATGTTGTGTGGAAGACTATCTAACATAAGAAGATGAAAAAGATCCAGTTAATTTTGTTTGCTAATGATGAAAAACTATAACTTTGTTACCGAACCTCAGAACAGTGAGTGCATGGATATTGGTTAATGTTTAGCAACCAAAAATACGGCAAACTTCGTGCTGGTCAATGATCCGGCTCAGCATGAGCCAATCGTGTTTTCCCTTGAAAGCACATATGATATTGAAAGCGAGATAACTCCCCGTTCCAACTCTCCTGAAGGCCAGCTAATAACATGCGATAGGCCTATTTGAGTGATTGATTTGCGCACAGTTCATCCCTCGCCTGCAACGAAGGCATCCGATCCATTGCCAGGACATAAATAGGAAACTTGAATCCTTTGTTTGAGACGCCTAGCAATAAAAATCAGGAAGTTAGAATCAATGGGATACATACGGTTTTCCATCGAGTAAATAAACCCTTTGAAGTGTGAGATCATCCGTTAAGAACATCAAGTTAAGAACATCCGTTCCGATATGCGTACGACTAACACATTTATGGTGCTAGCTAGCCTCGCCTCTTTTGTCCAACAATGAAGGGTTGTGTTTGATGACGTGTGATAATATCTATAGAAACAGAGGCGCTTGAACGACCACTTTAACATATACGTGTTAAGAAACACAAAACAACCCACAAACCCTGTATTGTAGGCGAACTTCTATGAAGCCAAAAATTCAGGCATAATTAAATTTTTAGTTAGGGATCTATGTATATAGTTTCTATCCTAAGGGCATGAGGACAATACGCACTGTAAAATGACACGACACAAACAATTTCGTTAGAAACTATCTATTTTCTCTTTTCCTTTTCTGATGCCATCTTATTAATAACTTTTATGGCGTCTTTGTCCTTGCTCAGTTGTTTCAGGAATCTAGCGATCTTGCTGGATGTTTCTTTGCTCTTCTTTTTCTTCTTTTTAGTCTTCTTTTTCATGCCACCCTGGTCTGTTGCAGCCGAAGCCGACCTTCTGGGTGCTTTACTGTACGAGGGTCTGGGAGATATCTGAACTTGTTTCAGCTTACTTGCTGATGCATTAGTGCTTTGAACACTGCGTAAGCTTCGAATGCTCCGAATGGAGGGGTCTCGACTTTTATTAGCCTTGCTATTTTTCTTCTTTTTCTTGGGGCGCTTTTTCACGTTGTTTTCCTTACTTTGGCTACGTGAAGACATCTTAGAACCAGCACTTTTTTGAGACACACTTCTATGGGACAAACTTTTCTGAGAAATACTTCTTTGAGAAGGTGAATGCTTTACCTTTTTCTTCCGCGAAGCGGGTCGTTTCTTAAGCTTCACTTGTACACCAGTGCTTTTTGTTTTACAAGTATCAATCTGAGTAGCAGAGGTGGTAAAACGTTTATCTGGAACCGTTGAAATCAGCTGACCGTCTGAGCTTGGTCTTGTTTTCAGAGAAACTTGCCCTGGCACAGACGAAGCTCGCGTCCCAGCCAAACACGAGGGTTTTTCACGAATAGGAGGTCGCACCCCATCTGCGGAAGATACGCGGTGGTTACCGGCCACTCGAGGAGGAGACGGACTGCCTGGGGTAGATTTCAAACGGACTTTTGCTCTTTGCCATTCCGGACTTTCTGTCAGCAATGTATCATTTTCTGGACTTTTACAGTCAACTCTGCTGGCGTGATGTGGTGATATTGGTGGTTTGTCTGAATCATGAACGTCCATGGGAGACTGATTTACTTTTTGCTCCTTGGGTTGATATATTGATGGCACTTGACAATCCGGTTGACTGGAGGATGTTTGAGGCGTTTTATATTCCGCATCTGCCTGAGTAGCTGAATTGTGTCTTGAAACCACCGTCGTAGCGGACCCAGATGACTCATCGTGGCTCACACCACTTAAAGAGGCGACAAAAGTCTGAGTTTGTTTAGAATTCTTCGCGGCAAGCTTAAACTTTGTAGCGAGGAACTGCTGCCGACGTACCTGACGACTACGAGTCATACGTGGCGGGCTGTGTTTCATTTTTTCTAGGTTTATCTGATTTTCAATGGGATCAGTGTCACTTGTGCTTTCGGCTGCAATAGAAAATGGTCTCCGACGTCTTTGGGAGCCATTTTTGCTCTGGGACCGGGATACTCGTTTCCCCTGCATAACAGTATTAGTACTTCTCGTTGGAATGGGTGGCGTGGGAACATAGTTTTGCGTAACTGTTAGGTGTTTAAATGCCTTTGGTGCTTCATTTTCATACATGTTTGGCACCTGAATTCCATTACGATACGGAGAGTTGCGTCTTTCCAAGTTGGCGCTAGCTGGTCGAACCGTGCTGCGTGGTGCCCGTGATGAAGACGCTGTCACATTTTGCTTATTTTGCGTGGCCGTCGCTTGGTCAGCCGTCCTTGGGAACCCACGTTGTCTTTCATCTTCTATCTTCTTATATCTTTCTCTTACGTGAACAGGCAATGACTCGTCATTTGGGTCCCTAAGGCTAGCATAAACATACTGAACCATGTGCTGCGCTTTCCCATCATTTTCATTTAGGTTATAGGTCGCAGGCAGACGCACAGAATTTTCAGCTGGTGGTGTGTACTCGACATTCATACTCTGAATAGCATCTAGGGCCGACGTAGGTACAGACTTCGGCGAAGGATGTGCCTCTTGTTTCAGCAGTTCGTTTGATAGAGCCTGTAGCTTCGACTCAATGCCTTCCAATCGCGTCAACGGGCTGGATGGCGACGTCGCCATCCGCGTTGCTTAATGTTTGAGGAAAACATGTGTTAAATAACATAAGATTTTGACTTAAAAATGGGACCTACAAATAAAAGAATCATCTTGACAACGATTTTTCATCATTTGCAAAGATTCTACTCATATTTCAGACTGGTGTTGAAAAGTGCATTCTCGTGACTTTTGGCGCAGAAGCACTTTAAATTCCCTCAAAAGGGGGAGACATAAAGTATAAAGTAATAAAAGAGGGTAAAGTAAAAGTATTAGCAATAAAGTAGGGGGCATTACAGCAACTAAATCTTTTGTATTTCTGCTCATCTGCTCCGCCTTGTATCTTGTGGCAGGTGGAGATTGTAGGCCACTGAAGGCCTATGAGGTTTGGACTCAATGAGGTTTCGTTTGATGGTCAGGTCTTAGCCTGTGCCGATGTAACCTCAAATGTATTCAGTCAGCATGACATATGTAAAAATGTTGCTATGTACATACATTGTTAAATGGAACGTAAAATTATCGGTCGTTGGCTGGGAATCGTTAGTTATAGCAACGAGTGAAAACTTACTCTTTTGTTTTTCCTGTGCTGTTGCTCCTTGAATGCGCTTGGAGGGAGATCTGACTTTCTGTGGAGAAACTGACTGATCGGCATCCTGAAAGCAAGGAATATAAAATTGATTAGTTCTGGGCATTCAAGTGACAGGCATACCATTTGCTAGAGCTATTTTACACAAAATAAATATTTGTTACTCTGCCAGGCAAGCATGTAAAAGCACGTAATTATCCGTTTGCAGGGTTGACTAAATGATTAGAAGCCGAAGTACAATAATGCCTCACAAGGCTTAATTGTGTGACACCGAACATTATTTGGGGCATTGTAGGACACTTCAGCACATACGATAGGTGGATGTTACATCCTGTCTTCCATTTTCTTAAAACCACTAAAAGCATGCTTAAAAGCAATGCAATGCTTAAGAAACCTGGACATAGCCCTCATGCAATTAAATCTATTGAGCTTTGGCAAAAAAACATTTGATAGGAAAAGGCTAGGGCTTTCTCTGCTCTTTGAAACACATATACCTCCCGCCAGTGGTTTGACCTCCAGAGGACGCCTCTTGACCTAATATGACATGAGGTAACGGAAGCTCAGAAAGGGGCTTTGTTGTATATCAAATGAAAGCCAGTGAGAAGACATACACGATGTCGTTTGATTCACTGCTCTAAGCTTAATTAGGTCAAAAGTTACTGTCAAAAGACTACCTTTGACCCATGCTGACCTGTGATGACCTCAGATAAGTTAGAGGGAAAATATCGCCCCTGGAATCCGTGCAAGGGTGGCCAAGAATATTTTTCTGAGAACTTTGAGAATTTGTAATAATTTTTGTGACTTTTAGATCATAAGACAGCCTTTCCCCATTATTCCATGGGAGAGGTCACCCGTGAGCTGACCTCAGGTCCCCAAAAATAAAAATCCTGGAGATACATTTTTTAGACCCTGGAAAGACCATCAAGTGTACAAAAATTCAAATCAATCGGCTTAGAAATGTAGCTATCCCAAAAGTTGAAGTGAGGTGACCTTGTTTGGCCTCGCCTGGCGACCTGACCTAGAGGAGGCTCGGGATAAAGAATTTCAGGGATGGTGGGGAAATGATAGGGTGAGAGATGGCCCCTCAACTGCGGTGTTGCGCCTCGTCGATTTCTCTGCTGTCCGGAACAAAAAACATTATGGGGGCAAGGGGTCACCGATGGCCCCCGGAACGGCGAGGGTTAAAGCTCCAGAAATAAAAAGAGGTTTAACCGTTAGGTAAGTTCGTATAAATTGTTTCATTTGAAAACCGACACGAGGACATGAAAGAGATAGTCTTTTCACTTCTGTTTGAGCCTCCGATTTGTCAGTTGATTGATAGTCCGTCGGGCTGATAGCCAGTTTTGACCACTTGTTGGAAGGTAGGTGCAAAGTTTTTGCTTCACTAGCAGTTATGCCAGCAAAAAACTTTCAGCAATCCAAAGTTTTGGACAAAATAAATATGAATGGACAATAAATCACACAAATCCCACGTCAGTCCTATGGCCGATGTCCCCACAAAGGCTAGTTGTTGGAGGATATAAACGTAAGACACCTGCGATACAGACGATACTTTTGTTTACGCCCGCTAAGCTCGAAGCTGTCGAGTTCCGGCGGTGAGGGGCTGAACGTGGGCACTTCGTGCTATATTATCAACCGCATGATCTCGTCATTAGTAGACAACTTTTTTAATTATTCTGGCCGAACTGTCAGGACTACTCCGGCGGCCACGCTAGCCTCGGATCCGTCACTTGCAGCGAGAATGGTGGAAACTTGAGCGCGACGACCACACGTCAAGTCCTTGCGCTTTGATTCCTTTTTAAACCTGGACATATGTACAAAGCAGGTGTGGTGTGATTTGTAGTGCTACGGAGTCGCATCAAAGATTCAGGGTGTGTTCGCTTGGTGGAACGAATTCATAAATAAACGAAACCCCAGGGATTCGAGGACAAATTCCTTGCTTTGGAGCAGGGAATGCGGGATCAGCTATAGGTTTACGTAATATTGTGCTGAAACACTTAATATCCGTTTCCAAACGAATGCCCGTTTTGTATGTAAAAGTGAAATGTGTATTACCCTGGCATGAGAATATGAAGAAGGCTCCTACACCAGGGACAATATTTGGGTCTAAACAAGGGTTGGTGTCTGCAACATATCCTATTTCCATTTGGTTTTTAGCACAAAAAGATACCTGTTTTTGACTTGAGAAAAAGTTACTGTGATATTCTAGTCTATATATATATATATATATATATATATATATATATATATATATATATATATATATATATATATATATTTCAACAGTTATTGGAAGGTGGCAGGTAGAATTATACACACAAAACTGAATTCGTTTCTCGATGAAATCGTTCCATTTTATCTGCCACCCCATTCCTGATGCGAATTTTAAATCACTAGACTGTGAACTAATCCCGACGAATCTACATAAGGACTGGGCTGAACGTTTGAAGATATAACAATATTTAACATTTTCCCAGCGACGCTCAATAGGTAGTGTTCCACGCCTCACTGGTCTCTACAGAAAAGACGGACATTGCAGCATCCCAAGAAGAGTATATTTCTGCTGTCTCACGCCAGTATGGAGGAGCTTATGACTTCTCAGTAAGCTCTGCCGACAGATCTTAGACATGCATTCAGCGAGTTAGCTCACTGATGATGAACATGCACCTTGTTTCACCTAAGTCAGTCTAATAAATAAAAGGGTGAAAGATCATAATATTGTGGAGGGGAGGGAGATACATAGTGGGTTGTACGACCCTTCTGGCCAACGGTAATATCTTTGATAGTTAAGGGCAGAGGTAAAAATATATTCGAAATAATAAAAATAAAAAAAATAAAATATTTAAAAAATATTCGAACCTTCCAGATATGTTGGTGACAAAAACATGTATTGTCCATCAAGGTATTTATTTTATTCAAAAGGTACTCCTACACAACGTAGAACTGTTGTTTAAAGTTGATACAGCATACATCTTCCAGGCTTATCAGCTCCTGGAAGCAGCATATAAAACCACATTGCCAGCAATGTCGTCTCAGCCCTCTTTGCCATAACATGAGGCCATATATTAACCCTCGCCCCGGTGGGAGTATTTGAACACCTCCTCGGGGGTTTCCGGCGGTAAGAAAAAAATGGCGGTGCGAATCGCCGCCGTACTTGGCACAACATTATCCTTGATCAATTCCGCAACTTTCACCAAAATTGTAAAGTTGGTTCATCTCAGGTCAGGTTACCAGTGCAGGTCAAGAGACCTCATCTCCAAAAATGTTTAAGGCAGAGAGAAAGTATACGGCTTCAAAACCAATGCGACATATGCCCTCTGTCAACAAAGCGGAAATGATAATTTTATACTTGAATACTATTTCCAATATGCTGAATGTCATCTACCTGTCTCTTACTTTTGCAACTGACAAGGTTCAAGCACCAAGCCATTACCGCATGAAGTATTAAACTGTGTTTTCATTTTTAGATCATGTTTATGTTTGGAAGGAAAATTTCCAATTATGGATCATTGTTTTCAGTGCTGGGATCATAACTATTATGGCAACTCACTGCAGTTTCCCCCAATGACAGCATTTCCCTTTTTGAAGAAGTTTCCATTTTGGAAGGAGTGTTTCCAATTATGGTACATTTCCCATGATTAAATGTGGCAATTATCATGAAAATTATTATTGGAAACTAATCTATAAATGGGAGCGTACACCTACACACAATTGGGAACCCTGATCACAGCGGTATTATCGCAGTAGGTGGATCACATCTCGCGGTTCAAGAGATCACATCAGAAGGTCCACAGTTCATATGTTCTACCGCTCAAAATGTCTAACAAAAAAGTCGAACATTCAAAAGGTCCAAAAGGCGTGCCAGATGCATGAGAGTGGGGTGCATGATAATGCAGAGGCGTGCTAAGGCACCTGATAATAGGAGGCTATGAGGGTTAGGTTAGGTTGGGTTAGGTTAGGTTAGGTTAGGTTAGGTTAGGTTAGGTTAGGTTAGGTTAGGTTAGGTTAGGTTAGGTTAGGTTAGGTTAGGTTAGGTTAGGTTAGGTTAGGTTAGGTTAGGTTAGGTTAGGTTAGGTTAGGTTAGGTTAGGTTAGCTTAGCTTAGCTTAGCTTAGCTTAGCTTAGCTTAGGTTAGGTTAGGTTAGGTTAGGTTAGGTTAGGTTAGGTTAGGTCAGGTCAGGTGTGTATGCCCTAAGTCCCTATTTCCTAGTCTGGGGATATCAACCCTCTTTCCAGTATCTGAGTGCGCCTCTGGTCTGGGACCACTTTTCGAAATGTCATAGAAATATCCCGAAATTCGCAAGAAAATCCCTAGAGATGAAACAGACGGAAGGAGGGGAAGTTTGAGTAGTGTTAAGTGGTACCCAGACCAGAGGGCACTCAGATTCAGGAAAGAGGGTGATATCCCCAGACTAGAAATAGGGACCAAGGGCATACACAATAACTGACCTGACCTGACCTAAACCGACCTGACCGACCCAACCTAACCTAACCTAACCTAACCTAACCCTCATAGCCTCCTATTATCAGGTGCCTTAGCACACATCTGCGTTATCATGCACCCCACCTCATGCATCTGAGCACGCCTCTTGGACCTTTGAATGTTTGACTTTTAAGTTAGACATTTTGAGCGTAGAACAATGAACTGGGACCTTCTGATGTGATCCTTTGAACCGCGAGATGTGATCCACCTACTGCGATAATACCGATCACAGCTTCCCCCACCCCCACTGAACTTCCATCTCACATATCAACAAAAGGGACAAAAATGTCAATGTCACCAAGGATTTGGATCACCTAAAATGTGTTGGTAAAGTGGACCTAGGTAGCATTTTTAAAGCCAGATCAAATGCTTAAAATTTCCCCCAACGCCTGATTATCACCTGCCTGGTCGTTCCTTCTGCAGAAAAACGAGGCAGCTACCCGCATAGATGTAAGATTATGTCTATTGGCCTAATAGGTACAGAGGTATAAGTCTCATACCAAAGAAAGATCCAGTGTATAAGTCAAAATCCTGCTTTAACTCCAGGCAGTTCAGGTCCTGTGTGTTGCTTACACCACTGGTAGTAAGCAACACACCCCCAACCAGCGTTTTTCAAAGTCTCTTTCTTTCTGAAATTTTCTGTGATTTTCTGAGATGAGAAGGGGGTCTACTAGGCCCCCTCTAGTGCACGTTAGTGCCAGGCCCCTCTCCAGTGTTGGTGTGTGTTTTAACACTTGTGGAGGACGCATGGCACACATTTGCTATCTGTACAATATTGACATGATAATTTGATCATGAAACCCACCTGAATTACTGTTGTTGCCAGTCTGCTGCTGGCGCCAACTCTCCCAACTTCCTCAGCTCCAAATCTACCTAACCAATCTTGATCTAGGACAAATAAGGTAAGGCACAACAAACAAGGAATGAAAAACCAAGTTTGATGTGGAAAGTGCATCAGAATCAAAGTAGCCTACATTCATCTTAGATTAGCCATGGGCAGCACTATTTATTCCAGCTAGTTTTAGCCTGCACCTATCTCAGATATACCTAAAAATATGCCCTCAACAGAAGTAGCTTCCCACTGTCAAATTTTTGGCAGGCTCTACATCACACAAACATTGCGAACTTGTCTGTCGCTGTTGCGTAGTTTAGGTAGAATTGCTGCCCAGCTACGTTTATTTCTTTCACTCATTTAGTACTTTTCCTAGTAGCTTTAGGCGTATTTGATACTAAATTCAAAGAAATAGGGACCGCTAAATCGAAGATACTCAAACTTTAAATATTATTTAACCTACAAAATGGACGGAAAAGTACTGATAACGCATCTGCGTTATCTTTAATGCCTAAATATGCCCACAACATGTATTTCTCGAAAAATTGACTGTCACATTTCCGGCATCTAGGCGGCAACTTCTGGCAACTACTAACAATCGGCGCCATTGGGCTGCATGTTAAAATCGGCAACTGTGACAGCGGTTTCCGGGTTTTCTGCAGCGGGGTCTCTCGTTTTAGTAGAAACTGAACACAGTACCAATATTGTATCACTGATGGTACGCTGTGCAATTGAAGGACAGAGTTGCTAAATTAAAATATTCGCTACACGCTCATTCTGTATTTCGAAAATGTGTGGTTTGATTTTGAACCATACTGTCACGATCGCTATTTTGTCACACTTATGCACCTCAACTATCATAAATGTGTCACAAACCCAGTAGCCGAGTTGGCAAGTTTCGCACCTCTGGTTTAAGGTGGCATAAGTAAGAAATCTTTAAATCTATCGGATCAAAATTATACCAAATCATGACCCCACCAAGTGCAAACTTTTTTTCAGATCGATGACCAGGGTCAGGTGCGAATTATGGAAATACATGGGGAATACAAGAACTGGGCTGTATTTGTGTAGATACAGCTGAAAATACTTCCGTATTATTCAAATCGTAGTATCCTGGGCTCCCTTTCCAGGGTCATGTTGCAATTTGTGACCTGTGACCTTTGAGAGGTCATCTGGGGCTACTGAAGCAGTTTTCAGACTTTGGTCAGTAACTTTGCAGAAAAGGATGATAAAGTTTTTATTTTGATACCATTGCGTTTGGAGTGCTATTGCGAGTCGATCGCTATACATATTGACTATGTTAGGTTGGAAAGTGAGCTTGACCTGACCTGAGGTCAGGTCATTTTTGTGTTTTTACCCAGCATAGTCATATTATGCATAATTCGATTCGCCGTAACAAGAGGAAGCCAATGGTACCTGATTCTAAAAATGATTCTAACTCAACTCATATTTACATGCAATAGAATAGGAAGGGCACACAATTTACAGCTGATATTAGGTATCCAAAATAACATTTACAAGATAAGAGATTGTACCGTTTGGTGCCCTACTACCACCAAAATTATTGTCGAGTCATTCGGCTTAGCACGCGCAGTAAAGGCGAGGGCATTAAGTGCCCCTCTCCTCCCTCTCATTTTTTCGAGGGGACCGGATAACCGTTTGGTGCAGAAAAACGCGAAGAAAAAAACTGTTGAGCATGTTGAGTTTGTTTTAATTTTGAAAATCATTAAATGTTTATGCTAAGGTATAGGCTTTCAAAATATGACCTAAATTTTGTAATCACTACGACCACACGGTCACAAAAGTTCATGTGCATTGTGGACCGAGTAGTGAGGTCATAACGTGATATAATCCGTATTTTGCACTATGTAATCCGTATTAGCACTTTTGCCTTAAGCAAAGGCCAAGGTCAAAGTCAGGAGTGACAAGTGAAGATCATTCCACCATTTTTAAGGCTATTGATCCCAGCGCTTCCGGTTAGATGACATCACCCAGTATGATATATGTATAATGTTATGACATCATATTTCAGGTTACTCAATGTTTATCTTAAGGCCCGGGGTCAAGGTTTAACTTTCACTACAAACTTAAAAGCTGCTATAAGCTAATTATGGTGTTTATTATAGGAAATCAACATATTTTGACCTCAAGGTCAATACCCTTTAAAGGGAAATGTGGCACCTTTATAACGTGATTTTAACTGATATAGCCAAGTTGTAAAGCAAGTCGGAAAACCCGGCACTCAATATTTAATTTTTCTTGGAACGCGAGATTTCCGTAGAAAATACTAAAACCTACCTGAAATGTACCTCTCATGTATCCTTAGCTGCAGGCCAGGGGTTGCGCCCGGCTTTTAGCCTGCGCCAAAATTGGCAACCTCAAATCTGGCATTCACCATGGTGATGACGTCAGCGATCGCCTAGAGCTGCTTAGCAACGCATTGTCGCTGGATATTGAGAAGACGGGGCTATCAGGAGATATGTTGCGTGTTAGGCCAATAATACTGTTTTTGTGGACGTGGGGTAATAAATCCTGGGTCTACCTCTCGTCAGATGCATCTTGAAATCGTAAAACACCCACGATCCGAAGTCGATTCTCATTGAATGAATGGGCGGCTCCACGTCGAGAGCAACTGCTGACGTCACAAACGTAAAAATCTCTAGAAACAGAGGTTGACATTTTTTAGAGCGGAGCGTTCACCTCTACATTTAAAGGCCTTGCTGCAGGCCACAGTTATCATCGCTGTTGGTGTGACGACATATGCTGACGTCACGATGAGCATCAGCCAATCGAAACCCTTGAAGCGTTTCATGAATATGGTAGTGGTTGCCAGATCATGACATCATCCACAGGCAGATAATTCTTTTTTCCCTAGACACGCATTTTAAAAACCAAAATATGGACCTTATTGTACATTTTTTCAGAGAAATCATGGACGATTCCATGATTTTCAGCTAAGAGTACCCCTAATTACACTAAATTCCAGGATTCGACCAAGGTGCCACATTCCCTTTAATGACTAAACCTAAAATTTCAGATAAAACTGTATGGTACCTTTCCTCGATGACATAAGTTCATTTTCAGTGTATTAGGAAGCTTGTCCGAATAACCACGGCATATTTGACCTTTATGACCTGATTTCACATTGAAATTATTGAATTAGGTCAGTATAAAGTGGCTATACTGTGTAACATGTGAGATCCTGTGTACCACTATATCCTGCATAAGCTGTCAAAACAAGCAATTTTTCTAACCCTCTGGATTTTCGAGATCTCAGGCGTTACTTCAGGACCCCCTCCAATGCGTGTTTTAACACTTTATAAGCAGCGTCAGCTTAAAATTTCCAAGTAAGATAATTTGATTGCGTCTTGTGACCTAAGGTGGGATAAGGGTCACCAATGCCCTAGAATGACCGTGAAATATTAATTAGATGTTACAAAATAGGCTCAAGAAACAGTTTCGTTCACACAGCAGAAGTATAGACGCTACCATTCCATGGCCACTTCAAAAGATTAGGGGTAAAACTTTCTCCCCATCTGGGCAACAATGCAACACAAGCTGTCAACGACTGATATAGTTTTCACCTGTAGTTCGAGCGACCCGCTGTTCCACTCCTTCCTAGATATTATCAGAGATTATCGTAGATTATCAGTTAACGTTACCTAAACTCGACCCTCAGAAATTTGGGGAAAATAAGATAAATTCCCAAGCACTCTATTTCTTGATAGCGACAATCAAACAAGGAAATTGGGGGGCGCGGTAATGGAGTGGTTATCACAGCTGGCTACCACGTAGCCGACCTGGGTTTAAGGCCCGGCGGCGTCCCTGAGCAAGGAGCAAGCTGGCTCCCGAGAAACCATTCCAACAGGGAAAGAGTTGGCGATGCTATATGCCCCTGGCAGTTGGTGCGTCGATAAGCCCAAAAAAATATTATTTATTGCAAGAAATTGAAACACCCTGTGCATCTTTCCACACAAGACACCACGAATCTCCATTGAATAATATAACAATTGGATTGAAACACTGCCCTGTATAGAACAAATAAGATGATCTCAGTTGAAGTGTCTTACCTTTCCCTCGTCCACACCCGAGTCCCGATCAGCATCTGAAAGAAAATCCCGAACGGCTGTTAACAAAGCGCACCGGATATGGAACGAGCGAGATAAAACATGCCGAAAATCCTAGTAGTAAATCTTTTATGATAGTCTAGTGATAGAACCGGACCAAAATATCGACCAAACCAAACTTGAAGCTGACTGGAAAATACAGGCTTCTGCACAAACACTTTGAGAAATTAGGCTTTCGAGGTGGCGGTTCCTTTCAAGCAATTAAAGATTGACGTATACAAGTCCAATACATTTAAAGAAGTCAGATTTTTGCCCAGAAATTCCCTTCCTTGTTTTATTATTTCAATAAATACACCCCGTAGCGCTGCATTTAATTTTGCATATCTAACAAGCATGTCATTACAAACTTAAATAATATCAAGAACTATTAAATATAGAATAGGGGCCTCATGGACCGTCACGGTCGCTGAGTGAGGAACAAACACTTCTAGACCACCTCCACATTAATGATAAACTGTTGATTAATAGTGCAACAAGCAATGTCATTTCAAAGGCTTAAAACTATGGATGCTTCGTAAAAGCTGCTATCCTTGTTGATTAGACGTTGGCTCTGAAAACTAAGCCTGCAATCTGTCTATGCCAAAAGTCCGGTTTCTGACATTGTCTAAAAACTAAAGACAAGGCATTACTGCTGCCAACAGAGTTGCAAGATTGTTGACCCTAAGTGATATAAATAAAGGAGACAGACTCGGTTTACTCTAGTTGGAATGAGTCACTATAAACACCACTTTCCACATCGCTAATTGTCATCAGCATGAGTATCGTAACATCTTCAATGTACTAGAATTGCACTCGACGTCCACGATGAAACGATATGCGCTTCGGGATATAGTAGAATACATTGAAGCGCCTTCCCCACGATGCAATGTGGTACATATTTTTCACTGGCAGTCTGCAGCTTTCAGCCAGTACCATTTCTGAGAGTGTGCCTTCCTTGGAAGAACAAGCCGCAACGTGTTTCTTTTTAGTCACACTGAAATATATTTTTGCCGATTTGAAACAAATCTTGGCACTTGAAGCATTCAAAGAAAATGCAGCATGGAGATAGTATTTAGTATAGTTTGAGAAACCTTCGGATGAAATCAGACAGGAACGCAATGTATGCATGTACCTCCCGAAATGATTATGTTTCTTTAAAGAGGATAAAATTTGGGCAGGGCAGAGTTGTCAAAAATAGGCAGGTCAGCACCTCAGGACCATTCAAATATGCAATCAGGCGATGCTGTGAGAACTCCGTGGGTATCCGGGATTCATTGTCAATTTCTGAAATGGCGTCGTGTTACGATAATCGGATTTCCACCCTGCTGCAGTCAGTAACGGAATCGGGAATGGCGGGTAACGGGCACTGCTTGACACGCGTTGGGTTCGGTGTTTTTCGTCGCTCTGGACCCCTCTCCGCCTCGCCCCTCCTCCGCCGTTATCTCGGTTCTTGAGTACGGACAATACAGCAGGATCCAGGGGCCGTTTTTTCTTGTTTGACAATAGCGCGATCAACTGGCCTCGCTACGGTTTTTTCAGGTCACCTCTTACGTCAGCGGTAGGGACAAGGATTTTAAGTTTTCACACGCAACATTTTGTATCATTTAGATCCACAGATCTTACCCAAATCACGACAGGGGGCGCGCCATGCAACATCCAGTTTAACAGCGGAAGACCCGTATATCTATATGTGCGATAAGTCAACCGAAGGGGGCAGAGCCGCCCCCAGTACACTCGACGCCACTAAACGGGAGCAGGCTGCCTTGTCTGAGTCTGGTTTCTTAGCACAAAATAAGGCCCCATGCCATCGTTTTCGCTTTAAGCATACTCAGTACGAACAAAACGGTCAGCAATAACAGTGCAGCCATTGGTGCATCTTCGTTTATTTTCCTGCACGTGAATTTTGGTGTCATTTTTGTTCATTGATCAATAACGATATAAATAAAACGGGCATGGTTTCTTGTTTTGGCACATATTTAGGGATATTTGTCGCATAAAATTGGCTATAAAATCGATAAAAAGTACACGCGTCTGGTCATGAGTCAAGAATAGCCGTCCAGTCAGTCTAGGGCCTGTACCGCGCAACCTTTCACTGCATCGCCATAGGGTAACAGCTATGGTTCACATAATTTTAGAACCTCACTGCATCGCCATAGGGTAACAGCTATGGTTCACACCGAACTGGTTGAGTCTCGACTCAGAGTCAGAATCGACTCAGATTTGACTCAAGTTTTGCTTGAATCGGAGTTGAGTTGAATCACTTCTGTATTCGGGTTGGGTCAGAGTCGACTTAATTGCTCCAACAGATGAGTAGAGTCAAAATCAGAGTCAGTCTCCAAGCCGTGAGTCAAAGTTGAGTCGACTAAATGTCTTAATTTCTTAGACACCTGTGCTCAAATGGAGTAATACCCTTTTGGAGGTAAATAGAAATAATACTTCTCCGGGTGGTTTTGTTTTTCCGTGGTTTTGTATTTGATCGTTGTTTGATGCGAGATGTTTGCTGTTGTTTTGAACCTCATAATTATCTAAGAATATTTTATTGTTATGATGTGATAATAGATTAGTTATGATTTTCATATTCACCCTTCGACTCCGTGAGTGAGTGAGATGCCGAATAATTCCCACCAACCCGGCAAGGCAGGGGAGCCCTGTTATTGCCTAAAGGCGAATGCAATTTTCCATTGCCTATTCTGACAACTAATATGGAGCCAATTCGCCTGCTCGTATGACAAAGAGTTCAAAGACCTTAGGGACGTGAGATGATAATAATTCCAAAAGAACGTTCTGAATTGAAGACATTTGGGATGGACAGATCTACAGCCCTCAACAGGTGCATGCCATTCTCTCAACACGCGATAAAATATTTCACTATTAAGGCCTACTCACTCTTAGCAAAACGCGCATAGGTAGTCAAGCTAGTACCTTTTTGTAATGTAACTCTCCGGAAAAATAATAGTTTTTTCTGCTCTCTCAAATGCATTTGATCGAAAATGTTTTCTGTTAAGTCCTTTAGTACTAATTTTCAAATATGAATTTAATCCCGTTACCTCAAAGATACTGGACCGGACTCGGAGCCAGAGTTGTTTCTGGGTAGACTCAATATCTATTGAGTCAGATTCGAGTCGACTCACTTGTGGATGTGATTCAAGTCAAAATCAAATCACTGGATCAATACGTTGAGTTGAGTCAGAATCAGGGTCAGCCACTAAGCTCTGAATCAAAGTTGAATCGACTCAAAAAGTTATGAGTCATTTAAAAGTATGGTCCCCACTGGAACTGCGTACTAATCACTGCATCAACTAAGTTTGGCATGACTCGGCAGTGTCACCACACCGTGACCTAGGACCGCAGCTGTTCTAGCCAACGTGCAGGGCCAACTGAGACACTCACGTCTCATTCATTAGTGATTTACACTAACAAAGGTCACCTCCCCTTGAGGCTGTGGGTACTCAGTTACACGCTGCACAGTCTTACAAATACGAAATATTGAATGTTATTTAAGGGTATAGCGGAGGGGGCAAACATGGAGCTTAGGAGCCTAATGATGCTTACTTTATGCGTCAGTCATTTGTTCTGTTGGACGCGCGACTGTTTCAAACTGCAGTTTAAGAATGGAGAGCATGTTCCACCTTTGTACCATTCTACATACCAAAATGAATTACCACTCAGAGTCACTCAAACTTGGGGGAACTTTGCACCGCACAGTCAGTGACTGGAATTCAAAGACGGCAAACGAAGTGTTGCCAAGGAACACTTCTCACTCTGGGCATGGTTTCCAGATATTTCCCCTGATGAAAGACTCCGATCATGCAGAAATAAAAATACACGAACAGGCAGGTCATGTTTTCAGTGTATAAAAACCAACGTGAAGAATATATGCCACTGCAACTAAGTCCATAATCCTGTCAGCTAATGACACGCATGTAGTTAATAATGGAAGAGCAGTAATTGGACGAAATGTGGCAGTTAGTTGTCTCTCCCTCCCAAATACGGAGAATACGAGAGATACGTTAAGCTATAAACACTTATGCATAAGCAGAATGCTGCACTACAAAAATCATATAGTTTTAAACCGACAAAAACTATTTTCTTTATTCCTACAATTTTAGTGTTATCCAATAATCTTAGAGACAGCTTCAGTAGGTACATATTCATATCGAGAACACTTTTTTGGAAACAATTTTTATCGCTCAGTGCTGTCACACGAAATAAATTCGAATCGCAGAGAAATATATATATTGTTTAAATAATGCAATGATTTAAGCTCCAAGAACTTTCTTGCAATGTTACCCTCGCTATAATCACGATATTTGAAACATTTCACTTAAGAAAGCTCATTAAAACACGCAGATCCATGCGGGCAAGGGGCAGGCAACCCCCCTCCAAATATACCCATCAGGTCCCCCCTAATAAGTCCCTTTACTTCTTCCCCTCCCACAGCGTGTATGTATCTTCTCCCCAACGATGCAATCTGATACCGCTCTGATAAGTCATGCCTAAGAATTGGTGTCCCTGGCACAAATGACGCCCCCTGGTCTAAGTGTCCTCTGCAATTAAAAATCCTGGGTCTGCCCATGCATTGAAGGAATCAAGATAAGCTGCAGAAATGTTCCGTGGTCATGTTCTGTCGGAAGCAAAGAAGTCGACAACATCCCCTTGGGGACAGTACTGAAATTGTACTGAATAAAGGAAGCATTACGATAATATGAAGGACATGAGACATCAGATATAGCAAACAGGGCAAAGAAAGTTACTCAGTAAAGCCTCGATCAAACTCTATCCGAAGGCTGACCTCACTATGTAAAATTTGAATCTTTCGGGAGGTGGGCGTGGAGAGGGAGATTATACACAAGAATAAAGAACAAAAAACCTCAATATGTTTTCATTGCGTATTCTCCAAGAACATGGATATTTTCTGATTTTATAGTCATAGCAGATTTCTTAGAAAACAAGGTGCGGTATGTACAAGACCATTTAAGGACAGAACAATACATGTGAACAACATTGTATGGAAATGTGCATGGCCCACCTCTCCTTTTTCTGGAAAGTGATCGTCCTCTTCTTGCTTTCTCCTTCAATTCCAGTTCCTCTTGTTTCTTTTTCTCCAGAAGCGCCTGCGTCCGTGTCATGCGTATTTTTGGTCCGCTTGGTCCGGTAGCGGGCTTCTTTTTGGGCGAACTTTTCCTCGCACGTGCTTGTCTACCTGCTGATTCTCCTAGAAGAGTCGCAGTAGCCGCCTGTATCGGTAGTTCAACCTCTCCTTGCGTCACCGACAGCTCCTCGACGGTCTCCTTAACTACTGTTTCACCTTCGGCCTTCACTGTTGTGACGGTAGCGTACTCAGTAGTAAGGACCTGCTCCTCGATGGCCTGGATCTTAATTTCATCCTCTTGCGCATTCGGTTCTTTCTCTTTAGACGGTTGAGCTTCGGATTGTTCTGCATCCTCACCGGTACGTGCTTCGTCCACCTCCGCTTTATCTTTTGGCATGTCCTCAGCATCGGCTTCTGCTTTGTCCAGTTCTGTGTTCGCATTTTTAGTGCCTTCGACGGGATCGGAGACCGATGCTTCAGTCTGCTCTTCTTTGCTCCCATCGTCCGTCTGAGTTTGGTGGTCAGCAGGACGTGGAGACGAGGCTGCACTCGCTGCCGTTGCTGGCGGTACAGGTGATGACTCAGTTTTCTCACTTTCTTTGGCGGGTTCCGGAGTTGCTTTTGTCGAAGTCTGTTCAGGGGCAGGAGGCTGTGAAATCTCAGGACTTTTGGCTGAGACTGGTCTCGATGACGTTTCTTCTGTTTTATCAGGCGCTGGAGATGTCGAGTGGGATGGTTGATCAGGGGGCGCGGGAGTAGACGAAACCGGTTTATCAGTTTCTGTTACTTGCGTGGGGGAAGCAGCTGAAGAAGATTTGTCTTTGGGAGCTGGAGAGGCCGTACCCTCGGCAACCGGGGCGGATTCTGCATTTTTATCCATTGTAGGAGACCCATTTGAAGAGTCACGACGTTCTCTGTCATCTGTGGGAGTGCTATTTCCCACATGATCAGGCGACACCTCCCTCTGGACTGGAGTCACTGAGTGTCTACCACCCTGAACCGGTGAAGGAGAGGGTGATGGAGTGGGTCTGGTCGGAGTTGGGGTACGGGATATCTCTTTTTGTGGGGCTTCAGCCGCTGACGGAGATATCGGTTTGGCTGAGTCAGGGATATTGCTTGAGCTGGCTGCTCAACGGCGCCAGACATAGATCGAGAAGATGTTTTGCTAGAAGGTCGAGAGGAAGATTTGCTAGCTGGTCGTGATGAAGTTTTGCTGGCTGGTCGTGATGACTCGTTACTTTCTGGTCGAAACAGTTCCCTGGCATCCATTTGCAAAGATGTTTTGCTGGCAGGTCTTGATGAAGCTTTACTCAACGTTTCACTAGCTGGGCGTGATGGCGTCTTTGTTTCTGGTGCAGGCAAATCCGTGGTCTCAGCTGGCAGCGATGTTTTACTAGGAGGTCTTGATGAAGCCTTACTCGAAGTTTTACTAGATGGGCGGGATACCATCTTGCTTCCGGGTCGGGACGAAACGTTTACTTCAGCGTGCGCTGATGTTTTGCTGCTTGGTCTTGATGAAGCCCTTACTTGATGGATGAGAAGATTCCTGGTCGTTAGTTGGCACGGGCAAAGTGGTTGTATCTTTTGAGGGAGAATCTTTCTGGACTGGAGAAGAAGCTTGATTGTCTGGAGGAGACGGTGACCGCTGGGGACTCCCTGCCTCCTCGGACTTTTTTCGCATCATGTTTAGGTGAGAGGTCACTTGGTTTATCGGATCCAGATTCTGACTGCTGTCCTTGACTCTCCGCTGACGAGGGCCTGGAACCAGCCGCCTCAGTTCGTCTCGGTGAAGATCCGTTTCCCACTGAGCCGGCATCAGATTCCCTTTCACCCACCTCCGGAGACGAGTGGTCCTCAACGTCATCCGCACGTTCAGAAGCTACACTGGCGGCATCAGCTTCCGACCTGGCTGAGACCGGACGTGAAGAGGCCCGCGAGGCTGGTGCCGAAGACTTGACGGAGCCTGACGGTGAGGATACGTTCGACTTGACAGACGGTGGTCGAGAGGACTTGACAGACTCCGGTCTGGATTCGTCAGCAATCTCAGCGTTGGCGCTGGCCGGTCTGCCGGGTGTCACCACAACATCTGCATCGTCATCCGACTCTTTTCCCTCTGTTCTCGCCGTATTTCCTCCGTCAGAACCACCCTCTGCGGTATTGTTGGAGCCGTTCTCTCCGTCATGTTCTACGTCAACAGCAGACGATCGGCCCGACATTGTGTCGTGAACGCCGGCGCCGCCCAGGTCGCTGGGCATTTTCTCCAGCTGTTCGTCTACGCCTACCGCTACGTCGTTGCTGTCACTCTGTACACGTGAGAATACGCCTCCGACGAGTTTTTCGGCCAGTATAGAATTCTCCGAGTCGTTGGTCTGAAGAGGAGGAACCTGGAACCCTCCTTGAGGGAGACTTTGTGCTTGTGATATAGAAGTGATGTTCGTCGTAGCGACCGTTTCGATCTAAAACAAAGGAGGGCACCAAAGGTGTGAAAAGGTATCTAAAAGACGCCAATTTAACACTAGCAGTGGTTCTAGATTGAAGAATCGACACCCGCACTGAGGAGGGGCCTGCCACTAGCCTGCACGGGGCGAGGGCCACTTGAGTTCCCCTTGAGATCCTAAAATCTCAGCGATTATAGAAAACGTCTGCTGGAAGTGGCTTCTCCAATATGGTGATCTACATTATCTCCAAGTTTTTCTGATCAATGCCAATATCTTAAATGTGAATGGCGGTAAACAAAAAAATCGAATCTTGGCCAACCTGGTATCTGTTGGTATCCGGCAGTAGGATGAAGCCAAAAGTCAAAGGGACTAAGGGAGGGTCCTTTGTGATATTCGCTGGAATTTTACAGCAATATCGTCCCAGGTCGTTGAGCTGCAACGCTACTCTATAGTTAAACCTTATCATACATTGCAGGTAAAGCTTACACCCCAACAAGTGTGGAGCTATAAATCAGAATTTGATCTAGGCCCATGAAATCTGACCTTGATCTGAGACGTTGACGAATATCACGTTGTGAAACTTTAGTCATGACTTCAAAGCCCAATATACACAATATTTGATGAGATAAAATGACTAAAAAATACCGGGTCAAGGACCTCGACAATACCCCTAAAACCTTGACTTCCATGTGCAGTGATGAACATATTATTCCGATCCTATGAATTACGGCGCAATCACTTTCTTTACAATGCAGGTGTGGTGGTCCCGAAATATATGTTTGACTTTGAAAGTCCTAATACAAAAAAATCCTGACCGATTTTCACAGTTTCACCATTCGACAGACCCTTGAATTCATCCAATTGTTAGCCAGAGACACTTGTTTTTTTGGCTTATCCTGTTTCCTTAGAATAGTAGTAGAGGGGGACGCATTTCAGGACCACCCTCAGTGCGCGTGCTGAAAACTTCGTTCAGAGAGGCATATGTCGAGCTTACTGGACATTAGAGACATTTTCTAGAAAGCAAATTAAGACTTATGTGAAAACAATACCATCGTAGTCAACACAAGGCATATGCAACCATATTCATTGCTTCGATCAATTCATTACAGGATTCGCCATATTTTACTTGTTTCAAACAAAATACATATTTATTTTTACATAAACAATATCAAAGAGGCAAAAGGTTTCCGATGGAAAGATTCAGAGAGAACATTGGCGTATAAGACATACCCCATTGGTTGTCAAGATGCCCGGACCACCCGCAGGGCCTATGTGGCCAGCTGGGTGAACCTCCGACATTTAAATATTCTTCTTCTGCACGGGCTTTTTCTAAATTGCACGTGTATGTCAGAGATCATAAGAGACACATATTATATTTGCACTGCAGTGGTCCTGTCCCAGTCCCCGAGAACGCTCAACGAATATCAAATGCTCAAAGGACTCAGCTTATTAAAAAAAACACGTTAACCCCACTTTTCACCTGCGTATATATGAAGTATTTACGCATAATTTTTTGCCAAAAGTTTCCGTTGTCTCTTTGACCTTCACAGCTGGGGCGTCGTTAAGCCCCACTAAATATCACTGTTATTGAACAAAAGTTGATATGATGTCGACTTTATGCTCAAGGACGTGTTACCAACCAGGCAGCCGACTACTCCCTGACAGACCCCTATCAATATTTGATCAGTCGCGACAGTAGCGTTTGCATGATAACGGGAGCGTGCGTGACCGACGCCGGAACACAGGTAACGCACCTACAGGTTAGAACGCCGATTCATCAGTACGCTCCTCATCGTGTTCGATTATCATAAACAAGGCATGTGTTGACGAACGAGGCATAATACACTTCCTGATAATACTTCGGTAAGCCCCAAACTGGCAAAGATGCACCAAGACTACAGATGGTGAGCGCTGTTATTGACTATGGCATGCCGTGTTATCGCGAATTACCCGTTTTGTGATCGTGGCCAGAGACATAGTTCGCACCGGTCGATCACCTAAATGATGCCAGCTTTGCAAACGAATGTGCTGTTGACTCGGGAGGCAGGTAAACAGGTCCCAGAGCCCTGGCAGTACTGAATCCCCCGCAGAAAACCACTAAAAACGATTCCGGATTCAGCAAATTACTCTGAAAAATCTTCTAGAGATAACAGTTCTACCAATTTGAGAAAAAAATCATATTCATGGTTACGGGTATCGACAAAACAGGAATCCGATTTCCAGTGATGGTCACTGGTTTTAGGTCAGGGTTTTGAGTTCAGGTGAACACATTATCATTGATTTACCAAATTCATTCCAACAGGGCGAAAGCTGGCTACACGGTACGCTGTGACGTTTAACTCCAGAAATTGAAGTGCTGCCACAATGGAAAAGGGTAACTACCGAGAGAGTGAATACACATAAAACAAGGTATTGATATAAATGCTAAATAACATTTCCTCTTGTCCTTTTGTACCTAAAACAACTGCTTTCACTACAGAGACTTCTGGACAACTAGCCAAAATTACTAATGACCAGCGAAAATGATGCATCCAAGAACTTTAATGATACTTTTTGTAATCAAGTATTTCAAACTTTCAGTGGTTTTTTTTTCTAATTTCATAAAAGATACCTAATAACCGTTCAATTTTATGGAAAAATGGTAGAAATACCGCAATATGCCATCAAAGTTATCAACATGCACAATCATATTTTTTATATTGGAAGATTTGGAATGAATTTTCCAATGTCAGGTTAAAGTTCACAGTTTTCATCAGTTTAAGACGAAGAATCATATTCAACTCGAATAAATATAAAGAATAAAATGGAGATAACTTATCTAGCTATACAAAGTTAGAATAAACACATTGTGATTTAGTTTCTGAAAATACCAATATCACATTTTTCATATTACAAAAAGTCACTGCTGTGAAAATTGTTTGATAATCCATTTAACAGAAACCTAAATAGATAAATAAAAACCTTGTGAACATAATGCATATTTATCCTGATCAAGCATAAACAAAATAACAGCAAATCAATAGACTACAATCGTGCCCTACTGGGAAGGACCACTGCAAACTTTGAGCATGTCCAAAACAAACACGCCACCACCTTTTCCGACAGTTTTTCCTCAGAAGACCGCTGGAAGACGTGAGATCACAAAAACCTGTGAAGCGGAGGGTCTGGCGCAGGCGACAGGGATCGCGACGCGTCACGCTCTGCAAGACCGACCACCAGCAGGAATGTCGGCCGGTCATCGCCGTCGACGGCGTGACGTCACGGCTGGGGCAGCCGACGGCGGCGACCGGCCGGGATCGATGTGTCGACAACGACGGCAGAGGCTGATGGGCGCTGCTGGCTGCAGTCATCTCAGAGGAGTCAGCTGACTCGATGCCCGGTCTCTGCTTGAACTGAGTAAAATCCACTTGCACACAAAACTGTGGTTTGCTGTACCACCAGAAGAAGTGAAACTTTTAATAAATGAAGCTGGGGCATCTCGCGGCTCTCAGAGATATTATCAATGGTCTTGGCCTAATAACGTTTCTTCTTTTTTCCATGCCAAATTTGTGGCAGAAGGTGTGGTTTCTTCAAGCACATCCTATCACGTGGACAGGAGAGACAGCTCGTTGACTCAGTTAGGTTTCTCACAGCGCACTAATATGGCTTCTATTCACTCCACCAGTTTAAAGTTAACAAAACTGAAGAGAACTCAATTGAAATGTTGAGAAATGACCAAGGCTTGCAAATTGGAGAGCACTTAACCCTATTTCCGGCAGGGGGCTAATATTGCCCCCCTAAGGTTTTTCAAGAATATCTCCGAAACGGCTTGCGATAGAACTTTGAAACTTCCTGACTTTTCCTAAAACTAGTACAGGCAGGTTTTCTGAAATTGTCAATATTATATATTTACCAGGGGCGGAGCTATGGCTGGGTTTTTGGGGAGGTTCTATCCACAAACCAAGTATTATCGTATGCGATGGGTTCTTTGTAAAAGGAAGCCGTCTCTGCTGATCCTGATACCAGTTATATGGTTTTATTATATCATTTTTTATGTGAGATGATAGTGCATTCACAATTGTCACTATTTGTATTCATCAGGGGCGGTTACAGCAGTTCAAAATGGGGGGAATGTTATCAAGAAGGACTAAACGTTAGTAAGTGAGAAGACTGCTTACAGCCGTGCCAGGGCGAATACAATTGGGTATATGAAAATTCAAAATAGTTATAACCAAATTCTAGATTACCAGAGGCGTGTCCAGTCACTACACATTTTCAAAATGCATATTTCCAGCCAGTATCACCGCCGCGACTCAATATCGTTGTATATTAAAAATGTGTTTCCAATCACCCCCACCCGCCCCCCCCACGACGAGAGTCCTTGATCCGCCTATGTCACCCCCTTTCCCAGAGCTGCCATGGGAGGGTAAAAATTATCAGAAATAAATTTCAACTAGTCGAGGGACTAATATACTCATGCATACCACTCGCATATTGTTGGGATGTATTTTACCCCACTGTTTTACCTTACTGCATCCGCCCCTGATGAGTTTTTCACTTTTTTTCATTTATTTATGTGTCAAAGATGCCAAGCAGTATATCACGGCTTCTAATCCGCGTAACAAAAACTTTTAGGTTGTATATATTTCCCCTCATAGTCCTGGTCCTGGAACTGCCATTGAATTTCGAATTTTTGCGTAACTCGAGTATATGACAATTTTGGGTCAATTATTTGTAAATCTGAACTAGTTTTGTGAAAATCGTACAATAGAGACAAGGGTTATGGAAAATCTAAAAAATACACAAAAATTGTATATTTTGCACGACTTTCTCCTTAAAAATCAAAATTTTGAAATTTTCTTTTTTTCAAAATAAAGTTTAGAGTCAGGGGAATCTATAGCACTTTGAATTTTCAAAATCGGCCGGTTAGATTACGAGATCTTAGGGGGGGCCGATATTGCCCCCTGCCGGAAATAGGGGTAGCCGGGAGCCTGACGGAAATAGGGTTAAAGGCAGGCGCGGTGCAGCGCCAGTACCTGGTAGCATATCTGCTGACGTCATAAAAACTAGAGAGGTCAGAGAAGCCCTCCACCAGGGTGACGGCTTATTCGAACCTTCTCCAGGGCACGGCCATGTCGTGCAATCATTGTCAAAACCACGTTGGCAGCTGGCTGCAGGTGTACAGAAGAAGCAGGCGGATATATTCATCAAGCAGGTGATTCACTGTCCCCGCTTCTCCATCACGACGCTGCAATCTCCTGCAGAACAAGTCTGATTCTTTCAGCTCACTTTGTGCCATAAAGAGAGTAAAAATAATTATTGCAAAGGCATTATGCAACTTTCAAACATCACTGCTTTTACACAGAATGTTTGTCATGGGACCTGACAGCCACAAAAATGGCTTCCCTGAAGAGTCGGTCATATGCAGGGGCGTCGTCACAGAGTTTTTAATGGGGATACGGGGCCCGCGCTAGCGATGACCGGGGGGGCACAAATTCTGAGCATAACGGTGCATATGAAACAGTAGCGACGATGCAGTTGATCAACATATTTAAGTAGATCCATGCAGAAAACAAGGGAAAAAGAAAAAACCCTATGCCAGGTTCCTAAATTTTGGGAGACGTCTTGTGATTCTCGAGTTTGGGGGCACGTCTCTCCACCCCCCCGCCACACTTTTGCCGCTCATGGTCATATACACTTGAACTTTTTTCACGACAGTAAATTTATCACTTTGCAGAAAAGGAGAAAAGGTCAAAGACAAAAAGGCGAAGAAGACAAATACAGAAAAGGCCTAACACATGTTTAATTTTGGGAGCACAAAGGCTAACAAATCGGAGCGGACTCCACCAGCGGCAGCGAGGAACATGAAGGTAGCACGACGCTGTTTGGCACGGATTCTCCACTACGATATAGGGAATCGAGCACAAACAGAAATCAGACATTCCACCACAGCCTTACAGCGTGTCTCGGAGTGTCTCCACGACACAAATACGGAGCGTCTCCGCTATAGGTGACTGTAAAAGTCGCCAGTCACCACACGGTCACCGTCCGCGAATAAAGATCCAAACCAACCTAAGTGTAATTTCATGTCATACAAGACGAAACAAGACTACTCACATCAATATTGTGACAGTGAGATACGGAACGCATTAAAATGTCTCTCCTGAAAAATTAGTAAAATATTTCGAGTTGATGTGCTACACATCACAGTTGCGTTATCGAATTCTTTCGAAGAGATAAGTAGAATAAATAACCAAAAGTAAGTCATACGATATGATACCATATGTTTGCCGAAATTTGGAGGCTTGAAACAGCGTGTTGGATTCGGTCATCATCGAGCTCCTGTCAGAATATTTCACGTGTCAGTCTTGTGGCCAGTCTCATTCAGTCCCAGGGTCTCAGTCACGCATACATGAAGAATTTCGTTTCCATGTTTAGAAATTGGGCCTCTAGAGTCTTAAGATGTTTGGGAACAAACCAAGCCATAAATTCACACGACCCCACCTTCTCAACCTCTCCCAAGATTTTGAACTCCTGCGGGGTTCCCAGCCATTACACGCCAAAACGACGGACTGGGTTCGCAGCAGAAATTCAAGTTAAGGTCGTAATACCCTCGCAGCTATAACATTAAAAAGAATAGCGCACGCTTACAACATATGTTGCTTACTGTTTGCAACAAATTTTCGGTCAGTACGACTAAGTAATGATCGTGTTGGAATGCTACAGGTGTAATGTTCAATAACGTCAACTTTATTCATCGTCACCGACGCGCAGTCTGCCTTGTCTGAAGGCTGATGTGTCGTCGCTGCCGCTGCTCCAGGTATGCACCTCCGTCTACCGGCGCCGACATTGTCGCACTCCCTGGCCAGTCAGCTCAGGAATGTACCCTATTCCCACGTCGTACTGCATACCATCGGAAATCGATCGGCCCGACCCCCGCAGACCTGGCTAAATACTGTGCCGCAGTGTTCGTGCCGCGCCCCAGCACCGCGTCCACAACTTCCGCAGCACTGGAGTCAGCGGGTCCGCCCACGGCCCACCAGGGGGCAGCACTCAGTAACTCACCCCAGGCAGGGGTGGACGCGAGGAGAAGGGCCAGCAAACTGGTCACACTTTGCATTGTCAGCAGAGAAGACCATCAATGTCACATCAGGTGTCCCGAGTAAAGAGACGCTTGCCCGGCGTGCTCCCTATAAAAGGCACAACTTGATCGTTTTGGATCACCTCCACTGTCTGCTAGTGATCCCCTCTCGACTCTAAGGCCGCTTTTCTCCCGACAACGGCGGCCGTTAGATAAATTCCTAGCTCCGTAATCTCCTGCAGAGAGTTTTTAAATAGCAGCCCCTAACATGGTAAATAAGCATAAGGAAAGTGGTCCATGGAATCTCGAAAGGTCACACAGTGAACCATGGCCCATCTCCCTTAAATCGCTCGTTGAAAATCACTAGATTTGCCACTGCCCCAAGGTCAGGGTAGCGAGTACAAATCCGTGCAATAGTAACAAAACAGCGTGCTTCATACCTGTACATTAATGAGCCATTGAATGTAAAGGCATCTTCACATATCGTTGCAACTGTGTGGAGATTTGGCCGAATGACCTGTATGAGGATTGGTAGCTTTCTGTATATGTATAATCACTAACTCTGAGGGTTGGAGAAATGGATGGGTATGATAGAATGAGTGTATTTGTGGCATAGTGAAAACCCCCAAAAAATGTATCCCTTTCTAATGCCTGTAAGCACACCATGAAACGTTTCAGACGAGTAACATATAGCGTGACGATGCTCTCTTATCATATGGTCTAATGCTTAAGCATAATAAGGTTGAATATAGTAGCTCCTATGCATTTTAAATTGATTTATATATTTGTATATATTGATTTATACCATAAGTATGACTGGGTAAGGAGACCAGTGAACCAAAATATATCAGATATAAAATCATTTTCATCCACCCCTGTTATACTTTCCAACACTCCCACGGAGTGCTAAGGGTAGTGACAGAGCAGAAGACGTGTTAAAGTATGACATAGCCAAAAACATTCAGTCCCAATTCCATTCATAGTTCCCACAAATCCAGGTCAATATGAACTCACACCAAGATTACCAACTCAAATCAGCTCCATAACAGAAAGCTAAGTCCAAGTCTAAATCCAAATAAAAAACTACTCGCACTCTCTGACAAATCTAAAACTACCCACACTCCCTGGAAAAGCTAATTCGATTCGTAGTTTGTTTTGAATCTACAATCCATGAAAATACCCAATTAACATGCGCCACGCTGGGGGGGCGAAATTCGCCCCCTCCTGGTTTTCCCCAGATAGCTCAAAAACGAAGACACGCAGAACAACGAAACTTACAGTACCTTATCCCTGATCAATTTTTCACGTCCAACAAAATTTGGGAGTTAAGGTTATGTCAGGTCAAGGAGCTATTCAAGGTCAAGTGATCTAACCTCAAAACCTAAAATCACGAGCTTGAAGCGGCGCCCAGGGAACATCAGCAAACCGTCAGTTTGAAACTTTCACAATATGATAAAGTAATTAGGGTCTACAAACCTGCTGTCTCGGAATTTTGATATTGTTGACCTAAGGTGGGGTCCATTTTTTGGTCACCCCATTATAAGTCTATGGTGAAAAATAGAATGGGCTCGTTTTCAGTAAATACTGGACAGATAACACTGAAAATCCTTAAACCGTCTATTCTTACCACGATCTTGACCATAAAGCTGGGTTTTTGAGCATCTGACCTCTCAAAGGTCATGTCAGGTCACGGGAGCATAGAGTGATTGTTTTGCCAATAACTTCTCACTGAGTTGAGATAAAGCTACCATCTTGCTTGCATTGTGCTTATCTTGTCACGGGAAGTCGATTGGTATGCAACATGACCATACCAGGTCACTCTGTGACCCTGACCTAGCTCGAGGTCAGGTCATTTTCACTATTTGATCTAGCAGGATCATATTATACATCATTCGATTTGCCGCAACAAGAGGAATCCAATGATGCATAAAGATTTGCTCTAGCTCCACTAAGGGAAGATCTAGAGAGAGAAACGTACACTGCTCTGTTGTAAGCCTATGGAACCTTCTTTGACCTATGCTGACCTCAATATTGACCTGACATAAAATTATTTGTATAAAATCTCTTCGCCTTGTCAAGAGCTTTCGAACACCGCCCGTAATTTTCCTTTATCTTTCGTGGGGAATGAGATACGGAGGGAGGGGGGAAACGCCCCCCCCAGCGGGGCGCGTCATGCCAGGGACCCCAGCGGGGCGCGTGTTAATAGTGTACTTCATCAGATGTCTGAGAGTCATTTGGTAGCAGTTTAACAGGTGGGGCAGCCGCTTCACAAGATAGCAAGGATGAAGACTTCTGCGTTTTTAAGGGTAACATGGATTGGAGAGTCGCTGACACCCCACCGTTGTTCTGCTACGACGCGACAGTTACGTAAGCTTGTGAAGTATTTGCATGAATGTATCCCATACGTCTGAAACACGCACATAATAGTTCTCTGCTTCCTGAACTTAAGTACCGGAACAGTGGTAGTTCGGTACCTTGCACTCATTATTGCGATAAAAATAAATATTACACCGCCAACGGGTCTACAACGCAAAGGCAGCCGCCCCGATCTCACCGCTCTGATGCTTGAAATGCCAATTTCCCGAACCAAAATGTCACTTTCACCACCCGAAATGTCTCTTTCACCTCCTGAAAATGCCACTTTCGCCACCTGAAATGCCACCTTCGCCACCGATACATCGCTCTCTTTTGTCCCTATGTTGCCGCCTTCCCAAGTCTCCTCCACATATTGATAATTATGGAACGAAGTCGGGATGATTGAGAAAAAATTACATTGCTACAGAAGACATATCTCTGTTTTAGAGGCATGTGAAGTTTTCCGAATCTTAAAACAAAACATCTGCGTAATGATATCACAGAAGATGCGGCCCCTCGACCAAGAGAGGCGATGTACCCTGCCTCTCTAAGTAAAGAGAGTCTTATTGTTTTACTCTGGGGGCTGATCGATGATGTAAATGACGTTTAAAAACTCTGCCACGCTTCTCGAAGACACCCGGCCACTTAGGCGTCAGCTATGAAGTCGCCGCCACCTGTCGAGGTTACGGCTTCGCTGCCACATATTTTGTCTACATGGTTATGTTCTGTGAATGTTTGGGGCGGAGCCGGCAGCCGCTGGCATGCGAGCTGAGCCGAGCGACCTGCCTCGTTGTAGCAACAGAGACCAGTCGGCCACAGACCGGCCGCCGACCCCCGTCCATATTCTTGAAAATGAATACATGAAAGAATTTTCCTAAGCTTGCATCCATACATACACACGTGAAGAAAAAATACGAGTTTGAAATGCTTTAAAAATATAATACAAATGTGAAATACAAAATCAGTTGTGAGTACATGAAAAACAGTTCAAAATTATATTAAACTTTTGTGAGTCAGATGGCTAAATTGTTATGACAAGCTTGCCAGATTTAGGAGGAAGCAGCATTGGATATGTGAGTTGGGCTAAATGCTTCAGAAATATCTGTTTGAAATGGATTTAGGCCTTACCGTAAACATCACCCTCTTAACGCGCTAAACAACGAATCTCTCCCCTCCAGGTGTTTTTACACGAGTAGAAAAAGGTGGGCGCAGAATCTGCTAAGCACTCAGATTTTTCTGAAATGGATTTATTACAAGGTTGGCAGAGCCAGAATTTACCAGGAGCTTTGAAAATCGCAAATATTTGATGACAGTTTTTTATTTGCCTGTGAATAAAAGTCATGGAAGTGCTGAACATAAACGTTTTGGCAAATAGACGGTCACCGATAAGTACTGCGATTCCTAAAAATATTTCTACTTCGTCTGAAAGTTACGACATTTACGCAAGTCCATGCAAGCAAGAGGGAGGAAATGGAAAAAACCTAGGTCAAGTCTCAATTTTTGCGCAGCGACGTTCCTTCTGACTTACAAGTTGGAGGGGACGCGTCCCCGGCCTCCCCCTCCTGCCTCCGTCGCCCATATTGACGGGTTTTATAAAATCAATGTAAAAGGTGAAATGAAAACGCTGATCATAAAGCTAGGATTTTGTTAATGAGGAACAACACATCATGGAGGCATCAATAAAGTAACTGACGGCGTCTTTTGCAGTCTTATTTGGTGAGCTACGGCTATAAATTACATTTCTGATACATTACCATTTTTTGCAGTTTCATCGGGAAGTAACGGTTCCTTTTCGGCGGGACGCCACTGTCTTGATAGGGGAGGCCAAGTATAACCAAACGGGGCATGCGGGCGACGGGGCCATCAAAGTAGGTGGCTAGTGACAGCAAACAAATCGCCAAGGGTGAGCGGGGGCGTAGTGCATGACATCCCAAGTTAGCTGCAAAGGACTCGTATAGGAAGGTTGGACCAAGAAATAGCACGACCGAGTGACCCTCTGGCTACAGGGATGGAGGCAGCTGTGTATGGTATTAAAGACATGCCCATTGTCATGATGGGGCCGGAAATACAATCGCGTCTGCTTAGGCCATCTTTAAGGCACTTTTACCAAATTGCTTCGTTATTTCACATTCGTTTGCCTGTGCATGTTGAGCACCTTTGCTTAAAGCTCAGTCATCGTCGTCTTCAGCGTCCTCCTGCAAGGACGTCATCACCAGTCAGAAAGTGAGGGGTAGGTTATCAGTGAAACTAAAACTCTTCCCTAACAGAAAACCACACACACTTTAAATGAAAATATTACAATTCCGGTGCCTCGTTAGCTTTCACTCCTGCTCGTCATTAAGTTGTGTGACTATTATTTTAGGCCTCCCTCTCACCTCACTCGGACTGGAAATCATTCTTCGGCCTCTGTGCCCATCATCTGTCTTGCGGTTCACAAAATTTATCCGCGCTGGTATCAAAGATTCATGACCACAATTAACGAGCTCCATATTTGCAAATACCAAACAAATAGTTAATTGGCTTCAAAACAAGCATGCCCCAGGTCACTGGCCTCCAGCGATTGGCACTTGTAATGACATGTAGAGGTGCAAAAGGTTGACCAGCGACCAGTAGGCTGTGCGACTTTTCCAGCGAACTCGCTACCTCGCTGCCTGGTAAGTGCGTTTGTCTAAAAGAAAAAACACGCACATTTCTTTCACCTGTCGCCTTACTCGTAGAGCCGAGGTGTAGTTTGCACCTCCTAATGTTACCGTTTGGCTGGCATGCATCATGTCACCCCCCGCTCGTGGCCAGGAGCATGCATAATGGCTGCAGTATTCATCAACAGATCAATACCAGACAAGATCGATCACAATTCACCGACACATTGCTCAACTCATTCATGAAACCTTTAGCCAATGTATTCTTGAGGGATCAGATGCCGACATGAAATATTTGACTATCGGTAAATATTCATCAAATAAGCGGTGGCAAACTCACAGCGTAGTTGATACTTTGGCATGACCAGGAGCCCACCTCATCGTGTAAGACACGGATTGCCTTCTGACCGCGCCGGCCTCTCAGCCTCACCGAGAACTCCTGTAATTCTGCGCTGCATTCACCCTAGCCGGAGGCCAGGCTCGCCAGGAGCAGTGACCGCACCATTTGGTTTTACCGCGCCACTGGGCAGCATCACCCTCATTCTCAGAATATGAGATCCACCCCTAATACGCTCATTAAGAGTGAGAAGAGTTAACGACCGTAAAGAGGGGCCCGCCGGTAACCCTCTGGCCTGGACGGCGCTGTAACTCCTACGTAATCTGAAGTTATGTACACGAATCGTAGAAATGTCCAGATTTAGTGCAGTCTCACATGGTCGCTTTAGCTTAAACAAAAATGGTTTAAAGCAAAGTCAGTGGTACATAATTAATATACAGACCTTTATCTAACCTCTACACTTTAAATTTAAATACGTTTACAAATTTACTCTAGTCCCAATGTTTTATATAGTATTATATAATAATACTTACATTATATCTAGTAGTTATTATCAAGAGAAGGCCCTTTATAACTTTTCAACAATACAAAACACTTGCAAATATAACAGGCTTCACAAGAAATTGTGCTGTATGTTTTTCCAGGTCACGTGCACTGGCGGCGGAACTGGGGGGGGGGGGGGACCGAGGCACAGTGCCCCTCCCCTCAATCCGAAATTTAACACTAACCCTATGGCGTTGATTGGAAAGAAATGGCGAAAAGCCCGTGGTGCCCCCCCACCTTAAATTCGGACGTTCCACCGTCACTGGTTACGCTTAGGCACATATACTTGAACTCAGCAGTTATGTTTAGACTCACCTTCCCACTTCCCAATCCGAAATCAGTTGGAAAGTTATTCAAATGCACAATGAAACGAAATATATCATAGAAGCGGTATCTGAGCTAATTTGTAATCTTCAAATGTGCTCTGTAAACGTGATTACTGTACGTATTATTAAACAGCAATGGTGATACCGAGTATGCTTTTCTTGCCTTGAGCTTCACAGTCATATGCTTCTTGGTACCATGGACGGAGCCAAGGAAGGGGAGCGAAAGGGGCGGTCATCCTCGCCCCTCAGGTCGGTGAAACCTCCCCCGGTGGAAAGGGGCGGTCGCCCCTCACCCCTCAGGTTCGTGGAACCACCCCCAGTGGACGCGGGATGCCCATTTCGAGCTCACAAGGCACCCTGAAGGACATTAAAATGGGTTAGTGCGGTACAAACGCGTTAAATGACTTTAAAAGGCGGTCCTGACAGAGGCAATTTAATATCCGCGTGTTCTATTGGCTTTCCACTGCAACTATATATCCCGCCCACTGCCAGCCGTAGGCACATGTTCCAAAGTGTCCAAGAGAGCGACGGTGTGTCCACCCCTCTCCAGAGAGCGGCTGTATGTCCACCCCTCTCCAGAGAGCGGCTGTGCGTCCACCCCCTCTCCAGAGAGCGACTGTGTGTCCACCCCTTTCCAGAGAATTGCTGTGTGCCCATCCCTCTCCAGAGAGCGACTGTGTGTCCACCCCTTTCCAGAGAATTGCTGTGTGCCCATCCCTCTCCAGAGAGCGGCTGTGTGTCCACCCCTTTCCAGAGAGCGGGCTGTGTGTCCACCCCTCTCCAGAGAGTGACTGTATGTCCACCCCTCTCCAGAGAGCGGCTGTGTGTCCACCCCTCTCCAGAGAGCGGCTGTGTGTCCACCCCTCTCCAGAGAGCGGCTGTGTGTCCACCCCTCTCCAGAGAGCGGCTGTGTGTCCACCCCTCTCCAGAGAGCGACTGTGTGTCCACCCCTTTCCAGAGAATTGCTGTGTGCCCATCCCTCTCCAGAGAGCGGCTGTGTGTCCACCCCTTTCCAGAGAGCGGGCTGTGTGTCCACCCCTCTCCAGAGAGCGGCTGTGTGTCCACTCCTTTCGAGAGAGCGGCTGTTTGTTTGCCCCTCTCCAGACCGAGGGGCCCCCTTTTGCCCAACTCACTTCGTCATCTTCCGATTCGACTTTGGAAACACCCACCCCTTAAAAATTGACACTAGGTTTTGTGCAAGGCCGCCCCTTAGAATGCACAAAATGCGCCCCAGAATGGTACAGATCACCCCCTGAGGCTTTAACCCCCCCACCCCACCCCACGTCCCTTATTAAAATCCTAGATCCGTCGCTGATTTTCATTCAAAGTATTTTACAGATGCGCGCTTTGCATGGGTTATGCCTCGGTATGTTTGCATTTTGACTAATGATTTTACTTATAGTCATGACACTTGATGGCCAAATGTCCGATGGAGACCGGATCTGGGCAAAATTTGAATTTGACGTGCCTCTAAAAACAGTTCGCTAAACTAGATGATCGGTTGATGTTCAGAAATTCAGAGTTTGAAAATTCAACTTGTGGAGACCGGCTTCACCCGTTCAAACAACCCCTATTTGGTTCATTACCAGCAGCTGACGGTTGACCATTGGGACTACCATCACTTCTTAAGAAATAGATATCAACCCATTTCTCCGGTGTCCCTGCAGACGGACTGCCTGAAGGAAACCACCCCTTATACCTGGTCACCTCAGCTGAGCCCTTTCCCTGTACCATCCATAGACGAGGCCACGGAGCCTGCCGCGGGGAGCTTCGCCTTGCCAGGCGCTAATGCCAGGTTAGTTTCGTGTCTCCCGGCTGTTGGTCGCTCGGTCCACACTAGCCTCACGGCCGGCTCTGGTGTGAAGAACGATAACACAGAGAAGCACTGCCGCCAGTCACGCTTCAAGCGGCGCCGGAGCGCCACAGTGACGTCGGAATTTGGACTCGGCCAACCTGAACAAGTCGAAGAGTGCGCGACATTCCCGAGGGTTTGCGACGCAGAGTGCAGTGTTTTTTAGCACCGCTGGTTCTCACGTTCTACAACACCTGGAGGACACGGCACGGCACACTGGCGACATTGGC
Source organism: Lepas anatifera (assembly GCA_034440635.1). Taxonomy (NCBI): domain Eukaryota; kingdom Metazoa; phylum Arthropoda; class Thecostraca; family Lepadidae; genus Lepas; species Lepas anatifera. The sequence goes on along the minus strand of JAOTON010001976.1, from coordinate 249,291 downwards.
ACCCGTACAACCCTGGAAAGCTGTAGAAAGTTTAGAATATGGAGCCCCTAACTGGCGCATCCAAGCAAATGCCAGAACAGTTACAAAACGCACTATTGAGAGGACAACAGGAGGGGTATATTTTTCAGGGAAAGTGCCATGAGAGATTTGATTCCTTCAATTGAATCAATCATTTTGTTTTATTTGCAGTTTGGTATGAGCTAGTTCACTTACCTGATTCATGTGCCTTGAAAAATTTATATTATAAATAAAAAAGATAGTTTGAAAAGTTTGTTCATTGTTTTGAGAAAGTTTATCTGAATTGCCTGAGCAAAACAGTAAGATTCTTTTGTGAGTGAAAATGTTAACACAATGCTACCTTGATCCCGCAAAAACATAGGAAAAGAGCAGGATTTCACAAAGTAATTTCTCAAAGTAAAAACAAATCCGTGATCATATCTATTCACACGTAATACATTGACGTATGTATGTATGTACATTTGCATACATTGGTAATACATTGAGATATCCCTTCGTTCTAACACACGTTGAGAAAAGCTTGGTGATATTGCTGTAGATTACTACTTTGATGAGCTGAATATCTAGGTCTCTACCTCTCATGAATGCTCAAATGAGAGGGGTAAGTGAAGACTTAACTTTTATTATATTTCGTCCTTATCTACCAGGCAATTTGACGAGACTGACGCCAAAACCATGTTTTATAAAGTAAATTACTCAGGTGCCTTTGAGGACCATGGGTAACAGGTTTTATCCCGTTGCCTGGTCTGAGAACACAGCAGAATGAAAAATCTAACATCATGTTCTAATTGTATCCCATCTCAGCTCAGAATCATTTAGCCCCGTCCACTCGGGGCGCCATCGATGACCTTCCCATAAGGTTTTTACAGAATAGCAAAAAAGCGTCGAGGCGCAGCACCGCGGTTGAGGGGCCTACCTCTCACCAAATACTTTTCTCATCATCCCAGAAATGTTTTAGCCCGGTTCACACTAGGTCAGGTTACCAGGGCCAGGCGAAACAAGGTCACCTCACTTCAACTTTTGACCTCTACCAGAGCTACATTTCTAAGCCGATCAATTTGAAACTTCCTTCACTTGATGACCCCTCCAGGGTCTATAAAATGTATATCTGGGGCAAAGCCGTCTTATGATCTAAAAGTCACAAAAAATATTTTCAAATACTCAGGCCACCCTTGCATGGATTTCAGGGGCGATATTTGTCCTTTGACTTATCTGAGGTCATCACACGCCACCAGGGGTCAAAAACAGTATTTTTACGTTAACGTTTGACCTAATCAAGCTAGGGCACTGAATTAAACGTCAATGTGTATGTATCGTCACTGGCTTTCATTTCATATACAGCAAGATTACTTTATGACTTTTCGTGGCCTCGGTCATTTTAGGTTAAGAGCTCTTGAGGTCAACCCAGTGGCGAGAGGTCCGTGTTCCGCATAGCGGAGAAAGCCTTGTCATTTTCCTATCCAATGTACTTTACCAGACCTCAATAGTTTTAAGGGCATGAGAGCTATGCCCAGGTTTCTTACGCATTGCATATTTTAGTGGAACTAGCCTATCGTGACCCAACTTGACCTCTAGAGGTCAAACCATTCACCTAAGCGTGAAAAATGTTTAGCAGACCCATACTGAATTCACACGAGTTTTCCAACGCGCTTTGCAAATTTTTGTTAACCCTCATATTTTCAGAGTTAGACGTTGGGCCATCGATGGCTCCCGATGGTGCAAATTTGGCGCTGGGCCCCCAGTGGAGCGCGGGTTAATGATGCATGTCTAGGTTAACCGGGGAGACCGGGTGAAAAGACACGATCTCAAAACTAAGAGAAGAAAAAGCCAAACGCAATCAAGCTTTGAAAATATACGAAAATACTGGTCATTTTCTTGTCAGGTCAATATCAAGGTACAGAGGTCAAATAGTCAAAATCGCTAATATGAGGTGTACTAAGAAAACCTGATATCTAAATAGATAGCTAGAAACATTTTCTAACATCCAAAGCCTTAGATGCCTTTATACAGTGGCATTCATTTTCGTGTAGGTCAAAGCCTAGGGAGCTACAGGCCACGAATATTGGGCATATTCTGGAAATGTCCAAGCCACCCATGCATAAGGGCGTTTACTTTTTCACTAATAGCTTAAACAAACATGATGCACCATATTAATGCACATTGCAATCCTCTGCAATATGAATCGAATGATATATGATATTCTATGCCAGGTCAAATTAAGAATTTGACGACCCAGGTCAGCGGTGACCCAACTTACCTGGTATAGTCAATGTATAGCATTTACTGAGTACTCTACAAACACTTGTGACAAAATAAAGTTCTATCTTATTTTATTAAAATTTATAGAGTAAAAACCAAAATGTTATTGACTAAGGTGACCCTTTAAAGGTCACAAGTCAAAATTTAGCATCAACTTAGAAATGGGCTAAAAGCAAGTGTAACCGATGTTAAGTTGATTCCATCTATACTTACGAGAAAAGCTCATTCGTGATTTCCCCATGTATTAAAATGGGAGGTCATGCTCTGTAAGACCTAGGTCACAATATAAAAATCCGGAACATATGTTGTAGCTCGGTGAGCCAATATGTGGTATGAGTTTGAACTAGATCGATTAACCCTTCTTTAGTATGCGGTTCTAAGCATTTAGGTGAGGTCACTTCACGGCGGGACCTGACCGATAGAGAGCTGAAATGTTCAGGAAAGATGTAAAAATGATAAAGAAACAGCTAGGAAGTTTGCGCTGCGGCGCCGTTTTGGTCGTGAAAACCGAGGGGGTCAAAAGACCCCCACCGGGCGAAGGTTAAAACATGGTTTCACCAACGTACCACAGCTATAAAAGATGTATGTGGTCCAGAATCCGGATGTTATGTTATACTATGAAGCCTCCAAATTGGAAAAACACTACAAAATAGCACCGCTTACACACTGGCAGCTCTGCAGCTTGCAGATTGCAGATCCAGGTTGCAGTCGGGCGAGTAAACGAGTCCCTGGCTTCCCACAGGACCGCCATCAGACTAGAAAACAGCCCATGCAGGCATCTAGTCACGCCCCTGTGGCCATTACTAAAAATTATAAATGTGAGTCGTGATCTAGTCAGCGGGTTGTAGTTAGCAGCCACAGCCCCCAGGACCAAGATCCCAGGATCCTGGGTTGTTTTACGTTTTTTTTTACATTGCCAAATTTTCTGTGGGTAAAGAACCGAACTATTTATCCATGAATAAGAGACAGAGCTTACAAACCACTTTCAAGGAAATCCAAGCAGTTATTTTACCGCTACTCCAAAATCACAAAGCTCGCCACAGGCTCAGGCTGCAAAGTGCGCGGAGTACAGAAACGCTAACCTTGCTCTTTGAAGGCACAGGCAGCTGAAGACCACTGCTACTTGAAAACAAATCTGGAACGGGCGCAGTACAGAGCTAAAACAAAAAAAATCAAATAGAAGCGGAGCAGACTCTTCATCATTAGCAATCAAAGTGACCGGAGCCTCAAGAAGTTGGAACTGGATTGATTCTGAGTCGGGATCCCCGTGTTGACGTACTCAGACCACTGCAAATAAACCGGATGGCAAACTGATGAACTAGCCATTGTTTGCCTCATGCTAGAGTTACAGACTCATCTTACTACATCCTAAACTCCTATCACACACAAGCCTAAGTGTTATTGGGATACTTGGCTTACCTCGCTGATACGTGTATCGATTTCTGAGCTAATCTTCCTTTAGTAATTAAACTAGGACGTTGCTGCGATGAGCTAAATTGGGGCCTTGCATGCACGTACCCACGAAAACGATAAATTGGGATTAAAAGGTGATTGATTGTACCTGTGAAACAAAACTACCGTCCGGAATTGTACATAAATATCTACCAGTGTGGTGCTCCGCCCACTATCCGTTCATAGAGATAAATCGGTATACTAAAGGTGAGAAACACGCTAATTTTAGGCCAAAACCCGGCTCACTCTGATTCCAACGTTCAGCTGGTCCACGCCAAACATTTCCGTTCTTTACAGTTAGTCCCTAGAGAAGTTAACAAGTCCATGTCATAAGACGGCACTTCGTCCCAAGTTCACGGACTGCGCCGTGGACTCGAGGCTATGCAGCTTCAGCACCCTTCCTAATTAAATCTCCATGACGTAACAGCCCGAGGGCTGGGGCTGGGCCTCTTCTGCACGCTACCGGGCTTGGTAATTCCCGCTGGATGATCTCGCACTCCAACTGGGGGACCTCGTCAGCAGTGTGGGAAGGCACCGCCACTCTTACTCACTCTCTCGGGTCTGACTCATCTGTGCTTGTTGCGGTCAGCACAATTCACTTGCTTATTAATGTATTCCTATAAACGCCGTGCCTGCGTGCTTGTGTACAGTATCAATTTCCTCTTATTATTTATGAACGTTCCTGCCTCCATTCTTACTCAGGCTTTCTTTGGTTCTTCTCAAAAACAACATATTCAACAAACCTCACTGTACAGAACAACGTCAAAGAGCTCTTATATCTTGGTTCGCATGCCATTTGTTATATACCTTCATGGTCTAAAGACACAACTTGCGCAAATGAAATATCAGTGGAGCGCTAAAGCCGTCAAACAATAAGGTCCAAGTAGCATGCCAGATTCAGTAAGGAGGGATCAGTGGCGGATCCAGGACTTCATTTGGGGGGCTAGGGGCTGTAGCCTTCCCCACCATTGCCTCGGATCAGCCTCGGGCTATGCATTTACTATAGATACTCTGACATTTGGGGAAGGGGGCTGAGCCTCCTAGTATCTGCCACTGGATGGGAACTGCCCTAGTATGGCGCTTCCTCGGCCAGCTCCTGTTTGGCGGTGCAGGCACAGCATACACCCAGGCGATGCTTGGCGGCACAGCATACACCCAGGCGATGCTTGGCGGCACAGCATACACCCAGGCGATGCTTGGCGGCACAGCATACATCCAGGCGATGCTTGGCGGCACAGCATACACCCAGGCGATGCTTGGCGGCACAGCATACACCCAGGCGATGCTTGGCGGCACAACATACACCCAGGCGATGCTTGGCGGCACAGCATACACCCAGGCGATGCTTGGCGGCACAGCATACACCCAGGCGATGCTTGGCGGCACAGCATACACCCAGGCGACGCTTGGCGGTAAAACTGTAAAATATATTTTGGGGGTTGTTTTAGATGAGGCTATCGACTGCGCTTTGGATAGAACAAAAATCAGGTGAAACAAGGGTTTATCTGAAGAAGTAAAGATAGAGCAAAACGATTTAGACCATTTAAATCCTCGTAGCAAGCGGAATCGAATAATATTTAAAATGACTCTTCTAGGTCAAATCAGGTAAAATATGTCATTTGACCTGACATGAGGTCAGGTCAAGGTCAAACTAGGTCAAAATGGATATCATTAGAACTGCAAAGACAAGAAAAATCTAATGAAGTTAAAATAAATGCATTATCACCATCTGTTACTAAGTTATTTAGCTTAAACCATTTTTCCCATGCATTTCCCATGGTGAGGTCATGGCTCGTACCTGACCTCTTAGGTCATCGATATAAAAATACCGGAACACATTTTAGAGAACTCGGTGGGCCCATTATGTAATGTGAGTTTCAATCGGATAAGTTCACTCTGTTCTGACTTATGCTGTCTTAAACTTTTGAGGTTAGGTTACTTGACCTGTACTGGTGACCTGACCTGAGGTGACCTAACCTTAAAATTTTGACACGAGTTATCAAAATGATCAGAGAGAGAAGGTATGGTAAGTACTGCGGCGCTACGCGCCGCCGTTTTTATGCTATCTCCAAAAACCCTAGAGGGGTACCCGCCCCCTCCCCCGTCAATGCACGTGTAAAGTTGAGGCCTGTGCCAGGTACGGGCTAAGCGTTACTCGGTCTTCGTGGATATAACCTGTAGGGCATGCTTCTTCGAATCATTCTGAGAAGCGACATGGTAAAAATACAACAAACCATCTTAGCTATTTTCACGTGAGCGTCGGAAGCGGGGGAAGGAGGAGGAGGCGTTCCAAACTGGCGGAGCAGGGGAAATCCCCTTCCTCTCAGTCGCGGTGCTTCACCGGATACGTTGGCATTCTTCTCCGCTTATCAACGTGAACTTCTGTAAATGTTCCAATTTTATCTTTTCGTGAACTCCCCGATAGAAGTTATCCGGGCAGCCATTAGTTTTCACTTTACCTCCTTTAGCCTCCTTTCGCTCCGACTCCCCCTCATTTCTCTGCCAGGTCCGCCTCTCCGGTAAAAAAATCCGTAGAAATAGCCCTGCACCAATACGCAACAAACTAATCAATACAGGGATGCGAGGTCTCCTGCAGAGCACAATCAATGAATCGGCAGGGCTCAGCCGGCGTTTGACGCAAACGAGCATATTTCAGCTGCGTTAGCAGCCGTCGCCATGACAACGCACCGCATTGTCAATTCCGATCCCGCACCGCACAATCCCGATCTCCTATCAATCTGTGAACTGATTTACCTCCAAATGTGAAAGCCTCCCGCTGAGGGACAGATTCGTTTATCGAGCTGTTCTGCCGGGGTATTATGTTCACCGCCACCCTACAAACACGATTAATATATTTCAGTAATCAGATGTGACATGGCAAACGTCAAATAGTTCCATTTGCAAGGCTCGAAATTTTAGTTTGAGCAGAGAGCAATAAAATAAATACCAAATAACTAGCAGGGAGAGAACGTTTCAGTCAACTCGGAGCAATTTACATAATTACACAGACATGCAGCGGGATGTCAGGTACAGCTAGAAGTAGGAGATGACCCTCGTCTCACGCCATCGTAAACACTCAGAACTGAGCCGCCGAAATAACGAGTGAGCGAAGAAAGCCCCGAATAGAACCAATCATTGCGTCATGACATCAGCGTCACGACATCGCCGCAAGCCGTTGAGATGTAGGCCTACATTTCATTGTATAATTATCACCTGATGTAATGATGTTGTGGGGAGAGAACATCGAGCGGGCTCTGATAAATAACTGAATTAGCCAGAATTCCGTCCCCACCACCCAGCAGCGGTCGCCGTTACCACCGAACAGCTGCCGGTGGCCGTAAATAAGGGAGTGCAGTGCCGTTAAAAAGAAGTACCTACGCCAAAGTAGCACTGCTGATCCGTGAGAGGCGAGCTTCAAGAGAAACAGAATATGCCACTAAAAGTTTTTTCATGAGCTCTACGTGTCACAAAGCTGAGTTCAAAACTCACAGAGGTTTCCTATTGCTGTTTAGCAAACTCAGATGCTGCGCTAAAATCCAGTGCGCTGGTCACATCACCACCTTAAACCTAGTTTGATAAGGGAGACCGTGGTTCTAGTGTTTCTGGTTATAGTTCTGGTTCTGGTGTTTCTTACATCCGGATTCGAGGAGATAGTCGGCACCTTATCAACTTAGCTGGATTGGGATTTGATTAAGAATGAGAACGCCAGACCCACCTGCCCGCTTCCCATCCCCCGCCCCTCTACAAAAGTGACCGCGTGCAATGGCAGTTAATTCAATGAATTCAAGTTCAATGACCTCGATAAATGCTGTTGGAAGCATGCATCTTGAAAATGAAGATATATCTTTAATTCCATTTCTGTCGGCCCTGGGCCACCGAAAATTTTTTGAGACTTGAGAACCGCCTGGTGAAACATAGGGGCAGACAGCCCTCTCCGTGTCCCTTTTACGGATTGGTCGGAAATTTTATTTTAATCCTAATTGATGTAAAAACACTCACAAAAACACACAATGGTGTGTGTATGGATAGAAAAGGACCTAACCGACACCCATTTACACCTGGGTACCATTAACGCTCTAAAATCACTGGATAGGTACATACCTTCAAAAGTGCATGTTCAAGGTGCATTAAGATTCATCTGCCGATGGACTAAAAACATTGTCTTATTTCTTCTTAAACCCCAACTCAACATATGCCTAGGTTCTACCTATTGGTGGCCAGAATCAAAGGGAAAAACAACAAGAATTGTCATCGGTACGTTTTATCCCCCTGGCAGAAAATGATTCACAAGGAAAAATGCAGCCAGACGCATGTTCGTTTTTGTCGGGCATATTAGAACCCTGGGTCAATTTAACGACGTGAGTAATCTCGTGAAGACGATATTCATATTTACGCCATGTGTCCAGATCCTAACCAGGAAAACATATTGAAACATAAGGGTCGAAAGATTGCTGGATTTGCTTCTTCGGCATTGAAGTGGTGAAAGGTGTGCTTCTGTGGAGGAACGTCTGTTTCTGCGCGCCATCTATACACAAACATTTGGCTTCGGTACTACCGCCACCTGGTGAACAAGTACCTAAGGACGCCTTTTGTATTTGAACTAGACTGGGATAAAAATTTGATCCCCAGCCTCCCTGGATTTGTATACAGTGGGAACCAGTGCTTTTAAGGTCTTAGTAACTGAATACCTTTTCCTCGTCGCGCCCTTTGCTGAAGGACATTACAGCTCCATCTAGACTGTATAACAAAAACAGCAGCGCCCTGGAAAGAAAAAGTCACCTTTGGCATGTCAGAACCACATGCTAAAATCTGCCCTTTGAGCGTTCAATATTTCCATTTTTGCTCTTTGGCCCCTAGTGAAAATTTGAGAAGCATGCACTGATACATGTTGTTGAAATCCATGGTCACTAGGACTGGAAGAAGCAGGCTCCCAGATCAGGGACACAGCTCGCCGCTGAGTCTAAATGCTTTCAGTTTATAGCTTAGGTAAACAATGCTCAGCCATGGGTATCAGTCGTGTGACTCAGTGGTGTTATTGGGTACCTGATGCTTAGAGAAGGGCTAGTGAAGTCCGTGAACGATTTCAAGTAAGAGAATATAAGTGCCTCTGCCGACAAAAGTAATGGAATCAGTTAATCTTTCACCTTCCACCGATAAGAATGCGTCCATTCCAGAAAAAACCATTCCATTTTAATTTCGTATGCATTTCACTTGGCCTGCTTGCAAGACCACATTTTTCCGATACAGCTGAAATATGAATGTTTCATGAAAGCTGGAAGGCAAGCCTCAGCTGGCCTCCCTACCCTCGGCCCTATCGATTATTTAGTCATATCCGTACAAGATCAATAGATAGTACTTGACTGATGTCTTTATTTTTAAAGGTATATCACATTAGTTTTTTGTCTTCAGTGCCCGGCAGAAACAGCTGGCCAGGGCAAGATGACAAAAAATGTACGGTATTCTGACAGAGGCCACTCTTAGAATCAGACTTTGCATCCGTTTTTGATAACCTTCCATGTATTATCATTTTATGAGTGCGTATGGGACCGAGCCTCGCCGACTGTAGGAGGAGACTTCTGAAAACGTTATGCATCCGTTTTCGATGGTTACTCGATACAGCAGCGCCGTCTAGTAAGCATAGCTTTGCACAGTCTCTGCTAGGTGACACTAGCTCCGCCAGATCTAACAGACATCGATCAACAGGGGGCCTGCCGCCGACGATCCCAGACAGTGGGACCCCGGGCGGGGAGATATCCCTCTGCCCCAATGCCAGGTGTCAAGCAGCTAAGTACAGATTATTTCTACTGTTGATCTGCATATTTCGTGGTGGAAGGGTCTAGTTGAAGAAAATGATCCGTCCGCTGGCGAATTCAGGGCGGGGGGAGGGGACAAACCGGAAATTGCCCCCTCCCCTTCAAACCTCTTGATTTTTGCCGATTGATCTTCTTTAAAAAACACATTTTCACTATGTTGGGCCCGTTGCCTCTCCCCCAAACCGTCGGTCTGGATCCGACCCAGGATTCGGCAGCGACAATGTTCCCATCTCGTTTTTTTATACTTTTTTTCAACTCCCCATGTGGAGTTAAGACTTCCTCTCTGTGGTATGTTCTCAGCTATTCGATGACAACATGACCTCGTCTACCAATAGTTTATTGGACTTTCAAGCATACTGCAATTTCAAACGCAGCTTAAGGTTTTACATGACCTACATATTTGTTTCGAAATCCAGGACAGGGCGATCTGTATCAAGGGGTACTCTGCCGTCCAAATGTTCATGTGAAGAACTTCCAGGCCTCGCTTGATCTATACACATAACTAGAATGAAACCATCGTGAAGGGCTAATGAAGTGGAATTGTCTCATCAGCGCTTGTACAATTGCGCATGCCGTTTCGGAGTCATAAGTCTGAGTCATATCCTATACAACTACGAGATCGAGAGTGCTACGACCTATCATTTTTGATCGGGTCAAAATAACAGTTCTGAGGCCTCAGGTTATTGGCAGCAGCAGTCTAATGAAATGTATACGGAAGCCAGTGCGCATACCTCTACGGATCCGGGAATCCCTTTATATTCAGAAATGCCCAGGGTTTAAAGAAATATTGCCCTGGACCTTCAGACCTGGACTTTAGTTTATATTATACCGGCTCCGAAGACGTTTCTTGGACGAATTCATAAGACCTGGTATTCGCCTGACATTTCCAAATTTTCAGAAGGAAGTTTTGTCCCTCCGGACAAAATTTCCTTTTAGTTCCAAACAAGGGGATTTGGTCCCCGTTTTAAAACTATTGCAAACATTTTAGAACTACCATCTAACTGAAGCGTGACAACACCAGAACACGTTGCATCGCGCCACAGGCTGTTGTAACCTGCCGGCAAAACACACGTTTCAGGCGTTCAAAGCTGAAAAATTTCCCTAGGATATATTGGTTCTAAAAAGGTACGTGAGTACACCGAAAAGAAGGTAGCCACCGGCAAACGAGGGGCCGACCATCAGCATTGAAACTATAACTTTTCCCTGAAACAAAACCACTCTCTCCGATATTCAACAACTCTTTTTATTTTCTCTCCTCGATCTCATACTCGCAATAGTATAATTAAGCTATGTCGGAACTCGGCTGTGGCAGGACATTTGTTAGACGGACGGTAAGTCTGGGGCACCTTTTGTCACCCATCGGCAACACTATATATACACAATGCCAGGTTCTTCAATGATGCAGAAGCATGAATTAGCCTAGCTCCGGTATCGAAAGCACAAATCTTAAAATATCATTCATACATTGAAAATTTTGTGTTATAGGCCTTGTGTTGTATGTTACTTGTGCTATATGTTATTATGATATGTAGGACTTCATTATCAAGTGCATTAGTGTTTTGCAGGAGCAGTCTTCGCGGTTGCAGAGCTTCGTGACTGCCGCTCGCTTGTTGCTGACACATCCTCCTTGCAACGTCAAGTCGTACGTCGCCTGAGGCCAAAACACGCGACGACGACAACGACGACGACGACGATGCGGATTCAGCGCGGTGGATGCAGCTGGCATCGTAAGCCACGCGGGACAGCGATGAATACCCCGAAATCAGGGCTGAACAAACCAAGAATGGAGCAATTTATATTGGGTAAATAAAAGAAGCATGGCTTGAATCCATTATCGCCTTGTTTTAGCCAAGGTCAATCGACTCAACAAGGTCATCAGGGTCAAATATCGGTAATGCTGGGGAATTTGTAAATGTCATAACTGCGCAGATATCGGCCACGATGTACTAAGAATGGCTATGTTACACATCGAGCTTTAACCCGCGACCCGGTGGGCCTCCGAGCCACCTTCGCCCTGGTGGGGTGTTTGAAGACTCCTCTCCCACTCGGCCCCTATGCGGGATAGCGAAAAAACGCGAACGCTGGTGGATAGCTCATACAAATTCTTGAAGCAACGATATCAGTCACTTTTTGGCTCAGGTCAATATTAACCCTCAAAATTGCAACATGAACCTGGAAAGGGGCACAGGATACGAAGATTTGGAGAATATGGAGTAATTCTCACCTGTATCTACACAAATACAGACCAATTTCTGTTTTCCCCATGTATTTGCGATGGAGAGGTCATGATCCGTACTTGGCCATCGATATGAAAAATCCCGGAATATATGTTGTAGGCATTCGGTGGGTCCATTATGTGGTATAAGTTTCAATCCGATCGATTCACGCATTTCTTACTTATGCCACCTTAAACATCTTTTTAGGTGAGGTCACTTGGCCTGACCTGAGACGAAACAACCTTAAAATTCTGGGGAAAGTTGCGGAATTGATTAAGGACAAGGTGTGCCAAGTACGGTGGCATTTCACGCCGCCGTTTTTTTGTGCCACCGGAAATAAATACCGAGGGGGTGTTCAAACACCCCCTTACGGTGAGGGTTAACCTGCGCCCCACCGGGGGCCCAGCGCCACCTTCGCCCCTGGCGAAAATATGGGGTCAGCGCAAATCTGCAAAAAGCATTGGAAATCTCGTGTGAATTCAGTATTATTTTACTTCGTATGTTTAAGCGCTCAGGTCAATGCTTTGACCTCAAGAGGTCAGGTTAGGTCACGATGGGGTATTTCCACTAAAATATGCAATGTTTAAGATACCTTGGTATAGCTCTAAGGAACATTTGATAGTAAAATGCCAGCGTTTTCTCCGGTACGTGAACATAATGACCTCCCGCCAGTGGTTTGACCTCCAGAAGGCATTTCTTGCCCTAACATGACCTGAGGCCACGGAAGGTAAGAAATTGACCTTACCGTATATCGAATGAAAGCCAGTGACGAGACATACACGATGGCGTTTAATTCGGCGCTCTATGGAGCTCAATTAGGTCAAAAGTTATCGTCAAAATACTGTTTTGACCCCTGGTGACCTGTGGTGATCTCAGATAAGTCAAGATCACTTGCTCTAGGGTACATATGAACAGGTGGAAGAGAGCCATTGTGGCCAGACTATATATAAGTCCGACTTTGAAAGACTATACGAAATAAATTATTGACCGATTTTCAAAACTGTTCAGGCAATCTGCACGCACTCATCAAGGCTTTTAAAGATCAGCGAGTGACGTTTCTTCAGCTTTGTACGGCTGTCTGGTCACACTGAAAGAACAGGCAGGAGAGGGCCACCGAGCCCCCTCTCCCACCCTGGAAAAACAGGTAGGGGAGGGCCACCGAGCCCTTCCCTACCTGATTGGGCCACCCTAACTAGGCCTTCGAGCCCTCCCCCACCCTGAAAAATAGGTGCGAGAGAGCCTTCGAGAAACTCCCTCCCGTCTCCAGTGCACGTGGCAGTTTCATGTCGTATGCGATTTCAGTCCAGTCACTGACTCTGCCTGGCACTCTGCAGACTGCGCGAAACCCAATACAGAGCCGTGCTCCGGACTTCTGAACCAGGAGCTGGCAGGGGGTCAACGGCAGGTTTGCGTACGCATGCCCATTTGTACTCGAGTAGAATAACACACCGGCTTGCCCCAGGCGAAAGTCTGGTGTATATCATCCCGTTTCTGTGATAGTGCTGTCCAGAGGTGCAGAAACTTGCCAACTCGGCTACCGGAGTTTGTGACACATTTACGAAAATAGGTGCATAATTGTGACAAAATAGCGATCCTGAGACTGTATGGCTCAAGATCAAACCCCATATTTTCGAAATAGAGAATGAAGCGTGTAGGGAATATTTTAACTTAGCGGCTCTGTTCTTCAATTGCACAGCGTACCATTAGTAATACAATATTGGTACTGTGTTCAGTTTCTACTAAAACGAGGGACCCCGCTGCAGAAAACCCGCAAACCGCTGTCACAGTTGCCAGATTTTAACATGCAGCCCAATGGGGCTGATTGTTAGTAGTTTGCAGAAAGTTGTCGCCTAGATACCGGAAATGTGACAGTCAATTTTTTCAAGAAATACACGATTGTGGGCATATTTAAGGCATCAACGATAACGCAGATACTTTATCAAGTACTTCTCTGTCCATTTTTTCAGGTTAAATCATATTTACAGTTTGAGTGTCTTCGATTTATTGGCCCCTATTTCTTCGAATTTAGTATTAAGTACGCCTAAAAGCTACTAATAAAAGTACTAAGTGAGTGAGAAAATAAACATAGCAGGGCAGCAATTCTACTTAAACTGCGCAACAGCGACAAGACAAGTTAGAAATGTTTATGTGAGCCACTTATTTTGAGGGCATATTCATTAGGTATATTTAAGATAAGTGCAGGCTAAAACTAGCTAGAATAAATATTGCTGCCCATGGCTAATCTAAGATGAATGTAGGCTATTGTAAGACTGATGCACTTTCCCATATCAAGCTTGGTTTTTCATTCCTTAGCCTGCTTGTGCCTTAGTTTATTTGTGCCATAGATTGGTTAGATAGATTTGGAGCTGGAGGAAGTTGGGAGAGTTGGCGCCAGCAACAGGCTGGCAACAACAGTGATTCAGGTGAGTTTTCATGATCAAATTATCATATCAATATTGTACAGATAGCAAATGTGTGCTAATGCATTCCTCCACAAAGTGTTAACACCCACACTGGAGAGGGGCCTGGGACTAACGTGCACTGGAGGGGCCGAGTAGACCCCCTTCTTATCTCAGAAAATCACAGCAAATCTCAGAAAGAAATAGACTTCGAAAAACGCTGGTTGGGGTGTGTTGCTTACTACCAGTGGTGGTAAGCAACGCACAGGACCTGAACTGCATGGAGTTAAAGCAGGATTTTGACTACACTGGATCTTTCTTTGGTATGTGAATTCCAATACCTCTGTACCTATTAGGCAATATACATAACTTTACATCTATGCAGGCTAGTTGCCTCAGAGTTTTACTGCAAAAGGAATGACCGGGCAGGTGATGATCGTGAGTGGGATGCAAATTTTAAGCATTTGATGTGTTTATCAAAATGCTACCTAAGGTCCACTTTACCAACACATTTTAGGTAGATTCAAATACTATGTTGACATTGACATTTTCCCTTTTGTTGATATGTGAGATAGAAGTTTAGTGGGAGGGGGAAGCTGTGGTTAGGGTTCCCAATTGTGTGTACATGTACCCTCCCATTAATAGGTATGTTCCCAATAATGACTATTTTCATGATAATTGCTACATGTAATCATGTGAAAAGTACCATAATTGGAAACACTCCTTCCAAAAATGGAAACTTCTTCAAAAGAAATGCATGTCATTGGGGAAACTGCAGTCAGAGTTGCCAATAATAGTTATGACCCCAATACTGGAAAAATGACCCATAATTGGAAATTTTCCTTCCAAAAACAAAAACATGATCTATAAATAAAACTCAGTTTACTACTTTCATGCTGTAATGGTTTGGTGCTAAAACCTTGTCTGTTGCAAAAAGTAAGGGACAGGTAGAGGAAATTCAGCATATTGGAAATAGTATTCAAGTATACAATTATTATTTCCAGCTCTGTGTGACAGAGGACATACGTCGGATTGAGTTTGTGACAGCCAGCATACTTTCTGCACCTCTGGTGCTGTCACGACCTTGGTCAGGCCAGGAACAGGGTCCGGAACGACTGGGATCAGGATTGGATTTTGGGAATAGGTCGGAACAGGTGGGACCGGATCCAATGGGAGCATGGCCTCGCAAATTCTCAAACTTTTGGATAGAGCGGTCCTCCCTGCTAATTATATCGAAGCTCTAACAATAGCCGCAATGATAATACTGCATTACAGACAGCAGAGGAAAGTGCGTCCTCGCCATTCAGACGGTAAACTCTCTCTCCCTTTATTGTGCCTGTCTCTTATCAACATTCGATGAGTGATGGTAAATGTGACAACAACTGATACAATTTCAAGAAAATGTTCAAATTTTGCTCGAGTTTAATTTTCAATTTACCTTGAACAGTTCAAGACCGCGTTTAAATTCGTCCGAGCCTCAAGAGTCCACAAGAGACTGAGGCAGCTAGTTCCATCAGGCGATCGCTGCAGATGTGCTAGCCTGTAAGGGAACCATCTCAAACTAGAAAAAATTATTTCCTAAGGTATTTCCTTATCTGACTTGAAAATGTTTCAGTCTACGAATATTTCATGACTATCGATAGCTCTGCAGGTTATCCAGAGCATAGTGCTGAAGGGAGACCGGGTAACCCCTACCTTGGTTAGTTAGTCATGAAATGGTCACTTTTACCACTAAACAGGTTTACCAGTCAGTGGCAAGTCTAGACGGTAGGTTTGGAGGGCAGGCCAAAGGAGAAAAACAAAAAACTGCGTCACGCAGTGAAATATTTTACCACAATTTAACTATAGACGGAAGTTTTGCAGGCAAACCCAAGTCGAAAAGCAAAAGCAAATTACTTACAAAAACGTCACAGGGTGAAAGATGTGACCACAAGATGCTTGTTTTGCTATTGAAGACCCCATGTTCACGCTGAAGTTGACTGGTTCTGTTTGAAGTTGAGGGCTGAAGCATGAAACCTTGCTTATAAATTAACAAGGAGTCGGGGCAAGAAGGAGGTCAACAGCTGGGGGTGGGGGGGGTAAACACATAGTATTGCTCCGAGCTATTCTGTTTTGGGGCAACTGACTTTTTGCTCCACTCCTGGATCCGCCACTGTCACCGATTGATCAAGTTAGACGCCGTTTAGCGGGGGGAGGATGTGTGATATAAAGCCTGTGAGCTGCCACGTGGCACACCAGCTGTAGCTTTAAACTACTCTTAACGAACTCAAAGCTACCGCATTTGGTAGCGACGAGTTCCAACTCCCTTCTTAGTGACTTCGATGGATTTATTAAAATATATGCAAGAAAATTTTGTTTGGAATTTTTGTAAAACAACATTTTCGGAGAAATGTATCACTGCTCTGCTAAGGCGCTTACATACAGTCTGATATCTGACAGGCAGATCCAGGGCGAAGGGGGCACTTCTCTAATCGGTCATTGGCGCCCCTTTAAGTGTCGTTTCCCACCTCCCTTCCCCCAGGATGCGAGTATCGGCGCCTCCACAGCGGGATTTGGCACCCACCTAATAGGTATTTCCGCCCGGAAATGGCGCCCCCCACCCCCCAACACGTACCCCCTCCGATCGGCAATCCTGGATCCACCTATGTGCGATCGTACCATGAAACTTGCCACTTGACAAAGGGAAACATATTGATTACTTAAAACATTTAATCAGTCACTAACTAGAATCTACCCAAGCGTACACGAGTTTTGCCGCAGTCGATAAGCCATGCATGCTAGATACTAACAACTGGAATGAAGTTATTGCTAGATTGGAGTGGAGCCATTGCTGCCTTTGAGTGGAGCCATTGCTATCTTGGAGTGGAGCCACTGCTGCCTTGGAGTGGAGTAATTGCTACCTGGAGTGGAGCCACTGCTGCCTTGGAGTGGTGCCACTGCTGTCTTGGAGTGGAGCCACTGCTGCCTTGGAGGGGTGGAGTCACTGCTGTCTTGGAGTGAAGCCACTCCTGCCCTTGGAGTGGAGTCATTGCTGTTTTTTTTTTTTTTTTTTTTGGTTTTTTTTTTTTGTAATGGACAACTTGTTTTGGAGGGGGGCCTTTTTTTTTGGGTGGGGGCCCTGCTGTCTTGAGTGGGGCCCCTGCTGTCTTGGAGGGAGCCACGCTGTCATGCCTACTGTGGCGGAATTCCCCGGTGCGTTCTGGTGTCGCATTGGGCACCAGGCGCACCCTAACCCCACCCGTCAAAGCACCATAAAGCCGCAACCAGCACCAGTACGGAGCCTCCATAGCCAGCCATGAAATATGCAGATAAAGCGGAACAGGTCATAATGGTTTCCATTCTCCATGCCCAGGATCTAAGCAAACTGTTTTCCCCACGCACTTTCTCTTACTGGAATAGACGGGGAAACAGTAGGACGTAGGACGGGTCCATAATATTCCTGCACATAAAAACGCAATACTGACTGATGAACAACAATGTGGCGGAAGTACCCCTAGCTTCATCCCATGCTCACAGCCCAAATTCACCCTTCGCCCAAAACTATGCAAGGTATCCACCTGCTGAGGAAGGTATGAATCAGTGGTGGTTCGCTAACATAACTACAGTCGTCATTTTTGAACCTTGAGGTGAGGACAAAATTGATACTAATGAATTGTTCGATTGAGGCATCGTTCCCAAAGATGCAGGTGCTTTTGTGCAATCCATTTGTTCGCATACACCAGCCGAGACAATGCAAATCAATACGGAAGTCATTACTTTGCCACCATTTTTGACCCGTATAATCAATAACAAAATAATGTTAAAGCTGTAACTGATTCAAAGTCTTGATTTTCTCCGGCAGTTATGTATTCAAACAGATGTTGTCCACAATTTGGTGACCAGATTAAAACTCAGACATAATCAAATCGATATCGGGCCGAACCAAATCATATATCACCGCCTTAAGAGCCGCTAGAGGAACTTTTATAAAGGACGAGCCCCATACTGTGTTTCAAAAGTCACGAATTAAAATCGAATAAAATCGACAATGTTCTAATTTCACAGAGAAAGATCGACTTGAGTTCGTTCATTCGTCTCACTGGAAATGTTGAAGCAGTTGCAGTTGCAGCTTCAGTAGCTCCAGAACAGCCCGGTCTTCTGCTGGCGCTCAGCTCGGGTCCAATCACCATACCAGAGGTAACAAATTTGCATTCTCCCCACCGGATACTGATTGTCACCCAGATAAAGAAAGTTTCCCCACAAAAATCACATGTAGAGCCTTGCTACAGAAAAACATGAAAAAACGCCATAATAAACTTAATCGTATCGCATGAATACTTATTCGATGAGCAGCGGTATATATTTTGAATATATGAAATCTGCTGTTTTCCCGAGTTTACCCCGACTAAGTTGGCAAGAACGGAAATTTTCCAACCTATGCAGCCTGCGTTGGTAAACCACAGTTCGGGTGAACGCTTCTGCGATCTAGATAATGGCGCTTCCGATTTCTGCGGAAACATGAAAACATAAGCACTCTGCCAGTTCTCAAAGATGCTACAAACGAAGCGCCCTGCTTGTTTCCATATAATAGAAAGCTTTAAGCTATCCTGTTAAATCCATGGACACTGACAAACAAGGGAGGCAGGCAGGTGGTGCTCACCCTCCCCACTACCCAACCCTATTAAAAATGACCCCATGGCGTTGACTGGAAATAAATAACTTAAAAATATCCCATGGGCCATCAATTCTCTAGACATACCTGCGTTTATTCTGTTGATATACTGGGAACATTACTGTAACGCTGTTATCATAGCTTTGCCAGTGGTCAGGGAGGTGAGAACAGTTCCTGAAGGAGTTGGAAAGGACCTGAAGCGCTGACAGAGCCCAAGCCATGATTTTGGACTTCAGCACAAACCTGACATGGGTGCGTTCCACGGAGCAAAGGGCAGTCGATTAAGGGAGAGAGCGCCCCCTGAACTCATTCATAATCGCTGTTCAAGCGAGGTTACATCCTCCTTTCACTCGACAGATTCAGAATACACTCACCAGAATCAGCGACTGGAACCAAGCGCCGTGGAACAATCAAAACTCCAACGAATGCAACTCCTAAGGCTTTCCGGCATGGAAACTACTAGCGTTATCTAGTGTCGCCAGCTGACAGCTTGTTGATAAGGATGGCGAGGGCCCCATCACTTTTTACTCAGGGGATCCGCCAGTACTTTTTCCCGGCACGCTTGCCGTCAGCGATCGAGCACGCCAAAACCAACAGTGCCGTGTCAAAATCAATGATGCGAGACAACACTATACCATTATTCGAAAAATCATCAAATGAGGCTGTTATTGACCAATCAAATCATTTCACAGCTTAACTACAGTGTTCGCTGCAAATTGCCGTAGTTCAGTGCTGGAAATGGGACTGACCTGAATCAAGTTCGTTGTTGCTTTAACGGACTTCATTAAGCACAACATTGACGGCAGTAGAATGATCCACATCGATGTCATTTTTCACAATCACACGGTTGCGATGCGAAACATGACAAAGCTAACTCCAAATGAGCTTCAGCATGTCTGGGATCAGAGTAAGGTACAAATGATTGTTTGTCACTAAAAAACAGCGCCCGCTGCCATCAACCCCCGCCCCGGTGGGGGTGTTTGAACAGCCCCCTCGGGTGTTTCCGGCGACACGAACAAAACAGAGGCGCAAAGCGCCGCCGTACTTTGCACACCTTATCCGTGATGAATTCTGCAGCTTACCCCAAAATTTTAGGCCTGGGTCATATCAGGTCAGGTTACCAGTGCAGGTCAAGTGACCTCACCTCCAAAAATGTTTAAGGTGGTAAAGTAAGAAATGGGTGAATCTATCGGGTTGAAACTTATATCACATAATGGGCCCACCGGGTGCTACAACATTTATTCCGGGATTTTTTCATTTCGATGACCTAAGGTCAAATATGGACCATGACCTCTCCATTGGAAATACATGGGAACAACAGAAATTGGGCTGTATTTGTGTAGATACAGCTGTAGAATACCTTCATATTCTCCGAATCGTAGTATCCTGGGCGCCTTTCCAGGTTCATGTTGCCATTTTTACCTGTGACCTCTGAGAGGTCATCTGGAGCTACTGAGGCAGTTCTCAGACTTAGGTCAATAACTTTGCATGAAATGATGATGCAGCTTTTATTTTGATACCATTGCGTCTGGATTGCTCTTGCGAGTCGATTGATGTGCATATTGACTATGCTAGTTTAAAAAGTGACCTTCACCTGACCTGAGGTCAGGTTATTTTGTGTTTTGACCTAGTATGGCCATATTATACATCATTCAATTCGCCGTGACGAGAGGAAGTGAATTTGCCAAGAACTGATTCCGACTCCACTCTGTCAGACGCTAGAGCCAAAAAACTCTACTCAAAATGCCACTTCCTTTGACCTGTCATGATCTCAATATTGATCTGAGCCAAAAGGTGACTAATGTAGTTTCGTCACGAATTTATATGAGCTATCCACCAGTATTCGCGTGTTTTCGCTATCCCGCATAGGGGCCTAGTTAGGGGCGGTGTTCAAACACCCCCCCACCAGGGAAAAGGGGGCTGGGAAGTCCACCGGGGCGCGGGTTAATAACACTATCACCACACACGCATATCACGTCTCACTGCCAGCTCGTAACCGAGGTGCCTCTCAAGGAAGGAAGCTCTACAGGGCCAGGCTGTGTCATCTGTGACTGGTTGTGGGGTCTGACACTCATGATTGCAGCCTGCCTGCCTCTCACCTCATGCGCGGGAATCCGTGGGTTGAATGTCAGTGGTACAAATCCGTGTGTAGCACCCGCTCTCATCCTACATATTCCCGCGGGACTTATTGAAATTATATAGAACAAACTGTTTGGATGCGAACCCGTGAAAAAGGACAGGTCCTGCGCTGCATGTATGTACATGTGAGAGTTCTCTCACATGCACGGGGGAGTCTCAGAGACACTGGAACCCGCGCTGGAGGGGTTTAACACGCGCATTGGAGAGGGGTCTGGCGTCAACGCACGGTGGAGGGGGTCCTAAATTGTCACCTCCCGAAGTTTCTGACCGACATTATATTCTATTTTCATTGACCTAGGTCAAGCGAGATGTTTTCTATCTTCAAGATCAATTGAGGTGAAAAAGGTTAAATTTGGGCCGTGTTCGGGGCCTATTAGGAGCTGTCATAATTATGCGTAAAACAACCAGGAAGGCACTGAAAGCGGAAAAGATGAGCGAGGTAAGGTCCCATACAATGTTCTCTGGAAGTTTTAGATCAAGGTCGTTCAAGGTCACTGGCCTACTACATCACGATATGATATACTCCCAATAATGTATGTACATACATTGACTCACTAAAGCAACATTTGGGCGGGAAATGAGGGTTTGACTTTGACCAATAACCCTTTCCTTGCTTGTGACCTAAAACTTTGCATTGAGTAACCTTCACTTTGAAATCATAACATAAGGGGGCACTTGAGGTCCTCCCTCCGCACGTGCTAAGGGACAATGAACAACGCAACAGAGGAGTCGCAAGCCCGAATTACACACGCCTTCCCGAACGGCTTCTTAGCCGGGAGAGAAGCCGCTGTTCGTGGCAGCGTGCGCGCACGGCGACAGGCTGGAACTTTAGGGGCCAAACTGTAAAATTGAGTTTATTATAATAAGTTGATGCTCTGAAACGATAGGAGTTGAGACCGGAAGAGAGTAACGTCTACTCGCGATGTGGCCCCATCTTAGAGTTTGCCCCAGACATTCCGCCCCGGCACCGCGCATGCGTGCTGCCACCTAGTGGCGTGCTTACTGGGGCATGCCTGATCCGTTCGATCGCGCATGCTATCTCACACCTCACCCCACGTGATTTAACTAAAGTAAAACAAAAAGTAAAAGTCACATTCAAGAACTGCGTCAGAACTGCAAGTCAAGTTACACTCAGCTGCTTGGGTGCGGTACAGAAGAGCGGATACAATGATTTCATCTCGCAAGAATTCAACAACTGCAATAGAGAAACTAAACTGTATATGAAAACACACATCCGAGAAAATGAAACTCATCACGCTATAGCAAACAACGTCCCTCGATTAACCAGGGCGCACAAAACCGAGTTCCAAACTGGCCCCGCCACAGCTGAGATGATATCATCCTCCCAGTGCTCCGTCATGGCCTGAGGCATGCGCGGGGCCGGGCCGTGCGTGGGAGCGCGGGGCACAGGAAGCGGCCTTGCGTCACCACAGAGCACATGTCGGCACGGCTGCTGGCCGCACTAATGGTAAACACTGGAGAACCACGGACCACCGCTGGCGGTGCCAGAGCCGCGCTCCTCGCTCACGCCGACAGCCCGCCGACAGATGTGTGAAGCCCCTGCGGCCCTGTACTGGGCAAACGACAAAACAGACGGAAGCTGCCGCTGCTGCTGGTGAAGGTGACGGAGAGGTAGCAGAATTGGCCTCGGACGGCTATTGACGCCCCTTTTTGAATCTGGGTGTTACGGTGTGAAATTTGAGCTATATCGTGCTGGTTTTTCAGCGATCTCGAGTAAGATTACACCACATTCCTAATAGTCCGCAACTGTCTGCATTTGCAAGTTTTTTATCCATCTTCCTTGTTAGGATCTTCACCGCTAATAATGGATACCATGGAGCACAATTGATTTTGCATAATGCAACACCTCGTGCAACGTAGCTTAAACGGTATGGCTCACCGTTGGGATCCTTCTAAAGATAAAATTTGTATTGTGCGTCATATGATTTGATTATAAAATGTGTATTGCTTGTAACTGAACTTGTTTATTTGATATCAGCCTAATAGATTGAAGCAGCGAGTCGGGGACCCGAGACCTAGTTGTACTTGAAGTACCCAAGACACTATCTGACCGAAGTCTTATCTTTTCCGACAGTGTGCCTCGCCACTCTGGTAAAAAGTGTCAATAATGGCGGTGCCGATGCCTCACTCTGGTGCCAGATACGCCGATGATATTGGCACGATATACCCCTGATATGCGCACATGAAAGATTCTAGAAAATCGGAGAAAGCGCCATTCACAAAAAAAAGAAGAAAAAGACTCAGATGTGGTGCCTCTTCCAAAACGAATCGGGGAACTACATCATTGCAGTGTGGGTGATTTCATAAGAAGCAGTCGCCCACCAGTGACTTACCTACTTGGAAAAGCAGCAGAGAGCCAAACTCGATTGTGTCGAGACCAATAGAACAAACTTGTAGCGCAACAACTGAGACTTGCTCTTTCACCGGGCATAGCTCTGAAGCTCACCTTTAGGCCGAACCCATACGGGAATGCGGGAGGTGGTGGGACTTCGCAGCTCATCTTCGCCAATTGTCATGCCATGCAGAGAGTCACCCACACTGTCGGCGTCAGCGCCGTTGTAGTCGAAGGTCTCGCCGTTCTCCCCGCCGTTGTAATCGCACTTTCCGCCGTTCTCCCCACCGTCCCCAGAGTCGAACCCGGCGCTGTCAGCGCGAACCTCGCCGGGACCCGTCTCATCCCCGTACACATCCTCTCCCTGCTCCTCGGCGATCACCTGCTGCACCAGGGCCCCCGGCGACACCGACATGGTCACTGTTGGTCCGTGCCCACGGCGGAGATGCGATGTACAACCTTGATGTCTCAGGTCAGACTGGACACGGGTCCAAAACGGCCCGGATCACAGAAATTCCTCCTGCTGCCGCGGGCTCAGTGCACTACAACGATATCCTGAATGTGTCGATGGTTCCCACAGTAAACCACGAGCTATGCGCGGTGCGGCAACCCCCAGTAAGCACGCTCTCACACTAGCGCGCTCCCCGCAGCGCGCGCAGCCGAGCCCCGCCGCCAGCGCCGACGAGCCCCTCTCCTCCCGCCCTCACCGCCCCCGCACTGCCCGCACAACCCGCACACCGCCACGCACCGCCGTTTGGCGCCAACTCTCCCCGCGCCAAATCCATCATTGCGGCTGACGGGTTGTGGTCGTTATGTTCCCTTTAGCTTTTTGCCCTGGATCCACAATGTCGCAAGACTTTCCCCACGGTGTATGTAAGAAATTAGTATCTGCTTAGACGTGGTACACCAAAACTCTGACAGGCTGGCATACCTCTATGTCTTATTCAGCACGAATCTGAGAGCTCCTGGGGAAATTGAAGTGGTTTGATTATTCAAAGCATCCTTCAGGAAAAATTGTTCACCCTTGTTTAGATTAGAAAGCACAATTATCCAATGGTGTGATGGGTATTCAATCTTTCCGGTTAGCTTATGCTCGTATAGATACATTAATTTGAGTCAAATGCATGTCTTTGTTTCCTTCTTTAGCTGACCTACAAAGTTCGCCCGGTCCGGTTCCGTTTGCCTGCTGCAGGGACAGTAGTATCAATGAACGGCGTTCCCGGCGACCACTGCACGCCACATATCCCGGCCACGTCGCCATCAATTGCCCGCACCGTGTCGGCACGTGCAAAGCGAACGTGATTGAAACGACGCTCGTGAGGCGGCGCGCCAGATTTCCCGCGTCAGATTGGTGTCAAACTGAATTGAAAACAGTTTCTGCAACCTTCTGTCCTCGATGCAATCTGAATTCGATGAAGCTTTTAGTGTGAAAGCCGTCGTCCACGAAACCGAGGTTAATGGATGTTTATAGCATAATTAATTTATTAGTATGACATTGGTACTAACAAATTTCGCTCGTTTGACCAGCTCTGCTGGTTTATCTGGCGAGATCCCTGGCCCAATGTTAAGGAGTGGTGGAGTGATGGGCCCCAACTCCGCGCGGATGATGAGGAGAACAGTTGGGCCCTATGGGCGAGCACGGCTCCACCCGGCCGCTAATTAACCGCTGGCACGTCTGCGAGCGTCGCCACCACCGTCCCCGTGTACTGAATGGCAAACCCCAATCCGTGGGAGCGTGAGCGTGCAGCGTGGCAGCCGGCGTCAGCCAACAATGCTCGTGATGCTGCTCCCAGCCACCGCCTGACCACAAACCAACACACTGCTTCAGCCATATATATATATATATATATATATATATATATATATATATATATATATATATATATATATATATATATATATATATATATATATATATATATATATATATATATATACAAATAAATAATAAAAATAAGAATAAAATAAATAATAATATAATAAAATAATAATTTAAATAATAAAAAATCATAAAAATAAATAAAATAATAAATAATCATAATAAGAAAATTATGTATACATATATATTTTTTTTGCTAAAAAAGTAACAGCCTCCGTAGGTGACCCAAGATGACTTCTGCAGGTTTAAAGGTCCAAATATTTGGTTTATCTTGCAAAGGTTCTACGAAAGCAATATATAGGCAGTTCCAACTGACCTGCATATGTATAAAAGAAATCTCCCGTTAGCTTAAAATGTTGTGGTCAAGAAACTCACACCACCTTAGTTCAGTAGAAAAAAAAACACTTTTAGGATCCAAATAATCTCATTTACATGGTGCCAGTCTGGAAATTATCGGTTTCCAGTTCTTAATTTGGCCGCAGTTAAAAGTCATAGTATTGGGTTTTAGGCTTGGGACACATGACCTTGAATAAGTTAGTTGTCGGACACGACCTGATCTAAAAATGATATATTACGTTAAACGGACCAGTGATGTTATACTTTAAGACGCATTCTTCTAAATTTCTTTGTTTTTGCGTTATTTGGGGTAAAGCCAGAAGGGGGCGAATTTCACTCTGCCCAGAGAGGTTCTCTTTCCGAAGAAGTTTGTGTCCGAAAATTCTGGAAAAATTATTTTTATGTTACAAGAAGGGCGCCAAACTATAATGTTACGGATCACATATTTTGAATCTATGATGCTCACCAGAATCAAGAAAAATAGGCTTTGGTAATCTCCACAGCTCTTTAAAGATTAGCTGAAGTAGTGTATATGGCAGCTAGGTCACAACGGGTGTTAAGGCGCATGCGCAAAGGTAGACACTGTATGGCAAGAATTGTTGGAATTCTCACTATCTGCTGAATTCCACCAACACAAAATTAATGACCTCTCTTAACATCACCACTCCGGAAAGATCAGTCTCGTTAAACACGTGTGATTGGTGTACGAGGTCAATTCAATTGAAGCGGCGACACGACAAACTTCACGAGGCTACAATTCCCCTCATTGAGTCGAACAGCCACCGTGCAGCGCTGCTCTGCGAAAACAGTATGTGAGGTCATTCTGGACTGCACGGTGGAAATGTTTAAACAGGCACCCGGACGGCGCGTTCAAAGGCGATGCCAGCATGGGGCACTTAGAGAAAAAGGAACGGCTGAAATGGTGGAAACCTGCAAAATCTACAAGAAAATCGGTAAATGTCAAGAAAATGGGTTGGCTTTTTCTTGGTGTTTTTTTCCTTTGTGCCATGGACATGTGCTGAGATGCCAGAGCGGCGATCTCGGAACGCTCACAAACATCGGTATAAATGGGCTACAGTTATGCCCACATTCTGGTGAAGAGGGACTCACCAAGCAAATAACACCGGCTCCAGCGACAGTGTCCTGAAGCGCCCCTGTTAAGGATCCAGGAATTGAGTTGCAGGGGGGAGCAGGCGGAGTGAGTTGACAGTGATACGGCTTAAGTTTTGAAGTGCTGCGGCGAGGAGCATGATGATGAGTTGCTAAGATGTTCCCTGGCATCTCCCCTCGAATCCGGAAATGTAAAAGACACTGAAGATTATATATTCGGGCACAGCCCTTCATCAGAATCGTGGAATGGATTCATACGATTCATACGAATCCACGATTCTGATGAAGGGCTGTGCCCGAATATATAATCTTCAGAGTTTTTCACATTTCCGGATTCGAGGGCAGAGGCCAGGGAACATCTTAGCAACTTGTGATATGGCTTAATTGGACCCAACACCTGCGGGGCATTGGAAAAATAGTGTAGCCAAAGTCACAACGTTACCACACTGACGGATATTTCTGGGTGGTCGAAGGAGCTAACACGGCCACTTTTAAGCCTTCTCTAGGCCATGTTC
The DNA here is from genome assembly GCA_034440635.1 of Lepas anatifera. NCBI lineage: Eukaryota > Metazoa > Arthropoda > Thecostraca > Lepadidae > Lepas > Lepas anatifera. Next base: position 222,151 of record JAOTON010001976.1, on the reverse strand, counting down.
TCGTTCACTCCTGCCTCCAAGTCCAGCCAGCGCTGAGGTGGCAGCTGACTGGGGGTTAAATTTAGCAAAGTGAGGTCAGCGTTCGGATATCGCTATTCGGCTTCCAGAGACGCAGTAGCTGTGACTAGCACTGCTGGAGCGCCGATTCCATTCTGATTTAGTTTGTTGGGATGTCTTAATCTCAAAGATGTCTTAACCTTGCTAGATATGGTCATTTTAATACTAATAATGCTAATAAGGCAGGTCAAGAATAACAGTGTGTTGCTGCAAGTGCCATTCCGGCAGCTGCATGTTGGGAAAACTTGTATTGTTGAATGCGTAGATTACCTATTCGATTTATTGTAACCCCCCCCGCCCCAAATAAAAGATGCTGATTCTCATCTGATGTATGTCCCTCTCTCCCGTGAGCGAGAGAGAGGTAGACAGATGACGATTGTGAGAATTTATCATCTGAAACTCACTGCCAATTATGGCATGTAATCCGCGTTCATCTCGTTCGCAGGAAGAAAGTGAAAAAGACGCTTAGTAAGCACTTGCCGAGGGCGGGCGGCGTGAAGTCTCGACTCGCCCTGAACAGGAGAGAGGGTACAGCCAGGACACACATTCCACTAGCTCTGAGGACAGAGCGCTGCGGCAGCTGGCAGCGAGAGCAGGGAGCCTCCCACGCACTGCCGCTCTGTCCTCGAGACGGGGCGGTGTCTGTGCCAGAGCGCTGAGCCAGCCATCAGGGGTGGAGATAACCCCGTCAGTGTCCGTGCGGTGAAGAGCAGACTGCCAGGCTAGGCTGGCTGCTCCGTCTGGCGGCCAGACCGGCCTGGCGCGGCGGAGCCAACCGGGCCACCAACAACAGCGGCTGGGCTCGAGCCAGGTGGTCACATCTGACCCGCCGCACTGAGAAGCCGCCGCCTTTGATATGCCTGTCAGTTCTACACCAGCTGATCTCTCTCAGGTGTACGGCGTGGGCACCTCGCATTCACTGCTGAGGCATTCTCCAAGTCGAACCAGTCAGTGTTCTGAGTTTCGAGGCCATCTCTTGAGCCCTACAGCAGTTGGAGCGAATGATAACAAGGTGGTAAGATCTGAGTATGTGAGTCAGTTTGAAAGTGAATTATAAATGCCTCGCATAAATATATAAAACAGAACAGATAAAAAATCGAGAGGACATTTTGTAGGGGACTGTATTACTTCATCACTCAACCTCTCGTTGAAGGAAGGACGAGCGTGGTATCGAGAGGGACGGTCGCACATGACACCAGCCGCGTCACGGTAAGCGCCATGACACCAGCCGCACCGCGGTAAGCGCCATGACACCAGCCGCACCGCGTAAGCGCCATGACACCAGCCGCGCCGCGGTAAGCGCCATGGCACCAGCCGCGTCGCGGTAAGCGCCATGACACCAGCCGCGCCGGGAAGCGCCATGACACCAGCCGCGCCGCGTAAGCGCCATGGCACCAGCCGCGTCGCGGTAAGCGCCATGATACCAGACGTGTCGCGGTAAGCTCCATGATACCAGCCGTGTCGCGGTAAGCGCCATGACACCAGCCGCGCCGCGGTAAGCGCCATGGCACCAGCCGCGTCGCGGTAAGCACCATGACACCAGCAGCGCCGCGGTAAGCGCCATGACACCAGCCGCGCCGCGGTAAGCGCCATGACACCAGCCGCGCCGCGTAAGCGCCATGACACCAGCCGCGCCACGGTAAGCGCCATGACACGAGCCGCGCCGCGGTAAGCGCCATGACACCAGCCGCGCCGCGGTAAGCGCCATGACACCAGCCGCGCCGCGGTAAGCGCCATGACACCAGCCGTGTCGTGGTAAGCGCCATGACACCAGCAGGGCCGCGGGAAGCGCCATGACACCAGCCGCGCCGCGGTAAGCGCCATGACACCAGCCGCGCCGCGGTAAGCGCCATGACACCAGCCGCGCCGCGGTAAGCGCCATGATACCAGCCGCGCCGCGGTAAGCGCCATGACACCAGCCGCGCCGCGGTAAGCGCCATGACACCAGCCGCGCCGCGGTAAGCGCCATGACACCAGCCGCGCCGCGGTAAGCACCATGACACCAGCCGCGCCGCGGTAAGCACCATGACACCAGCCGCGCCGCGGTAAGCGTCATGACACCAGCAGGGCCGTGGTAAGCGCCATGACACCAGCCTGCTCTGGTTTCTGGGATGTAACCGGATACGCTCGGCTGACAGATGCAGGATGACATCACGAGTGAAGCCAGTGCATAATTCCCAAAAAAAAATTCCCACCCAATGTCCGGTGTACCCTGTCGCAGGCAGGCTGGTCATAAACTAAACATGACGTCTATAGATCCGAACTTTATCTAATTTGTTTAATTATCTTGACTTGATTTTATGTGAAACATTTATTCACCTCCTAAGAACACTGGTGTGGTAAAGACAAAAACGTCCCAGGTGCATACAAACGTAGGCACATACATACATACCTACTAATCGCAAAATCCTTGGTTGCTCGTTTTTCGTTCAATACTTAAATCGAACAAAATTAAGGTTCGATTTAATGGTGTTTTGTGTTTTAGTTATCAAAATCCAGAGAGAAAGTAGGTATACGGGCACCGCTCGCAATATCTTTATTTGACATTTCACTGCCATCAGGGCAAGGGCGTAGCCAGGATTTCGCTCAGGGGGCAACGCCCCGAAAAGGGTCCCTGCGACAACACCAAAAGGGCCCTGATGGGTAAAAGTGCCCTCCTTGTTACAGAATCGTGTCCTCAGGAGGGCCCTCAGAGGGGGTGGCTGCCCCTGCCGCCCCCTCCTTGGCCACGCCCCTGATCAGGGGCGTAGTTTTGGTTAATTATTTACCGCGCTCAAACTTGAAGAAAAAATTAATGACCGCTGTATTAAAACCGTATGAAATAAATCACGTTAAGTCGTCCCACAAGCTTGTTGAACTGCATGCAACAATTCAAACTCCCTGAAATGAAAGGGGTGCTTCGGTGTTACATTGAGGGTCACTGCCTCCCCCTCAAACGTTTTAAATCCATAGCCCTGGCTGCCATCCGAATGAGGTGAACGCAGTATTGTCTCTCGCTCTCACTGACACAGCTAGGGCGGCGCTGCATCGTGGTCCACCATTTGACCGACATTTTCTTTACGTAGCAATAAGGGATTTCGGCTCCTAACCCATGCTGTGGCCCCGCCTGAAAAATTTGTATGGTCACGTTACTACTCATATTCCGTTTCCGTGCGAAACGACGTCACCGACACGGCAACCAAACCTTTGCCGTCGTTAGAAACCGATTGAAAAATAAACCACATCCTTGTAAAAGGCCAAAGTCTGCCACATATCTTGCTCATTTTGCATGAAGGCATTTAGTATATAGAAATAGTCGGTCTCATGCAGAACTGGGATATATGCAAGATTGACCAAATATTTGGATTTAGGTATGTGAATAAAATATATATACAGAAAGGTTAGAAGTTCATGAAGCTCTCTTGCACACATTTTGGCTGGAGAAAATGTTAGCATCAACATAGTCTCAGACTAAGCATTCGCCTTCGCCCTGTTAAGTGAGACTGACAACTCAGTACGAACTTCCTCAGCAACCAAAACCTCTGCGTTGGAACCATTGTAGCAGAAACGTCGGGACTTTGAACCGCCTCTATATCGACCAGTGGCCGCAGCTCCAGAGCTTTCCGGCTGAACCACCTAATCCCTGCCTGCGGTCAGGATAAAATTTACCGCTCGTAATTGGGCCGAACAGCGAGTGGCACCACGGCGCTGCTTTGACCCCTACGCCGGGACGGCCGCGGGTGGCACGACCTACCACCCAGACACCCCCTCCCCTGCCCCCCGGGCGGCTGAATCGCGGCGGCGGCGGCGCGCCACCAGCGGGCCGTTTCGCGCCATCGCCGCGCGTCGCCGCCGACGCGCCGTCAATGACGCCGGCCGCTGTTTTGCGAGCGCCGCCCTCGCGCGAATGAGAACTGGTCCCCAGTGACTGGGAGCGCTACCTGACAACAGACCAGTGTGGGTGAAACGACAGCAGCAAACAAAGAGCTGAAAATGTGACAGAGGGCAGAGCAACGTGGGCAGGAGGATATGATAGTGGTTGCCATGATAGGGGAAAGCTGGCAGCTATATATTCGGGTTTCCTCGTGTCTGTTTTCTACATTTGCTTTTAAGACACTACGGCGTAGGCTATAACCCTAAACCTTCTCGGGGTCGAAGTATCAAACCGCAGCTAGTGTGGCTCATGCCACGTGGGTAATAAGCGTGGGACCGTTGCTAGGAAGAGAAAGCTACGGCAGGGTCTACCATTGAGCTGCACGTATCGTATTTGGGCTTGAGTATACACCGACAGCCACGGTGATGAGCTGCTCGCACATAGTTTTAAAATATTGTGAGACTCACGCAAGTATTTAAAGCCTTTCTCTGCGAAGGAAAGAAAAACATGTCGAAATATAAGTTCAAATGTATAGACTTATATGTATAGAGGATGAACTGGTCGGGAATAAGGTAACCAATGTCGTTACGGAAGTCTTTTTCCACAGAAGATATGTTTTCGTTTTTCGACTTGATAGAGAACTGCCCATTCTAAAACTAAAAGCTCTCCGGATCCCATTATTACTGTCGGCTCATGCTGTCTCCAACATTTCCCGCTATTTCCAAACTGGCTGAAATTCAAACATTTCCAGAAAAGACGTGGAAACAGGTCCCACTGACATCTCACCTCTCGGCTTCGTTTAATTCAATTGGATTTATTAGTTCGATTCAACCAGAAGGACTGCAAAATTGCAGTTGATATTTGGCTACATTATATACAACTGCTATGGGCGATAGCAGCTGTTTTAAATTCACAGTTGGTCCCCTTCATGGCGGCAAACTGTTCGGCTTTGAGTGGAGTCCATGATATAGGAGTGCAGGGATGGTTTCTGTCCCTGTGTCGGTTGTTGTCGGTGGAGTCAATCATTATATGTCATAGAAAAAGTGTCCATGCCATTCGAACACAGGCGAAGCTGTCGAAGTTGGGTATGTAACGCCAGTCTCCGCTCCTCCATTTAGCCAGAACGGTAAACTTGTCTCGGCCATTTCTGACTTTCGCCGTGTGCTTCACTCTCTGTCACGGTGGGAGCGGTGTGGGTGGGGCGGGCCGAACAGACCGCCGGACACAGCGAGAGGAGCATCTCCTGTGATTCGAGAGAAACGCCGCCCATGACCGTGCCCAGCGGGACGTCGGTCACGCGTGAGGTGGTGCTAAACACCGGGGTAAAACCACACGCCAGGGCTCGGCTCAGGCTGTGTTTCGAAATTCAGACATGGAAATAATCCCGGAGAATAATTCAAGCAACATGTGCCACAACAAGCATTTTTGGTACACACAGCTGTGCATATCTCTGTGTCTGGTCTTCAGGAATTTTGGCACCACTGTCGAATTTCACCCGGGTGATTTCGGAAGAGGCGCCGCCGAGAGGTAATCCGACTGTTCACTCGTTGTATTTCGATGAGAGAAACGCGCCCACTAGCCCAGCCGTATCAACTGGCAGGCCCGTGGGTGATCCATCAGAGCCGTGACGTCACGCCTGCATTAGTCAGCGGCCTATGCCCGGTCACAGTTGTCAGTGGCTCCAGGACTCCAGTTACGACTCGGTGCAGGGCCGGGGGCAGAAGAAGGAAAACAGGTCGCAGGTGGACCTAATGAAAAGCACGCATCTGACACCCCTCTCTCCTGAGCACCGCCGCTGGGCCACTACTGCTGAGGCGCTGCCCGGCTGCTACACCTTCTGCCGCGGCGTGCAGTGCTCTAATCACGCTAACAACGCCCAGCCAGGAGCCTGCTCTCAATTACGCGTTTCACCGACTGAAACAGAGCAGTTTCATCCGCGGACAGTGCGGTCGCTGGACGGCGCGTGCGTTTAATGGGTGCTTGAATACAGATTTGGCGGCGTGAGCGAGCCCTGCCTGGGAGGTCCGGCCTTGCGAGACATGAGGGAGTGCTCTGCGAGTGATGGAGGTGCAGTGAATGTACTTATACGACGGTGAAACGCGCGGAGCTGCCCCGAGTTATCGCCTTTATTTTGGCGCGGCTGCGAGGCTTTCACCTCTTGGAAAGCCTAATTGTCAAGCTACACGTCCGAACATAGGCCAATGAGCCTGGTCCATGATTTCTAATCCCAGGCATTCCCGATCTCAGCCAAAATGGGAACAAATATGAAAATTTCGTAACCAGCAAGGAGCAATACTGAATAGAAATAAATCCCAAAATTTTGCAACTAAAGGGTGTGGATGGCAACAAAAAAAAACAAAAAATGAGTTTTTGGTTCTAGACTGAACCGTTTGTCAGCAGCAGTTTGAAGACTGACTGGACCTTTTCCTTTTTCCGTTTGCCACGCTCGTGTTGTCTGATAAAACCACGATTTTAAGGGACAAGCTACCCGCGAGATCTGATGAATCACTTCTGTAAACGGCCCGGCCGCATGTGCTATTTTAGCCCAAATATGTAGTGTCACGAGAATTCTGAACCGAGAGAAAGGCTTAATCGTTGAACTTGTCTATGTGACGCCTACGAGAGAAAAACTGCACCTAATTAACCCGAGCTGTCAATGGTGGAAGACGTCGAAATGGGAGAACCATTGTCCCACTTCCATACTAATCCCAGCCCAGGGGCGGCCGAGTCACGGTTTTGGTCCGTCAAGATGACGTGACCTGCCGTAATGAGGTACCGCCCTGCCAATGTTTGCTCTGTCTACATGCTTTGTGCGGTTATGCAGGCTGTGTGAATGCCTCCAAGCGAGCCAACTTCACGCGTCCCCATTCAACCAGCAATGTGTTGTGCTGCACAATACCTAACATGTGCTCCTTTTCAGAACGGTCTTAGACATTCCATCTAAACACGTGCTTGACGCCACCTTGCCCGGCGACCTGAGACTATCTCAGCCGTTGCTTTTAAGTGACGACAAGGTGATATTCAGCGGCCACGCTGGCCATGCATGAGCGTACTCGAATCTGACGTCGGTTTTCCCTGATGTTTGAATATAGCGCCCGGAACTCGAGCTGTGAAGAAAACCACGGCTCTGCCAGTGACCAGGCTACGATGTGCTCCCCTCACAATACAGGCCAATGTAACTTGGAGTTTAGGGTACCCATCGGGAGCTATTCAAAATACAAACAAACAAAATGTTTCAAATGTGTGTGAGGTACTCTGGGTTTTTCACTTCAAATCCATACAAATCGATCACATACTTTTTAGTGAAGGGGAATCTAAGAACTGGGGATGATTTTCTATTGTTGTGTAGGTTAATCGGTCAAATATAGTTCTCCAGCCATCATCTTGCTACTACACTTTCCACCACTTGTTTTACAAATATACGCCCTAACCTTAGAAACAGAGGACTGGAGGTTTCCAATGGAGTGTGTGTTCGCGGCTGGAGTGTGAGATATGCATCTGTTTAGATATACGATTAGATACACGTTTAGATGTCCGTTTAGAGTTCAGATATACATCCGGGCCTACAGCTGATTTATGTATGTTTGAGCAAGCGAGTGCACTGCTCTGCTCAACGGCCACAGCCATTCCGCACTGTTGTGTTTCATGTTTCTGCACCCTGAAAGGAATTGGGATAACTATTTTGATGTAAAACCCACATCAAAATTCGTCTTGTCTTTTATTTGCGATACGTAGCCGACCTCAGATGAAGAATAAACCTCGCCCCGGCGGGGGTGTTTGAACACCCCCTCAGGTTTTTTTCCGAAGGTACGAAAAAAAGGCGGCGCAAAGCACTGTTGTATTCCGCACACCTTATTCTTGATCAACTCCGCAACTTCAAAATTTTAAGGTTGAATCATCTCAGATCAGGTCACCAGTGCAGGCCATGTGATCTCACCTCTAAAAATGTTTAATGTATCATAAGTAGGAAATGGGTGAATCTGTCTGATAGAAACTTATACCACATAATGGACCCACCGAGTGTTAAAAGCTTATTCCGGGATTTTTTTAATTTCGATGACCTAGGGTTGGGTACGGATCATGACCTCTCCATTGGAAATGCATGGGGAAACAGGAATTAGGCTGTATTTGAGTAAATACAGTTGCGAATATCTTCATATTCTCAAAATCGTACCCTCCTGGCCCCCTTTCCAGGTTAATTTTGCAATCATTGACTTATGACCTTCGAGAGGTCATCTGCGGCTACTTAAGACGCGCCCCACTGGGGGCGAAATTCGCCCCCCTCCTGGTTTTCCCAGATAGCTAAAAAAGAAGAGACGCTGAACAACGAAACTTACGGTACCTTATTCCTGATCAATTTTACACGTCTGACCAAATTTTAGAGTTAAGGTCATCTCAGGTCAAGGAGCTATTCAGGGCCAAGTGACCCGACCTCGAAACCCAAAAGTACGAGTTTGAAGCAGCGCCCAGGGAGCTAAACGATCAGTTTGAAACTTCCACAATATGATAAGGTCATTAGGGTCTACAAATCTGCTATCTCGGAATTTTGATATTGGTGACCTAAGGTGGGGTCAATTTTTGGTCACCCCATTATAAGTCTACGGTGAAAAATAGAATGGACTTGTTTTCAGGAAATACTAGATAGATAAGGCTGAAAATCATCAAGCTGTCTATTCTTACCACAATCTTGACCATAAAGTTGAGGTTTTGAGCATCTGACCTCTCAAAGGTCATATCAGGTCACGGGAGCAGAGAGTTATTGTTTTGTCAATAACTTCTCACTGAATTGAGATAAAGCTCCCATTTTGCTTGCATTGTTCATATTGTCATGGGGATTCGATTGATATGCAACATGACCATACCAGGTCACTCTGTGACCCTGACCTAGGTCGAGGTCCGGTCATTTTGACTATTTTACATAGCAAGGTCATATTATACATCATTCGATTTGCTGCGATGAGAGGAATCCAATGATGCATCAATATTTGCTCTAGCTCCCCTGGGGACAAATCTAGAGAGAGAAACGTACACTGCTCTGTTGTAAGCCTATAGAACCTTCTTTGACCTATGCTGACCTCAATATTGACCTGACATAAACAATATTGGTATAAAATCTCTTCGTCTTGTCAAGAGCTTTCGAACACCGCCCATAATTTTTATTTAGCTTTCGTGGGGAGCGAGATACGGAGGGGGTCAAAAACGCCCCCAGCGGGGCGCGTCATGCAAGGGACCCCGGCGGGGCGCGTGTTAAGCCGGTTTCAGACCTAGGTCAATAACTTTGCAGGAAATGACGATAAAGTTTGTATTTTAATACCATTACGTTTGGATTGTTATTGCGAGTCGATTGATATGTATATTGACCATGCTAGGTGGGATCGACACCTTGACCTGACCTCAGGTAAGGTCATTTTTAATTTCTGACCTAGTATAGTCATCTTATACATCCTTCGATTTTCCATAACAAGAGGAAGCGAACGGTTCCGAAAAAGTGTTCTAACCCAACTCTGTCAGACGCAAGAGCCCGGAAACTCATTTGTAACATGTCACCTTCTTTGACCTGTCATGACCTCAATACTGATCTGAGCAAAAAAGTGACTGATGTAGTTTCTTCATGAATTTTTATGGACTGTGCACCAGCGTTCACGTTCTTTTGCTATCCCGTATAGGAGCCGAGTTCGAGGGGGTGTTTGAACACCCCCCCACCATGGCGAAGGTGTTTCGGAGGTCCACCGGCCGGGTAATCATACTTGTCTACAACATAAAGTAGCATCGCATGCTAAGCGACAATCAACTCTTCATTTAGACTTTCCGATATGAAATTCCTGGCTCAATGTTTTATTACCAAAACCTCCAGTTGGGGAAAGGAAGCTTTTCAGGTGTGTTCCTTCTTGCCAATCCCCTCTCCGTAAAGTGCCTGAACAAGCATAATTATCAACAAAATCGCCGTCTCAGCTAAAACCATCTTAAAGGTATACTATTCCCTTTAAAAGCGTGACTTGGCGGCCCTCGCCGTCGCCGTCCTTGGGGAGTTTCAGAGCCGGCTGGACTATTGTTTGATGTTGGGCGGCAGCGGCGGTCCGGGCGCCGATTGCGGCGCGGCCGGTCGATGTGCTGGCGTTACAGCATGCCACCGCGCGCCGCGACACGCGACGATCACCGTCGCGAGCCGTCCATCGCTCATCCGCCGCCCAGCCCAGAGCAATGCTATCCATTTTTTGCATGTGGGGTGCGGCGCCAAGGTGTCATGCGCCCGCGGCGTTCGTCGGGGCGACTTTGTGTGGCTTTACTGGGCGTGTAACACGATTTTGTGGGAGTACATAAGTCTTCCGGGGCTCGGGATTTGTGTCAATGATACGTTTGATCAGGGGCCGTATTACTGAATAAATTGGATCACAGATCTTAACTGTTGACGCTGCAGAGGTCAGACGATTGGCGTACAGTCAGTTGCGAAAGTATCGTTCCGCTGCCGACCCACTAGTTTGGAAGTCACTGTACGCTGTAGCGCTGAGCCGGGCGAGTGGGCGGGCATTGGGCGGGGACAGCTGAGGAGGGGTGGAACTCACGCCTCAGACATGTTGTTTGGTCAAGTTGAGGTCAGTTATACATGGGTGCCACAACTGCAGATTCAAACTAAAATGGACGCAATGTCCGCATCACATGCCACCTGACGGGGTTTCTTTATGCCTCTCTTGAGATCTATAGAATTGGGATATTGCCAGGCGTGCACCAAGGATTTTCGTTTGGGGGCCCGGCTGACGAAGCGGGGGGGCTGATGGGAGGTGGCATGTTTGACAGGGCGTGCCAGGCTACTGCAGGGGAAAAATTGGCCAGAGAGGGTACTTATCAGGTAAAAAGCAATACATATTTGTCGTATGGTGTAAAACGCAAGTGAAGGGGTCATAAGCGTCGCCCCCGCGCAAAAAGGGGGGCAGCTAAACTCCAACCTGATGCTGACAAAAAACTTTCCACGTCAGGACAAAAAACTGTCTGAATTTGGGCTCCTCGCTGCCTTCCGCAGCGGCTGGTTATAAGCATTTGCAGTTTTCTCCCATTTTGACTGAGATCAGTAAATTTTTGGTCGAAAAGTCGGGGACCAGGCCCCCCTGGCCCCCCTTTTCCAACGCTTATGGAAGGTGATACAATTATTATAAACCTGGCCTGTGGTTGAATCACATATTGAGTGAATAATTCACCGGAGGGGCTACACACTTTGAGCAGGGGCGGTAAGGTGAAAGGAGAACTGGAACTAAAAGCCAGATCAAGCCTCATTTCTGCTCTTGATGGGTGACTCCAGCGGTCAGTTATTACCAGAACCCACGTCGAGTGCCACGCCAGACATGGCCGAGGGCCGGCACTTTGGAGTCAAAGCGTTTGGGGGAAGGGGGCCCGGGCCCGCTGGCCCTCTCCTTGGGTGCGCTACTAGGTATTGCTGAGCGTGGCGGATTGAGGGGGTTAATCAAGGGTGACATCGACCTATCCCATTTCCACGATTTTCTCTCATTTTCTTTGCAGACTTTTTTTACGATTCTTAGGTCTGTTGTCCCCCAGACCACCAGTTCAAACTCGCAGGTAATTGTAAATTTCTTTGAATGAAAATCTCCCAACATTCTTGATTTTTTCCAGTTCGGGGATCAACCTAGAAACAGAAATTTAGGGAAAATTGATGCTACCTTGGTATATTAAATGAACTCTATACGAATTCAGACCTAAATATGTATATGCGTAATTACCGAAAGAAAGGCATCATCATCAAACGCATCATTTAAGATGCCTACTTTAATTGGACATCACTGTCAAAGTTTGTCCATGGCGTATAGGGGGCATTCCATGACAGATCGACAAGTCGATAACACCCTCATATCTCAGATTTCAGTGTATGTTTTTGTGAGGGGGGCTATTGATGAAGCTGATGACTATTTTTCTATTCATTTTGCTCCCTGACTTACGGACTGGAAATTTTAGCCTCAAGCATTTTGATCATATTCACTTACTTGTCTTTTTTAAAGACGAAATTTTACCTGTGTGATTCTAAAAATACCATGAAAACTTGATCTAGGTCTCTTAAGGATAAATTACGAATTTTGGCTCATGAGAAATATAACTCAAAAAATAAAATTTTGAATGTATTATACATTCTTCATTTTTTCAAAATCTATGAAAAATTGTTTTCCTATGCCTTATTTTAAACGTTTTGAGGCTCATATTACTCTTTATACTTTTCTCTATAAGATTCAGCAATAAAAAGAATGGAGTCTTTAACCAATCGCGAGTTCTGAGTTCCCAAATGTCCCGATCCCCACTTTTGTGAGGTTCGTTCGCCGGCGCGGCCCGCTGTCGCTGCGACTATCAAACGTCTCTGGTCACGAAAAATACCTTCTTTTCCACGAATCCCACCATGACACTTGTGTCAACGATGGGATTCGTGGGGCATGAGGGTAAGGATGTATTTAAAACAATAAATTGTAATTAATGTCCCATTTCTTAACACCCGCACTGGAGAGGGGTCTGACGCGCACTGGTGGGCCCCCTGAGCGCTTGGAAATTAAGAGACGTAGAAAAATTCCGGTTGGAGGCTGGGTGGGAGCTATTGAAATCTATACTATGACCGATTTCGATTGACCTAGGTAAGTACCGTCCAGTTCAAACGAGGTCATAAGGGTCATGTATGAGCCGTGCTGGAGATTTTTCTGGAAATGCTGTGATTAAGCGCAAAAAAGTTAAGAATGCACTAAAAACGGACCAAGGTCATAATGAGAACGTTCCAAAAATGTAAACTTAATTTTTGGGGTTAAGTCATTCAAGTTCATTGACCTATAACGTCACAATATTACATATTCCCTATAATTACACCATGGCTAGCACCATAGCAACCGTTGGACGGAAATGAGGATTGACCTTTACCCATGACATTTTACTTTGACCCGTGCCTTGACCTTTACATTGAGTTATCTTAACTTGGACGTCGTAGCATGGTATGCGTCATACTGGGTAACGCCATGCGATCGGAAGCACCGGACCAATGACTTTGAGAATGCTGGTATGGCGTTGAACTGTGGGCTTGATCTTCATGTTGGGTGAACTTGACATATAACCTCATTTCATATACCGCTATAACTTTGCCAGTCGGTCTTTGATGCACGCAAACTGGTACAACCGCGCGATTGCAGCGATCTCAAAATAAAGCGTTTACCTTTGAAAGTCTATAATTACAAAATTGGGGCCGATTTTCAAGATAATTTGACCAATCGACGTGCCATTGGATATTCTCAAAAGTAGCTATTTAGCATTTTTGGCCACGAAGGGTTCTCCGGCCACCTTGAAAAAGTAGGTGAGGGCTTCCGAGGCTCCCCTCCAGTGTGCTTGTTATCACGCGCTGGTATGAGGTCCCAGGCCACCTTTACTAGCATGGGGGTACTCATCCCCCTACGATCTTAGCAACCATGCTTGGAAGGGAAAAGGAAAGCAGTGTTCCATTGCTTCCCTCGATCTCTACCAAAAATGCTTATACAACTTTTCTTTCAGGTCATTTTTGTGGTCTCGGAGGCCAAGGTATGTTTCCATAAGAATACAACGGAAACTTAAATCTTGTATCGTAATGGCTAATAAACTATAACAAGAGTAAAGTTATTGCCATCGTTGAAATGTATGTGCAGAAACAAAAACTACTCAAATTAGCTACTGAGCTCAGAAAATGCTTCGATAAGGCAATCACGAGAGAAGGAACATTGAGGATTCACAAGTTCGTGTTGGTTAATTCGAAGGCCATTATTGTGCATGAGCTCTCGAACGACTAGGGACAGAAGGTTCAAGTTTCACATTTAATATGTGAACTTCTTTTGCGGCACGGGATGGAGTCGTTTTTCCGATCCGTTGGTCAGATCTTAACCCTCGCCCGGTGGGGGCGTTTGAAAACCCCGTCGGTTTTTTTCCGGCGGCAAGAAAAACGGCAGCGCCAAGCGCCGCCGTACTTGGTACAGCTTATCCTTGATCAAGTCCGCAACTTCCCGCAAAATTTTAAGGTTAAGTCATCTCAGGTAAGGTCACTAGTGCAGGTCAAGTGACCTCATCTCAAAAATGTTTAAGGTGGCATAAGTAAGAAATGGGGAATCCATCGAATTGAAACTTATACCACATAATGGGCGCACCAAGCGCCAAAAAATATATTCCGGGGTTTTAATATCGATGACCTAAGGTCAAGTACAGACCATGACCTCTCGATTGGAAATGCATGGAATAAAAGATATTGGGTTGTATTTGTGTAGATACATCTGAGAATACCTTCATATTCTCAAAATCGTAGTATCCTGTGCCCCCTTCCAGGTTAATTTTGCGATTTTTGACCCGTGACCTCTGAGAGGTCATCTGGGGGTATTTAAGCAGTTTCCAGACTTAGGTCAATAACTTTGCATGAAATGATGAAACAGCTTTTATTTTGATGTCATTGCGTTCAGGTTGCTATTGCAAGTCGATTGATATGCATATCGACTATGCTAGGTTAAAAGTGACCTTGACCTGACCTGGGGTCAGGTCATTTTTGTGTTTTGACCTAGTATGGTCATAATCTACATCATTAGATTCGCCGTGACGAGAGAAAGCGAATAGTGCCCAAAAAATGGTTCTAACTCAGCTCTCAGACGCTAGAGCACAAAAACTTTACACAAAATGCCACTTTCTTTGACCTGTCATGACATGACCTCAATATTGAACTCAGCCAAAAAGTTAGTAAGATAGTTTCTTCATGAATTTGTATGAGCTATCCAGCAGCATTCGCGTTTTTTCGCTATCCCGCATAGGGGCCAAGTTAGAAGGGGTTGTTCAAACACCCTACCGGGGCGAGGGTTAATAACAATATGACATATTTATGTCAAAAGGTACTCCTTGTGTTTCAGTGTTAGTTACGTGTACTAAAAAAACACGGTTGTCATCACAACTAACTGTATGCAGCTAATGACATCATGATTGACTTTCCAGTGGTTTCAAAGACCATTCAGAAGAACACGTTCTAACGTGTAATTCTGAACGAAAATAAAGGACTTCGCTCCGCAGCCGCAACTAACGCCGTTCGGTCCCTGTAGGTTCACATATGATATGGTAATAGCAGACTAATGGTACCAAGCGGAATGGGTCTGTAATTTTTTTAAGCCAGAGGGAGAACGATTTTTTAACCCTTGCCCCGGTGGCGGGTACGAGCCACCTTCGCCCTGGTGGGGGGCTAAAAAGACCCCCACGATCTCAAAAACTAAAAGAGCTAGAAAAAAGCGCAAAACGGCAATCGAAAGCTCTTCGAAAATGATATCGAAAATACTTCGGTCATTTTTCTTGTCAGGCCAATATCAAGGTCACCAGAGGTCAAAATAGGTCAAAATCGCTAATATGAGGTGTACTAAGAAAACCTCCTATATCTCAGAAGCTGTGATAGCTAGAAACATTTTTTAACACCATTCGAAAGCTCTTGAGATGTGCTTTCATTACAGTGGCATTCATTTTCGTGTCAGGTCAAAGCCTAGGGAGCTACAGGTCACTAAATATTGGGCATATTCTTGGGAATCTCCATAGCCACCCATGCATAAGGGCGTTTACTTTTTCGCTAATAGCTTCCAAACCAAACAAGATGCAGCCATAGTTTATGCACCATTGCAATCCTCTCGTCAATACGAATCGAATGATATATGATATTGCTATGCCAGATCAAATTTAAGAATTTGACCTGACCCAGGTCAACGGTCTGACCCAACTTGACCTGGTATAGTCATGATGTATATCATTTGACTTCCAGTGACTATACAAACACTTTGGTGACAAAATAAAAGCTCTATCTTAGTTTATTCAAAATTTATAGAGAAAAACACCAAAAAATGCTTATTTGACCTAAGGTGACCTTTTAAGGGTCACAAGTCAAAAATTTTGGTATCAGCTTCAGAAATGGGCTAAGAGCAAGTCGCAACCGATGTTTGAAGTTGATTCCATCTATACTTACTGAGAAAAGCTCATTTCGTGATTTTCCCCATGCATTGTCAAAGGGGAGGTCATGCTCTGCACATGACCTTACGTCACCAATATCAAAAATCCCGGAACAAATGTTGTAGCTCCTGGTGGGCCCAAGATGTGGTATGAGTTTCAACTTGATCGATTAACTCTTCTTTTAGTTATGCCGTCCTAAGTATTTTTTGAGGTGAGGTCACTTTACCTGACCTGGTGACCTGACCTGATATGACCTTGAGCCAAAATTTTCAGGAAAGATGTAAAAATGATGAAGGAACAGCTAGACCAAGTTTGGCGGCGCTGCGCGCCGCCGTTTTTTGGTCACTTCGGAAAAACCCGAGGGGGGTCTAAAAAGACCCCCCACCCGGGCGAAGGTTAATGGGCTGGATGGTGGCTTGTTTCCACATTTATGGACATTTCTCCTCATTAAGGGATTTGTTGGAAAGAGTGGTACGTGGTTTGTAGATCAATATCGCCGTTAGCTTCAAAATACGAGGGAAATTCCTTCGGGACCTAAGGGATTTATTGAAATTGAGTGAGTTTAGTTGGTTCAACACTTCTCGCTGGGTGATAACGATGTTGTTTAAAGGAGGGCTGATTTCTCTGTTTGTGTCCATGTGAGGCTGGGATTGATCATCGATGTGTCGCCTAAATAACGAAGCGCAATATTTATTCTATATTTAATTTAATATGATATTAAATAATATGATTTAATATAATATGATATAATATAATATTCTAATATTACCTATCTATTGTGATATTGAGATGGATTTTGCTTGAACTGGACATGCGTCGCTAATTTTTTTGCACCATCCATCTTTCCCAGCCTTCCCCCTGTCACTCTTTTTAGCCAATTTGAATTGCAATTACATTTGTGAATGCTTCTTAAAACCTCCGATGTCACCCATCGGTTTCTCCCGCTGTTAGTCAAGGGCACGCTCAGTACCAGGGGCGTAGGAACGGTTTGAAAAGTGGGGGGCCAACCTTAGAGGGGGCCCACCTCAAGGGGGCTCCAGTCCACGGGGGCCTATAATTTTAAAAATTTTAGATAGCTCGTTTAGTGTAATAAGGCATGCATGCACACAAGGATGACAATGTATGGAAAATTGAGAAATTAAATTTTTTCCCTATGATTTCGAGTTGTACCTATTATGATGTATTAACTAATAGTAAAACGCCAAAAAAACAATTTTTGTTTTTTACCTAGACCCTTTTCAAATACGAAATACATTTTTAAGCTTTTTGTGAGGATTTCAATCATTTTTTACCACGAGCACGTTTTTTTATATTTACAGATGTTTAGGCCCTTTTCATTACATTTAAAAAATTAAGAACTACTTAGAAAACTACAGACAATGCTTTGATACCAAATAGCCTCACTTCGCTATGTCTAATCAACTTGTATTTGCTTATTTAATGACGAAAATGGGAACATTTATGTATGTTATTACTTATCTATTCTTTCCATCATTAGAGATTGATTTAGGTAAAGGCTGATCACAATAAATACGCCTAGCTATATTTCGATGGCTAAAATGCAGAGTTCCAGCATGACTGCAAGTGCAATGTTGGTACTTGATGGCCAGCTTTGTAATGCCGAGGAGGTGTGGGCATGGTGTTATAGTGGTTCGCAACCCTGCTTTCCACGCGACCAACTCGGGTTTAAGGCACGGCAGATTCCTTGTGCAAGGAGCAATTTGACTCCAAAGAAACCCCTCCAACAGGGAAAGAGTTGGCGACGCCATATAACCCTGGCATCGAAATACGTCACGCCTTTCGATGGCTCAGGGACGACTGTTGCTCGGCATTTAGTGCAGGGTCCGTGTCCGATTCATATTTTGTGTTGGGATTGATATGGAATGGAGTTTGATTGGGCCCAGTTCTCGGGACTCATTTGGAAACACTCGGGTAGTAGGTTCCTTGGCTTTGTTACGAAGCGCTCCTCCTCCAGGGGCTTGCAGGCAGCGTACTACCGAACTTGAACGTTCCCAGACAAGCTATCGGGGCCGTTTGGGTTTCTTGTTCTATATTACAGTTGCTGATATTTGTATATTCGTTGCGGGGGCCCACCTCAAAAGGGGGGGCAGTATCCCCCTCACCCCGGTTCCTATGCCTATGCCGCCCAGGGGCCGCCAAATTATCTCGGAGGGCTCCAAAGTCCAGACCATGGCTCAGGAAACCAGATCAGTCAGCTCAAGGGCCCAGACCAGTGCATTAGCTTTGGGACCAGCTTATCAAGGGACCCTACATAAGCACAGCACCGATAGAAGCTCATCACAGGGGAGCTCCAGATTCGCACAGGGTGCCAGATTAGCTTAGGGGCCCGGTTCAGCTCGGAGGTCCCCAGGTCGACTTATGTAGGGTCTCAAAACAGTTCAAGGGACTTCAAGCTCACGGATCCCAGCTTAGCTCAATGATGCTAGAACAGTTCAGAGGCCCCACACCAGCTCAGGGCTCTTGTTCAGTACAGGCCAGCTCAGCTCAGGGGCCCAGATCGGCTGATATAGCGTCTCCTCTCACACCAGCTCAGGGGCTCCATTCAAGCTCACGGCCCCAACTTAGCCCAGGGACTCTAGAAGAGTTCAGGGCCTCCATACCAGATCAAAGGCCCCAGTTAAGCACAGCTGTACCCAGATTAGCTCAGGGCCCCAGCTAGGCTTAGGGGTCCCAGGGTGGCTGATGTAGAGTCACAGAACACAGTGGCGTAGCCAGGATTCGGCCAAGGAGGGGTCCGACTACCGTCGGGGGCCCCAGGCCGGGGTTCCCTTAGCAACCGGGCCCATCTCCTATATCTTTTGTATAGTATTTTAACATTATAACATTCACACGAAGGAAATTTTGTTATGGCTTTTTAAGCATTCATTCTTATTTTCTTTATAGCTTGGTTTTTCAATCCGACCAAGTGTTGGTAAACTAAGGTCACCAAATATTAAGGATGGCCCATAACTTATATGGTAGCGTAGCTATAATAACAGCTTTGAGCCATATTTCGGGAAGTTCAATGTTGATGCACGCATGATGTTAAACCTGAGTCTACCTCAATTCACTCGGGTAATCAGACATGAAGTTATTGGAGGTCAGTCGTTTTGAGTATGAAGAAACGATCTACGAGAAATGATTAGCAATTATTTCCCGGTGTCGAATCCATGAACTCTTTAATCAGGAAATTTCCAAAGAAACGAAAAAAACGAATAAAGATACAAGGGATATGGGAGTGTGTACTGAACGTTACATAACATCTATTCTGTCGACAGATCCTGTTGAGATCCATTTACTTTCTTAACCTTGCTATCTTGTAAACGAGCAAATTACCAAGACAAAAGGCGCCCAAGATATCTATCGCTTTGGCTCACTCTGTTATTGTTATTTTCAACCTTGCATACCTATTTTTCTTTTGGGATTATGCTCATTAATTTCTGTCATTACCCTAGTTTGTCTGGTTTCCTACGAAAATATTGGAAAGTTGTTTATTTCAGAATATTTAGGAATGTATTTATTGGTGTTAAGCTACTCGATTAAAAATTGACTAGCCCTGTTTGATTTGCTCTTATGATAAAATTATATAAATTTTTGCCTTTCCTTCGATAATGGTGCCTGATCGACATGTTTCAATTTGTCCTTTTTAGTACGCAATAGGGGTAGGTACATTTTTTTCCGAGGCATATGATTTTGAAAATTTTTATTTGAGCTCTGGAGCCATCTAACACCAACACTTGGCGGCACTCACAAAGATAATTTTCGGCCGCCCTCCCGATTATATCTCAAGGGGTCTCTGAGAGTGATTCACGGCGTCTGTTGATCAAAACTGGGGGCCCTTGAGAATCTCTCGGGACTCCTGAGATTAGTTATCGGCAGCACCTCTGGGACTAATTATTGGGACCCCCAGATTTGCTCTGGAGGGGGAGGGGCTGAGACTGACTATCGTGACCATCCAGATTAGCTATTGGGGTCCCCTGAGGCTGTCTTTGGGATGGGGGAGGGGGCTGGGAATGACTTCCGACAGCCCGCTGAGACTTACTCTAGGGCACCCCTGAGACAAACACCCGGGGGGGGTGTGGAATCACCTCTGAGACTGTGTCGTTGGCGTTCCTGAGACTGACTCTCGGAGGCTCCAGATTAGCTCTCGCGGGCCTAAGGCTAACTCCGGGCCCATGAAACCAAAAATCGGGAGCACCTCTGGAAATTACTCTCAGAACCCTGAGATTAACTCTCGGATGTCTCTGAGACTGACGACCGGGAGCCCTCTGAGACTAACTTTTGGGTGCTCCCTGAGATTGACTCTTGGGGCCGCTTATACCAAAACTGGGGGGGCACAGCCTGAGGCTAAATCTCGAGGGCTCCCAAAATTACCCCTCTGGGGCCCCCTGAAACCAGCACTCTGCAGATCAAATTGGACTAACTCTCGGACCCCCGGATTAACTCTCGGGGCCACCTGAAACTAAATATTGACTCCTGAGAGAGAAACCCGTGAGACTATGAGGGCCCCCCTGAGACCGACTCTTGGGGTGCTCTGAGACTCACTCTTGTGGTTCTTTGAGACAGACTCTCAGGGGGACCCCGAGACCGAATCTCGGGGTCCCCTAAGACAGACTCTTGGGGTCCCCTTGACCGACTCTTGGGGTTCTCTGAGACTGACTCTCAGGGGCCCCCTGAAATAGACTGTTGCAGGGCCCTGAGAACCACTCTCTGGGGGGGCGCCTGAGACTAGCTCGGCCCCCCTCCTCTGAGACAGACTCCCGGGGCCCCTGATACCGACTTTTGGGGCCCCTGATACCAACCCTCAGGGACCCCCGAAATCTACTTTCGGGGGCCTTGAGACCGACTCTCAGGGCGTGGGCCGTGAGGCCGACTCGGGACGCCCTGAGAACGAATCTTCAGGGGCCCCTGAGACTAACTCTGGGGGCCACGTGATCAGAGAATCCTGTGCAGTGGTTCAGATTGGCCCAAGCGGTGGGGGTCTGCGGACGCCTAGGGCCCCCTTGGCTACACCACTGCATCTACACTTTCGGGGGCCCTCCGAAATCACCATTTGGAGGCCCCTAAAATAATTGCTCCCCTAAACCAATACTCCGGAGCCCCTTGATACTGATGCTCGGGGGTCCTAAGACCAAGCTCGGGGTCCCACTTAGATCAGGCTCAGGGGCACCCTCAGACCCATGCTCGCGCTTTTCTCAGGAGTAACTCGACACCGATGTTCCGGGGCCCTCAAGATCAATATTTCGAGCCCCCCCCGAGACTAATGCTTGGTACTCTGGAGCCCCTCGATGCCGATGCTCAGGGGTCCTGAACCCAGGTCTGGGGGCCCCTGGGACCAAACTCTGGGTCTCATGAGGCCAATGCTCGTGCTTCACTCATGAGTCCCGCGATATCAATAGTCGGGGGGCACCCCGAGGGGATCCTGAACCCCTGAGACCAAGCTCGGGGGCCCCTGAGACCAAGCTCGAGGGGACCCTTTCGCACTTTCGCAACAGACTGTACAGTCTGTTGCGAAAGTATCGTTCCGTTCCAGGGGTGTCCGACCAGGCGGAAACATGAAGTTTGGGAACCACATGTCTGAGGGCGTGGCCTGTTTGGCTGGTCGACCTCCCCAGCGGTTAGCGGGTCGGACTGATGAGGCTGGGGTCAGCCGGGGAGGGTGGGGTGACCCAGTGCTTTCACTTTCAGTCGTGGAAACTCCTGTATTTGAGCCTCCCAGACAGAGAGGCGAAGCACCATAATGGTAATTTCTCGGTTCCGCTGCGGTGGGCCACCAAATATCCCTCCCCACTATTGAGAGCTGAATCCCAAATACCATTGGAGGCAGTACCGTGTGTTTTAGGTTAGTATTACTGCCAGGAGGCGGAGGGGGGAGCAGAGGTCATATTATTGCCAGAAAGTTGGCAGGAGGGGGGGATAACATGGTTTTCGGGGGTGCAGAATGGGCAAATGCAGGATTTCTTATGGGAGGACGCATGATTGAAAGCGGGTCGCCATCCGAGCCAGAAGGGGGAGGGGTGATAAACCAAAACCTATCGTGGGGTGCTTATTTTCATCCTGACGGAAAGAGTAAACGGGTGGCAAACGAAAGTTTATCATGGCGCCACTGACATTTTAGGAGAAGCCGCGACCATTTAAGGGGCGTCGAGGCTCAATCTAGGGAAGGGAGCAAGTGCCCTCACTTGCCTTCCTTGAATTCACCCATGAGGTGCAAGGGATGCAGAACTCAAACTAATTAATGACTGATGAGCCAGCCCCTCAATATGATCGGTCTCTTGACACTTCGCAGCACCATCTTACCTATGATAGGGACGTCACAGTGGTTACAGCGGATTGTTGTATCTTAACTGTTCCGAAACATCGATTTCAATAACATTTTGGGATGCCAGTGCTTCTCTTGAAATTACTTTATGGCCCACTCCAGCGTTCAACGCCAGATTCCGTCACCGCGAGTGTCCTCGATCAGTCGGAGGTACTGGCGGCAGAGTCACGTGACCTCCAAACGGGTCGCCTGTCCGGACTAGTGGGGTGGCGGCAGCGTGCGGAGCCGTGGTGTAGTGGGTAGGATGTTCCGCTCTCTTACAGAGCATGCTGGTTCGAACCCGGGTTGGCTGTGCATAGCTTGGGAGTTTTTTTCCAAAACTGAATACTGATGCCAACCTATCAAATGATGCTTCTAGGAGCAAGCATGTTTAGCTTTCCACACATTGTCATGTCGGAGACGACCCTCGCCGTTACGTGACCTGAGGGGGTGGAGCTGGGCTGACATCGGAATGCGAGCAATGTAACCTTGTGACCCAGCGAAGGGGTAGCAGATGTCACGCAGCGCATCGTTCAGGGGCGATAGTTGAGACCCTATTGGATTGTGATAGCGCCTTTGCATACGTTTAGGGATGCGCGACTTTAAAAAGATTTGATGCCAAATTTAGCACGTTTGTGAAACCTTGGTTCTAAATTATCCGACCTCCATTTTGCACATTCAAGGGCCGTATTTCGGGCGAGCATTAAGTCACCCTGGCGCCATATGCAGCACCGCGTCCAGGCTAAGATCAGCGGAAGGCCTGGCCTTTCCGCCATCGTCATCATTAGCGTATGTGCCGCGTTAGATCTAACTGGGGGAACTGTCTTTCATACTTTTATATTGTATGTTTGCCTACCGTTGTCTCTGTATGCTGCCGCCCCTGCTGCCACGGAGCTGAGTGGTCTGCGGAGACGACCCTCACTGTCACGTGACCTGAACACGGAGCTGAGTGGTCTGCGGAGACGACCCTCGCTGTCGCGTGACCTGAGCGGGTGGTGCCGGCGCGAGTTGAGCCGGCATCGGATTGCGGAGAATGTGATCTTGTGACCCGGCGAAGAGGTAGCAGGTGCTAGGAAGCGCGCCGTTTAGGGGTGATAAGAGAGCCAATTGCACAGTAACTGAACCATTGTATAGCTGGGGACGCGCGAATGTAAGGCACGTTAATTCCTCAACACGGGGCGTGCTGTATTGTTTTTCAAACTGCTGCCCCTTTGTGCTGTGGTTTGCCTGCGCGAGGAGCCGTACTGAGCGTGCCCTTGACTAACTCGGACAGGTGCATGCTACTGGGTTTGTTGCGTCCATACAGAAGAGGTAGGGATTAATAGAGACGGATAGAGATCGATAAGCGTGGTGATCAGTGGTGATAGATGAAAAGGCAATTGAAAATTAACAGCGGGAGAAACCGATGGGTGACATCGGAGGTTTTAAGAAGCATTCGAAAATGTAATCGCAATTCAAATTGGCTAAGAAGCGTGACAGGGGGAAGGCTGGGAAAGATGGATGGTGAAAAAATTTAGCGACGCATGTCCAGTTTAAGCGAAATCCATCTCAATATCACAATAGATAGGTGTCGGCTGGCCTGTCTCCTCGAATCCGGATGTAAAAAAAAACACTTAGATTATTCGAGGATTAGGATTCGAGGAGACAGGCCAGCCAACACCATATGATCATGCTCCTCGCCGCAGCACTCCAAAACCTATCAATATCACAATACATTGAAAACCATTATAGGACGGCAGAAACTTTCTATCACAACCCCTTTGGTCTATGACTCCGGCGATTTAGTCTCCGAGGACACAGAGAAAGCAAGCTTGCGAAACAAATATTGCGCTTCGTTATTCAGGCCACACATCGATGATCAATCCCAGCCTCACATGGACACAAACAGAGAAATCAGCCCTCCTTTAAACAACATCGTTATCGCCAAGCGAGAAGTGTTGAACCAACTAAACTGGGGGCCCGGTAGTGGAGTGGTCAGCGAGGCTGGCTGCCACGCAGCCGACCTGGGTTCAAGGCCCAGCGGCTTCCCTGAACAAGGAGCAAGCTGGCTCCCGAGAAACCCTTCCAACAGGGAAAGAGTTGGCGACGCCATATGACCCTGGCAGTTGGTGCGTCGATAAGCCCCAATAATTATTGAACCAACTAAACTCACTCAATTTCAATAAATCCCTAGGTCCCGACGGAATTCCCCTCGTATTTTGAAGCTAACGGCGATACTGATCTACAAACCACGTACCGCTCTTTTCAACAAATCCCTTAATGAGGAGAAATGTCCATAATTGTGGAAACAAGTCACGATCCAGCCCATTAAAAAAATGGTTCTCCCTCTGGCTTAAAAAATTACAGACCCATTCCGCTTGATACCATTAGTCTGCTAGTACCATATCATATGTGAGCCTACAGGGACCGAACGGCGTCAGTTGCGGCTGCGGAGCGAAGTCCTTTACTTTATTTTCGTTCAGAATTACATGTTAGAACGTGTTCTTCTGAATGGTCTTTGAAACCACTGGAAAGTCAATCATGATGTCATTAGCTGCATACAGTTAGTTGTGATGACAACTGTGCTTTTTAGTACACGTAACTAACACTGAAACACAAGGAGTGCCTTTTGACATAAATATGTCATATTGTTATTAACCCTCGCCCCGGTAGGTGGGGTGTTTGAACAACCCCTTCGAACTTGGCCCCTATGCGGGATAGCGAAAAAACGCGAATGCTGCTGGATAGCTCATACAAATTCATGAAGAAACTATCTTAGTCACTCTTTGGCTGAGTTCAATATTGAGGTCATGTCATGACAGGACAAAGAAAGTGGCATTTTGGATAAACTTTTTTGTGCTCTAGCGTCTGAGAGCTGAGTTAGAACCATTTTTTGGGCACCATTCGCTTTCTCTCGTCACGGCGAATCGAATGATGTAGAATATGACCATACTAGGTCAAAACACAAAAATGGCCTGACCCCAGGTCAGGTCAAGGTCACTTTTTAACCTAGCATAGTCAATATGCATATCAATCGACTTGCAATAGCAACCTGAACGCAATGACATCAAAATAAAAGCTGTTTCATCATTTCATGCAAAGTTATTGACCTAAGTCTGAAAAATGATTAAATACCCCAGATGACCTCTCAGAGGTCACGGGTCAAAAATTGCAAAATGAACCTGGAAAGGGGCACAGGACAGGTACTACGATTTTGAGAATATGAAGGTACTCTCAGTTGTATCTACACAAATACAACCCAATATCTTTTATTCCATGCATTTCCAATGGAGAGGTCATGGTCTGTACTTGACCTTAGGTCATCGATATTAAAATCCCGGAATATATGTTTTAGCGCTTGGTGGGCCCATTATGTGGTATAAGTTTCAATTCGATGAATTCCCCATTTCTTACTTATGCCACCTTAAACATTTTTGAGATGAGGTCACTTGACCTGCACTAGTGACCTGACCTGAGATGACTTAACCTTAAAATTTGGCGGGAAGTTGCGGACTTGATCAAGGATAAGCTGTGCCAAGTACGGCGGCGCTTGGCGCTGCCGTTTTTTCTTGCCGCCGGAAAAAACCGACGGGGTGTTCAAACCCCCCCCCACCGGGCGAGGGTTAAGATCTGACCAACGGATCGGAAGATCAACTCCATCCCGCGGCGCAATTGAAGTTCACATATTAAATGTGAAACTTGAACCTTCTGTCCCTCGTCGTTCGAGAGCTCATGCACAATAATGACCTTCGAATTAACCAGCACGAACTTGTGAATCTTCAATGTTCCTTCTCTCGTGATTGCCTTATCGAAGCATTTTCTGAGCTCAGTAGCTAATTTGAGTAGTTTTTGTTTCTGCAAATACATTTTAACGATGGCAATAACTTTGTTCTTGTAATAGTTTGTTAGCCATTACGATACAATATTTAAGTTTCCGTTGTATTCTTATGGAAACATACCTTGTCCTCCGAGACCATAAAAATGACCTGACCGAAAAGTTGTATAAGCATTTTTGGTAGAGATCGAGGGAAGCAATGGAACACTGCTTTCCTTTTCCCTTCCAAGCATAGTTGCTGACATCGTAGGGGGATGAGTACCCCCCATGCTAGTAAAGGTGGCCTGGGACCTCATACCAGCACGTGATAACAAGCACACTGGAGGGGAGCCTCGGAAGCCCTCACCTACTTTTTCAAGGTGGCCGGAGAACCCTTCGTGGCCAAAAATGCTAAATAGCTACTTTTGAGAATATCGAATGGCAGGTCGATTGGTCAAATTATCTTGAAAATCGGCCCCAATTTTGTAATTATAGACTTTCAAAGGTAAACCCTTTATTTTGAGATCGCTGCAATCGCGCGATTGTACCAGTGCGCGTGCATCAAAGACCGACTGGCAAAGTTATAGCGGTATATAAAATGAGGTTATATGTCAAGTTCACCCAACATGAAGATCAAGCCCACAGTTCAACGTCATACCAGCATTCTCAGTCATTGGTCCGGTGCTTCCGATCGCATGGCGTTACCCAGTATGACGTATACCATGCTACGACGTCAAAGTTAAGATAACTCAATGTAAAGGTCAAGGCACAGGTCAAAGTGAAATGTCATGGGTAAAGGTCAATCCTCATTTCCCATCCAACGGTTGCTATGGTGCTAGCCATGGTGAAATTATAGGGAATATGTTATATTGTGACGTTATAGGTCAATGAACTTGAATGACTTAACCCCAAAAATTAAGTTTACATTTTTGGAACGTTCTCATTATGACCTTGGTCCGTTTTTAGTGCATTCTTAACTTTTTTGCGCTTAATCACAGCATTTCTAGAAAAATCCCCAGCACGGCTCATACATGACCCGTATGACCTCGTTTGAACTTGACGGTACTTACCTAGGTCAATCGAAATCGGTCATAGTATAGATTTCAATAGCTCCCACCCAGCCTCCAACCGGAGCTTTTCTACGTCTCTTAATTTCCGAGCGCTCAGGGGGCCCACCAGTGCGCGTAAGTGTCAGACCCCTCTCCAGTGCGGGTGTTAAGAAATGGGACATTAATTACAATTTATTGTTTTAAATACATCCTTACCCTCATGCCCCACGAATCCCATCGTTGACACAAGTGTCATGGTGGGATTCGTGGAAAAGAAGGTATTTTTCGTGACCAGAGACGTTTGATAGTCGCAGCGACAGCGGGCCGCGCTGGCGCACGAACCTCACAAAAGTGGGGATCGGGACATTTGGGAACTCAGAACTCGCGATTGGTTAAAGACTCCATTCTTTTTATTGCTGAATCTTATAGAGAAAAGCAGAAAGAGTTATATGAGCCTCAAAAAGTTTAAAATAAGGCATAGGAAAACAATTTTTCATAGATTTTGAAAAAAAATCAAGAATGTATAATACATTCAAAATTTTATTTTTTCAATTATATTTCTCATGAGCCAAAATTCGTATTTCATCCTTAAGAGACCTAGATCAAGTCTTCATGGTATTTTTAGAATCATACAGGTAAAATTTCGTCTTTAAAAAGACATGTAAGTGAATATGATCAAAATGCTTGAGGCTAAAATTTTCAATCCGTAAGTCAGGGAGCAAAATGAATAGAAAAAATGGTCATCAGCTTCATCAATAGCCCCCTCACAAAAATATACACCGAAATCTGAGATATGAGGGTGTTATCGACTTGTCGATCTGTCATGGAATGCCCCCTATACGCCATGGACAAACTGTGACAGTGATGTCCAATTAAAGTAGGCATCTTGAATGATGCGTTCGATGATGATGCCTTTCTTTCGGTAATTACGCATATATATATTTAGGTCTGAATTCGTATAGTTTATTTAAAATACCAAGGTAGCATCAATTTTCCCTAAATATCTGTTTCTAGGTTGATCCCCGAACTGGAAAAAATCAAGAATGTTGGGAGATTTTGATTCAAAGAAATTTAGAATTACCTGCGAGTTTGAACTAGTGGTCTGGGGGACAACAGACCTAAGAATCGTAAAAAAAATTATGCAAAGAAAATAAGAGAAAACCGTGGAAATGGGATAGGTCAATGTCACCCTTGATTAACCCCCTCAATTCGCCACGCTCTGCAATACCCAGTAGCGCACCCAAGGAGAGGGCCAGCGGGCCCGGGCCCCCTTCCCCCAAACGCTTCGACTCTAAAGTGCCGGCCATCGGCCATGTCTGGCGTGGCACTCGACGTGGGTTCTGATAATAACTGACCGCTGCAAGCACCCATCAAGAGCAGAAATGAGGCTTGATCTGGCTTTTAGTTCTAGTTCTCCTTTCACCTTACCGCCCCTGCTCATAGTGTGTCTCCCCTCCGGTGAATTATTCACTCAATATGTGATTCAACCACAGGCCAGGTTTATAATAATTGTATCACCTTCCATAAGCGTTGGAAAAGGGGGCCAGGGGGCCTGGTCCCCGACTTTTCGGCCAAAAATTTACTGATCTCAGTCAAAATGGGAGACAACTGCCCATGCTTATAACCAGCCACTGCGGAAGGCAGCGAGGAGCCCAAATTCAGACAGTTTTTTGTCCTGACGTGGAAAGTTTTTTGTCGGCATCAGGTTGGAGTTTGGCTGCCCCCCCACTTTTTTGCGCGGTGGCGACGCTTATGACCCCTTCACTTGCGTTTTACACCATACGACAAATATGTATTGCTTTTTACCTGATAAGTACCCTCTCTGGTCAATTTTTCCCCTGCAGTAGCCTGTCACGCCCTGTCAAACATGCCACCTCCCATCAGCCCTCCCCCTTCGTCCGCCGGGCCCCCAAACGAAAATCCTTGGTGCACGCCTGGCAATATCCCAATTCTATAGATCTCAAGAGAGGCATAAAGAAACCCCGTCAGGTGGCATGTGATGCGAAATTTCGTCCATTTTAGTTCTAATCTGCAGTTGTAGCACCCATGTATAACTGACCTCAACTTGACCAAAAATGTGTGAGGCGTGCATCCCACCCCTCCTCAGCTGTCATCGCCCAATGCCCGCCCACTCGCCCGGCTCAGCGCTACAGCGTACAGTGACTTTCAAACTAGTGGGTCGGCAGCGGAACGATACTTTCGCAACTGACTGTACATCGATGTATGTACGCCGATTTGCGTACATACGTAGCTGTGGAAAATCTCGTGAGACGAGAAGATCCAACGTTCAGCGCTGAAACTGATATCTATTGTGGTGCCCGCGGCCCCTCGATACAGCAGCGAGGGCAGCCACAGCAGCACCGCCGGACGGCCCCTCGATACAGCAGCGAAGGCGGCCACAACAGCACCGCCGGACGGCCCGCGGCCCCTCGATACAGCAGCGAGGGCAGCCACAGCAGCACCGCCGGACGGCCCCTCGATACAGCAGCGAGGGCGGCCACAGCAGCACCGCCGGACGGCCCGCGGCCCCTCGATACAGCAGCGAGGGCAGTCACAACAGCACCGCCGGACGGCCCCTCGATACAGCAGCGAGGGCAGCCACAGCAGCACCGCCGGACGGCCCTCGATACAGCAGCGAAGGCAGCCACAGCAGCACCGCCGGACGGCCCTCGATACAGCAGCGAGGGCAGCCACAGCAGCATCTTCGTCCTTAGAACAGGTTTTGGCTCTCTAATTTAAAATCGTTCGGTGGTTGATATGAATCTTAAAGTTTCATTTGATATTGTTTAACCTATTCTTGCTGTTCCCGTTCCATCATGTAATGTATCTTAATTTTTCTCTCGATTAAAAAATTTAAGAAATCAGCACCGATTGAGATCGAAATATTTTGGTGAAGTACGGTGGTGGTAGAATACTTCTATGTAACCCATATCAAATACGTTTTAACACGAGCGTTGACGGGGGTCTGAGCCACCTTCGCTTTGACGGGGGACGGGTATCCGCCCCCTAAGATCTCGAGAACCCCGCTAGACAGAGAAATACGGTAAACAGCGTTGCGTAGCCCATCCCAGTCTCTATCGAAAATATTTGGCCCTTTTTTCAGTTCACATGTAAGGTCACTAAAGGTCAAGGCATACCATCATAGGGATAAAATTTAAATAACCGTATTTGGTCAATACATATGAACAAGAAAAGATAAAGCAAAACAATTTCAATCATTGCAATCCTCGCAGCAAGCCAAATCGAATGATACCTTCATAATATGACCCTGATAGGTCAATGCAGGTCAAATCAAGAATTTGACCTGACCTGAGGTCAGGTCAAGATCGGATTAGTTCCGAATGTATATCATTAGAACCGCAAAGACAAAACAAATATAAGGCACTTGAAATAAGCATTCAATCACCATCCATTACTGAGTTATTCAGTTAAAACCATTTTCCCATGCATTTCTAGTGGAGAGGTTATGGCTCGTACCTAACCTTAGGTCATTGATATAAAAAATACCGGAACATATTTTAGAGAACTCGGTGAGCCCATTATGTGCTATGAGTTTCAATTGGATACGTTTTCCCTGTTTTGACTTATGCCATATTAAACTTTTCTTGAGGTGAGGTTACTTGACCTGTACTGGGGACCTGACCTAAGATGACCTAATCAATTTTTAAAAAGTAAAAATAATTTAGAGAAAAGGTATGTGAAGCACGGCAGGGCTACGCGCCGCAGTTGTTATGTTCCCTCCAAAAACCCGAGGGCCCGGGTACCCGCGCCCTCGTCAATGTGCGTGTTAAAGTATGTAGTCGACGTGGAATTAATTGAGAGAGGCAAAGATTCACACCTGCTATAGAGTAGAACAACCCATGGGGATCGAGCCTTTACTAAGACAAGGTCAGGGATATTGTTTCATTGGTATAGGTATATGTTTTGCCCAGGTTGCTGGCTTTTTACTGCTGTGAGCAGCCGGCAAGGTGTTGTAAATGTGAGGTGACCTTGGCAGATCATTATGTTTTTATAGCGTTATGACATCACCACTCGGTCTCCAACGCAGGTGAACTGGTGCGACCACGCGATTGTGGCGATCTCAAGTGTAGGTCTGATTTCGACAGCCTTTAAGTCCAAAAATCGAGGACCGATTTAAAATTTTTGACGAATCGATGCGGTGTTGAATTCTCTCAAATTTTGCCCAGTAGCGTTTTTCAGCTACAATGGGCTCTCCGGCCACCTTGGAAAAAGGGGGCGGAGGCCTTCGACGCCCTCTCCAGTGCGAAGGTGGAAAGAAAAACACCAAATCTACCCAAAACAGATTATCCTGTATATGACAGTGCTAAGAAATAAATCACCAAAGCACGATTTCACCGCGAAAAAAGTTATTTTATCATATTGCCTCTCCTCACTCATATCGGTAAATGGTAAATTGGTAAACAAACAAAATTGTGAATCATTTTTTTCAGCACAGCGGTCGCAATCGAAACTCGCTTCAGCATTCCCCGCATTCCATTTATATGTTCTGGACGTGCGAAGGCACCAGTGGAGTTTATAGGCCTCGCTCAAAGTGTGTTATCGTTAGTGTGTATCGCTCAAAGGTGTTAATGCGCGATGTTTCAGGTGACGTGATGTGATAGCGCGCTGAGTCGACGCCGACGTCTGGTGACCGTTGTAAAGGTCACAGGAGAGACCGGGCGCGATAACTCAGGCGAACGCAACAAGCAGACTCGAGAGAGAGAGAGAGAGAGAGAGAGAGAGAGAGAGAGAGAGAGAGAGAGAGAGAGAGAGAGAGAGAGAGAGAGAGACAGAGACAGAACAGAACAGAGACAGAGACAGAGACAGAGACAGAAACGGAGACGGAGACGGAGACGGAGACGGAGACGGAGACGGAGACGGAGACGGAGACGGAGACGGAGACGGAGACGGAGACAGAGACAGAGACAGAGACAGAGACAGAGACAGAGACAGAGACAGAGACAGAGACAGAGACAGAACAGAGACAGAGACAGAGACAGAGACAGAACAGAGACAGAGACAGAGACAGAGACAGAGACAGAGACAGAGACAGAGAAGAGAGAGAGAGAGAGAGAGAGAGAGAGAGAGAGAGAGAGAGAGTTAGGGAGGGAGAGCTACCAAATGTTACGAACCAGGCAGAAATTACTGGCACGGTCCACAACTCCACACTGCAAAAATCGTCATAACTGGGTGAAAGCAAATCGATGACACTCTGGCACACGGACCCATTAGTTCGATCCGGGCCGGTGTGGACCGAGGAGAGGGTGTCAGGGCCGGGGGAGGGGCTCCCGGCCGGTGACGCCGACGTGGCCGCCGCTGCCAGCCCAGCTCCAGAGATGTACCGCATCAGCAGCAACTGCTGCTGATGGACAGCAGCTGCTGCTGGACAGCAGCTGCTGCAGACCAGCCAAGACTGATGGGCAGACCAGCCAAGGCTGATGGGCAGACCAGCCAAGGCTGATGGGCAGACCAGCCAAGGCTGATGGGCAGTCCAGCCAAGGCTGATGGGCAGTCCAGCCAAGGCTGATGGGCAGACCAGCCAAGACTGATGGGCAGTCCAGCCAAGGCTGATGGGCAGACCAGCCAAGGCTGATGGGCAGACCAGCCAAGGCTGATGGGCAGTTCCAGCCATGGCTGATGGGCAGTTCCAGCCATGGCTGATCAGCAGGCCAGTCACTGCCCATCAGTAGGCCAGTCACTTCAGCTCATAACACAGGCCGGCTTCTCCTGGTCTTCATTTGATGTTTTTTTGGCGATAACGAAATTTCAGACAGGCCTTGGAAGTGCATTAATATTCCATTCTTATTGCACTGAGAAAATTCTGACCATGATATTCGATTAAGAGGACTGGTGATAGCTAACTTGTTACAGAACTTCGGTATGCTAGCCCTCCATGCTTGAATTTTGTCTGGCAATGCACTGCTGCAGAGACTTCACCGGTCTTGACAGTCTTCCTAGAATGTGTTCTGCTTAAGCTTTTATCCCAATGAATATGTGGATGTGTTGGAAAGAGGGCTGCCTGGCTCAGTGGATAGCCCTCCTGTATTCTGAGCAATGGGTTCCGGGTTCAAGTCTCGGGAGAGCCTCTGAATAAGTTGGTCTGATTCCCGAAATCCTTCCCGACGGGTGAGAGTTGGCGACGCCGTGTAACCCTGGCAGTTGGTGAGCCCTTAAAGCCGACAATTATTCCGATGTTTTGGACTGCCTGTTTGGAAATGTTCTGTAATACACCAGTGAGCTGAACACTTGTGCACCACGGCAGTAGGCCTGACCACCTCTGTGAGTTTTGAAGCCGCGTGAGCCCGGCTCTGGCCCAGCCTCCGAGGTCTGCTCCAGCGCCGGGCTGAGAGTCGACCGGCGCGCCGTCCTCTCCCCGTATTGATCGTGCTGTAGTGGCCCAGATGTGTGCTGGGTGTGTGAGACCCACCCCACCAGCCCGCCGCCGCCGCCCAGCTTTTCTGTCAGCTCCACACTTAGAGCCAGTCTCCCACCCTTATAATGGGCTTTGAACTGAGGTAGCAGCTTTGTAGAGAGTGTGGAGAAACCACTTTTGACCTGCTTAATTGCAACCAAAGCTCTCTGCATAAAATGTCCGCAAGCTTTAACGTTCAAAATATGAATGCTTACTACCTTATTTCAAAATATAAATAATATTTTTTTCATCTGGCAGAGCATGTCACGTGATAAATGCTAACAAATGGCATGGCCATGCAACCTAGCATGTCGCAAGCCGCCGCAAGCTGCCAGGCTCGTGATAACACGTGATGCTTGAATGAACCCAGCGTAGTAAGACAAGAGGCGATATCTTTGTTTTGAGCGGTTGAAGGTGGAACAACTGGTTTTCTGAATTTTATAAACATTTTGTCCATATTTTTTCTATTTTTATAATTTCAGAAAAGTGGCATGTTCCCTTTAAAGCCCGAAGACTAGGTTAGGTCAGAAGACTAGGTCAGAACTAGGATAGAGGAATAGGACTGGGTCAGAAGACTAGGTCACCACACATGCCCTCGGAGTCCCGAGGCCCAACTTATGGTCAAGGTGGAAATAGCTGTTGACCTAAAACAAAACAACACAGCATCAAATGAAGCAAATATTTAATCTCACATTTTTCCAGAATATTGCCGAAATAGCAAAATGCGTTTTTCATAGCCTTTACCCATAAAGTACTCCTGATGAGCCAGTGCGGACAGAAGTGAGTGATAATAATTTCATTTTATTTTTTGCGACCTACATACATATATAACTACATACTTGTATTTCTACGAAAGACAACACAATAGTCAACATAAAGAACAATTGTTGCAAAAATGCTGAGGCGTTTGAATCGAGGCACCTCTCGTTCTCAACACGCGCATTGACGGGGGTTTGAGCCACTTTCGCTTTGACGGGGGCGGGTACCCCCCCCCTAAGATCTCAAGAACCACGGTAGGTAGCAAAAAACAGTAAACGGCGTTGGGTTGCCCATCCATTTCTCCATCGAAAAATTTGAACCATTTTTTTGTCAGGTCACATTTAAGGTCACGAGAGGTCAAAACATGCCGTCATAGGGATGATATGTAAATTAAGTTTTTCGGCCATTACATCTGAACAAGTAAAGATAGAGCAAAACAACTTTAACTGTATGAATCCTCTCACCAAGCCGAATCGAATGATATATAACTTGACCTTGCTAGGGCAAATCAAGGATTTGACCTGACCTAAGGTCAGGTCAGGGTCAAATTATATAAAATGCATATCATTAGAACTGCAAAGCCCAGGTGAGTCTAATGGAGCTAAAATAAACGCTCTATCACCATCCGTTACTGAGTTATTCCGTAAAAATGATTGTTCCCATGTATTTCCAATGGAGAGGTCATGTCTCGTACCTGACCTTAGGTCATCGATATCAAAAATACCGGAACATATTTTAGAGAACTCAGTGGGGCCATTATGTGATGAGTTTCAATCGGATAAGTTCACCCTGCTCCGACTTATGCTATCTTAACACGCGCATTGACGGGGGGCGGGTACCCGCCCCCTCGGTTTTTCGGAGAAAGCAGAAAAACGGCGGCGCGCAGCGCCGCCGTACTTGGTATACCTTTTTCCTCATCATTTTTGCAACTTATGTGAAAATTTTAAGGATAGGTCATCTCAGGTCAGGTCACCAGTACAGGTCAAGTGACCCGACCTCAAAAAAACTTTAAGATAGCATAAGTCGGAGCAGGGTGAACTTATCCTATTGAAACTCATATCACATAATGGGCTTACCGAGTCCTCTAAAATATGTTCAGGTATTTTTGATATCGATGACCTAAGGTCAGGTACGAAGCATGACCTCTCGATTGGTAATACATGGGAAATATGGTTTTCATTGAATAACTCAGCAACAGATGGTGATAGAGCGTTTATTTTAGCTTCATTAGACTCGCCTTGGCTTTGCGGTTCTAATGATGTGCAATTTATATAATTTGACCTGACCTGACCTCAGGTCAGGTCAAATCTTTGATTTGACCTAGCAAGGTCAAATCATATATCATTCGATTCGGCTTGCTGCGAGGATTCATAGAGTTTAAGTCGTTTTGCTCTATCTTTACTTGTGCAGATGTAATGACCGAAAAACTTAATTTACATGTTATCCCTATGACGGCATGTGACGGCATGTTTTTGACCTCTGGTGACCTTAAATGTGACCTGACAAAAAATGGTTCACATATTTTCGATGGAGAAGCGGATGGGCTACCCAACGCCCCTTACCGTTTTTTGCTACCTACCGTGGTTCTCGAGATCTTAAGGGGGCGGGGTACCCGCCCCCTCGTCAATCCGAAGGTGGCTCAGACCCCCGTCAATGCGCGTGTTAAACTTTTTTAGGTCGGGTCACTTGACCTGTACTAATGACCTGACCTGAGATGACCTAACCTTAAAATTTTCGCAGGAGTTGTAAAAATGATGAGGGAAAAGGTATACCAAGTACGGCGGGGCTACGCGCCGCCGTTTTTCTGCTCTCTCCGAAAAACCTGAGGGGGAGGCGGGTGCCCGCCCCCCGCGTCAATGCGCGTGTTAACAGTCGAAGGCCCGAGATATAGCGGCACCGAATGCAGGGCTACGAATCCAACTCGCTAATGTATTGGTTACGGCAGGCGGCAATGGCGTGGGTGGCTGACGATTCGGTTAAAACATTCTACTCCTGACCAAATTGTGTCCTTCCTAAGCTACAAGCCTGTCTATTCATGTTTACAGATTATGTCCATGAAACATAACTTTTAGTTTGTCGGAGCTATTAAAGGCTCCGAAATTCTTTTCTATGATATCTGTAATATTTTCGAAGAAGACTTCCCTTTGCACGGTGTATTTGGCACATAATGAAATGAAATGTCTGGTGTCGTCACACATCCGTCCACCCTCACCAAGGCCTTCACTCACAAAAGGGTGTAGTGGATTTTCGGACCTGGAATGCATGTGCGTAAAGTTTCGATATACCTATTCTCAGTTGGGTCATCATGGAATTATCAGTTTTTCTGCCGTATGAATAATATTTTGGATGCTTTGTTGTATATAAGTGTTCCTCCGCTGACTTTTAAAGGGTAGATATAAATTACATTGTCTGATTTGCTCTGGTAAAGACCTGCATGCTTTGGTCGTACTCAAAAGAAATGACTGCTCGAATTTTTTTATATTCTCGCAAGTGTCTCTGTCAGTAGCGTGGATTTTGCAGGTTTCTCTGCTCGATGTGCTTTCGAATATTTTGAAGGCATTTTTAGTGCAGTCCGGTGTGTGGGAAAGGAAGAGATAACGTAAAAAATGGAGCTTATGAATTTGTCATCTGACTGAGGGATATCCAGCCAAGACTCTCTCTCAACTTTAAAGGTCGGTGCGCAACAGGTTTTTCCTCGCCTACTGGCCTGAGGGGATTATGGAAAGGGACTCATACATGGGTAATCATGCTTTCATATCAAGTACCTCTCACCTCATCATCTAAAAAAGGCTCAATTCACGTTATTGGTACGTAGATTAAACATGTCTGTGGTTCGGCACCCAAGGTCAGGTGGCTCTGTGGTGTTTCCACGCCTGACACACAGAATATCATGCTCTCATCTTCAGTCACTCTCACCTCATCATCATAAAAGTGTTTCCGCACCCGGTGTCAGTCCTCACCCTGGTGTTCCCACGTGGGACACACAAAAATCATGCTCACATCTTTAGTCACTCTCACCTCATCATCAACTAAAAAAGACTCCAAACACGTCATCATGTTACGGATATTAAACCTCTCTGTGGTCCAGCACCCGGTGTGAATACGCTCCGTGGCGTTTCCACGTGGGACAAACATTAAAAAAACTTTTGTGATCCACTTCGTGGCGATACACCTCTAGCAAGTCTTGCGGTTCTGTCTTGCAATCTTGCAAGTCGTCCAGATTCGTCCATTGTCAATAGTCCGTCGTAAATTATGTCGCAGTAATCAAAGAGCAACCTCACATACGTTACGTAGATTTGGTTCATGACAGAGTGAGGTAAGAACGGAGCTATGGGATAAAGAGAACCCAAAGTAATGTTGACTTTTATTTACTATATCATTAAGGCTCTCGCGGAACCTAAGCTTGTGGGAGAAAAGCATACCCAAGGGATTGCGTTTTCTACGATAGCTACCGGTTTACTTCAAATACAGGTTTTGGGGTCGAAATGATGGTTCTCAGGGAAAAGGTTTGTTGGATGGTGTTTATGCGTTGAAAGTGATAAGCCAATATGTGTCATAAGCGATAATTTTGTTCAGGTCATTTTGAAGCGTTGTTTGTACAGTTTCAACGTTTGAAGGATAATGGGGAAAATAAGCAAACATCATCTACAAAAGTCTTCAATTTTGTCAGATGTATCATTGAGATAGAGCAAAGCACGTAATGGGCTCAGGACAGACCCCTGGGAATATCCTGCTTTCAGTGGTAGTAAAGAAGACTTTAAGTTGTTTATGAGTACACGTTGTCGTCTCTCAGTTGGATATGAGCGAAGCCAAGGTAGGATACAGTCATGCCGAATTTGAATTTACATTTCTATAAAGTCATTTATGACAGATGTGGTCGAAGTAGCGACTTACGACGAGGTACAGTACAGTTTGATCTACTTCTTTATCGAGATATTCGTGGAGCATGTGCGTAAGGTAGAAGAGTTGAAGAATTGCTCCATGCCAAGGTTCGTAGCCACTTTGTTTTCCAGTCAGCAAGTTGTGGTTGATTACATGAGAGTATACCTTTTTAACACTATTCTCTCGAAATATTTAGAGAGGCAGCACAGGGGGTAATGGGCCGGTACCCTGTGACGTCAGAAGAACGTCCTTTATTTTTGAAAACAGGTTTTAAATTAAAAAATTCAAGGGTCTGGAATCACGACATGTTGGACTGATTTAATTGAGTAATTTTGACAGGGGCTTTGAAATTAGTAAAGCCATTAATTTTATCAGTTTGACTGGCATGTTGCCTGGGCCGTTAGATTGTTTTGCAATTGAGACTATAATTAGGGTTTAGGACTTCTTGCTCAATAATCTCCGCAATTTTTTCTTGGAGGCAGTGCAGGGATTTAATGGTTGCTTTAGTCTGGTAAGTGAGACAGAGAAGCAAAGTAGGAATTTAGGATTTCTCCTTTATTCTGCATCATCTGCACATGGTTTGTCATTTGAATTGATTAACATGCGCCCCCGTTGGGAGGGGGGACGAAATTTTCCCCCTCCTGCTTTTCCCCAGATAATGCAAAAACAAAGATATACAGAACAACGCAACTTATAGTTCTTTATTCATGATCAATTTTACACATCGAACCAAAATTTTAGGTAAGGTCATGCCAGGTCAAGGAGCTATTCAAGGTCAAGTGACCCGACCTCAAAACCTAGCATCACGAAATTGAAGCGGCGCCCAGGGAACATCAGCGAACCGATTAGTTTGAAACTTTCACAATATGATAAGGTCATTAGGGGCTAAAAATCTGCTATCTCGGAATTTCGATATTGTTGACCTAAGGTGGGGTCAATTTTTGGTCACCCCATTATAAGTCTATGGTGAAAAATATAATGGGCTCGTTTTCAGTAAATATTGGATAGATAAAGCTGAAAATCCTCAAACCGTCTATTCTTACCATCATCTTGACCATCAAGTTGAGTTTTTGAGCATCTGACCTCTGAAAAGTCATGTCAGGCCACAGGAGCATGGAGTGATTGTTTTGCCAATAACTTCTTACTGAATTGAGATAAAGCTCCTATTTTGCTTACATTGTGCTTATATTGTCACCGGGAGTCGATTGATATGCAACATGACACCATAACAGGTCACTCTGTGACCCTGACCTAGCTCGAGGTCAGGTCATTTTTACTATTTGACCTAGCAAGGTCATATTATACATCATTCGATTTGCTGCGATGAGAGGAATCCAATGATGCATCAATATTTGCTCTAGCTCCCCTGGGGACAGATCTAGAGAGAGAGACATACACTGCTCTGTTGTAAGCCTATGGAACCTTTTTTGACCTATGCTGACCTCAATATTGACCTGAATAAAAATATGGGTATAAAATCTCTTCGTCTTGTCAAGAGCTTTCGAACACCACCCATAATCTTTATTTAGCTTTCGTGGAAAATGAGATACGGAGGGGGGCGAAAAACGCCCCCAGCAGGGCGCGTCATGCCAGGGACCCCAGCGGGGCGCGTGTTAAAGGAAGGATACTGGATTGCCAAGTACGACCTGTCATTTTACGAATTTTGCAGTGATATTTATGAGAGTTTTGTTTTCTTCAAGTGGAATTCTTACTTCTTGTTTGAGACTTTCGGCTTATAGATTCTTTGCCATCTTGTACCTTATACCTATGTAGATCAGACCTGAACACAGCTGTTATACGTGCCAAAGCAGGATCAAAGAGGCAACGTGTGGTAGGTGTATATCTATTGAAACTTGTTTAGAAGGGGGGCAATCAGGGCCAATATCTGAGACACGTAGCTTGTGCTAAACCCTCGCCCGTCCGAGAGGACCATCGATGGTCTCCATGAGGTTTTTCAAGGATAGCGGAAAAACGGTGGCGCTGCACCGCCGTATTTTGCATGTCTCTTCCTTGATCAATTCCGCATCTTCAAAAAATTAAGTTTGGTCATGTTAGCTCAGGTCATCAGGCCAAAGCAAATGACTTCATCTAAAAAATTTAGAATTGTATTTATGCAAAGAAATATCAAGGGGTTTTCTAAATGTATCAAAATTTTACCATTTTATGACCTCACGAGGCCACTAGTTAACCTAGGGTAAAACAAATTGTACACCGTCAGAGAGTTCAAGTCATGGGCAGCACGCTGCGCTTTATCGCGTCTTTCCACCTCTCTTCGTTTTCAAAGCGGTGGGGGTCGAATCGATCCCCAGCAGCCTCCAAAATTTGGCCAGCAGCCTCCAAATGCGGTCATAAATCGGCTGACAGGAATATTGACCCAAATTGTTGTACCCAGGGGTAAGCATGGCCGAAGAATAAAAATGATGTCAATTCCGTATATAACTCCACATTAAGCTAAATATGCCATGGAAGCATACGCTGAACATTGAACTAATGGTGTAGGAGGAACGTTATATGTACTCAGAATATCATGACACCGTCTGGTAATTTTGTTGTACATATATCAATTTTTACCTCTACACTGTGTCTAACCACCCCGTTCCTGTTGTATTGATCAATGTTGAGTCCAGATGTAAAAATGTGTAACTTTGGCTTTTTGGGCATATGGAACTTATCGCGAAACAGACAGGACAGACAATTCCGAGAGAAGACAACCATTTTTAGAAATGGTAGGACTAACCTGACGTGAAGAGTTAACGAAATCTCGAAAGCTGGGAGTGTTGATTGCTGGCTGTATGCTTGACTGTAGGTAATTTCATCCTGAGGCCGGGGCCCTGGAACTTACTGTAATAACTTAAGACGATTTATAAATAATTGTAAAATACAATAAAATAGCTTCCTGTGCTCACAATAGAAGTATATTGAACTACCCCAAAGGTTCAACTTGACATGTTTGATCTTTGACCTCTGTAAGGTCATTTGAGCTTTTTTTCAGACATGGGCTCGCAGGAAACCCGGACAACTTCGCTGGACAACTTGGCAGGAAATAATAATAGAGATTTCACTTAGGTACCATTTCACTCAAATTGTCATTATGAGTCGATTGGTATGCATATCGATTTTCAGACTAGATAATGCTCTTGGCCTGACCTTTGGTTATGCCATTCATAAATTTTGACAGAGCATGTTCATACCATGCATAATTTGATTCGCTGTAACGAGAAGATTCGCCTACATCATGGCTCTACCTTAACGCAGTTTTCGACCTCAGTTTGGTTATTAACCCTCGCCCCGATGGGGGGTTTTTGAACACCCCCTCAGGTTTTTCCGGTTGCACGAAAAAACGGCGGCACAAAGTGTCACCGTACTTAACACTTTATCCTTGATGAATTTCGCAAATTTTCCAAAAAATTATAGGTTGGGTAATCTCAAGTCAGGTCACCAGTGCAGGTCAAGTGACCTCACCTCCGAAAATGTTTAAGGTAGCATAAGTAAGAAATGGGTAAATCTATCGGATTGAAACTTATACCACATAATTGGCCAGCCCAGTGCTACAAAAATAATTTCAGGATTTTTCATATCGATGAAATAGGGTTATGTAGGTACTAATCATGACCTCTCCTTTGGAAATGCATGGGGAAAACGGGAATTAGGCTGTATTTGTGTAGATACAGCTGATAGTACCTTCGTATTCTTCAAATCGTAGTATCCTGAGCCCCTTTTCAGGTTCATGTGGTAATTTTTGTCCTGTGATCTCTGAGAGGTCATTTGGGGCTACCCAATCAGTTTTCCGATTTGGGTCAATAACTTTGCAGGAAATGATGATACGGCGTTTATTTTGATACCATTACGTTTGGATTGCTAATGCAAGTCGATTGATATGCATTTTGACTATGTTAGGTTCGAAAATGACCTTTACCTGACCTGAGGTCAGGTCATCTTTGGGTTTTGACCTAGTATATTCATATCATAGGGGGCATTAAGGTCATATTCCCCCAAACGCTCAAACCAGGGGGCCAAAATATTTTTCGGCCCGCGGGGAAGTGTGGAATGCAAATAAAGCAAGAAAGAAGTCATTAGAGATGTTTCGACAAAATTGTAAGATTTTTACCAATTTTCAACGTTTTTAATCTCTTGACACCGCCAGTAAAATTGTATGGGTCGGCTAGGAAATAGCACCCCTAAACATTTTCACAAAGTTAAATCCCTGCAAATTTGCATACCAAATTTCAACCTAATCCAGCCAGTAGTGTCGAGATATCGAAGAAGGGTGCGCACGTGGCATAGAACCTCAAATGTAACCAAGTCTTTCTTGTTCTTAGATCAGTCCATTTGTATCAGAATAGCTGAGAAAAAAGAAAGACATCAGAATATTTGTCGTAATTTTGATCACGTTCGGATTCATGTTTTTATTATAGCGTGGGTGTGAAATCTGTTCACCCCTTTATCGTGCCCGTGTGCGCAAGTGTTGTAATATAGGATGAAATTGACCATCACTTCATAACTCACAGCATTGTTACTTCCTGCATACCATGTTTGGGCCTTTTCAGATCAGCAGAAAACCGAAATATGACGTGATAAGAGACGGAAATGTGAAGATCTGACATACCCCTACTTTTACACGTGCAACGTCCAACTTTTACACGTTCAGAGATATGGGCTTTTCGTTAGCGGGACGTCCGGGCTGGGTCGTGGGACTCGTATGTGAAACTGTATCCATGTTTAGGGAGAGACCTCGCGGTAATAATCCGTACCCCAGGCAAAGTGAGGTTGTTATTTGAAAAATTGAATTTGTACACTCTAATGGGTCCATGCTGCTTCAACTTTACCTACACGATTGTCGAAAAAGTAACTCTCACGCTATATATAAATAAATGAAACCGTAGAAGGTTCTGAAGAGGAGCCATTCATACTCTTCTTTTTCAATCACAATCTCACTCCTTTTTTCCTCTTCGCTCATTTCCTCACAATTGTTTTCACGATGATGTCTATCTACAAGCCTGCCTTCCACTATAACACGTGCAGTGGAGGGGGGTCCTAGAGTGCCCCCCGCCCCACCTAATTTTCCGAGGTGGCCAGAGAACCGTTAGCCGCCCGACAACGCAAAAGGGATCCATTTGAGACAATCCATACGCGCGTTAGTTGGTGAAAGAGTTTTGAAAATAGGTCAATCATGTTTTACCTGTAAGCTTTCAAAGTCAGACTTATATTCTAAGACCGTCGTAATCGCACGGTTGCACCATTTCGCCTGCAGTGAAACGAATTTTGACGTAATAAAGTGATATAATTAGGCTATATACCAAGGTCACCCCACATTAAGGTCAAAGTCGAGGTCACAGATCAGGTCATTCACACCTGTATTCCGGTCAGATGGCATTATTTCAGTATGACCAGTTATTCTATGATTTCATAGTTCATAATACTCTCTGTCAATATCAAGGTCAGAGGTCGAGGTCAAACTCCTCGATTTTGGCTCCTATGCGGGATAGCGAAAAACGCAAACGCTAGTGGATAGCTCGTAATAATTAATGACGAAACTACATCAGTCACTTTTAGCTCAGGTTAATATTGAGGTCATGACAGGTCAAATAAAGTGACAGGTTACAGAAGAGTTACTGGGCTCTACCTATAAGCGGCTGACAGAGTTGAGTTAGAATCAATTGTAAGGCCCCATTTGATTCTTCTCGTTGCGACAAATCGAATTATGTATTGTATGACTATTCTGGGTCAAAACATACAAATTGCGTAACCTAAGGTCACGTCAATAATACCATATGACTTATCATAGTCAATATGCATATCAATGAACTCGCAAGAATAATCCGAACGCAATGCGATCAAAATGAAAGATTTTATTCATTTTCTGTGAAGCCATTGCCTCAAGTCTGAAAACATGCTTAGTCAGTCCCTGGTGACCTCTCAGAGGTCACAGATCCAAACTTGCGAGACGGATTTAAAAGGGGCCAAGCATACTACGATTTGGACGATAGGAAGGTATTCTAAGCTGTCTCTAAAGGAAATAGAACCATTTTCGTCCAATTCCCGTTTTCCCCATGCATTTCCAATGGAGAGGTCATGCTCCGTACCTGACCTTAGTTCATCGATATGAAAAATCACGGAATATATTTTGTATTACTCGGAGGCCCCATTTCCTGATATGAGCTTCAATGGGATAGATTCACCGGCGAGGGTGCAGTAAAAATATGTGTGTCTGCATACATCCTGACATTGATGATGTTATCTCTGTCTGATACGCATTGTACCTACATTTTTTCAAATAGGCGACATGAGCAGACCTTTGTTTCAAAGTTTATACTTATTTAAGACCCAAGCATCTCGAGAGGACATTGTTTCACTTCTCATACATGGGTGCATATCTCTGGATGTTACTGGAGTTAAGGGTTGATTATTCGGATGTTACTGGAGTTGAGAATTGATTATTCAGATATTACTGGAGTTGTTAATTCGGTTCGTTGGAAACTATTTGTCAAAAAATTTGCATCATAACGCTTTAAGACAGTGGCAAAACCAGGAATTAATTTGGGGCGGGCGAGGGGCTCGAGCCTGACCCGCCAGTACCTCGGGTATCCCTTTGCCTGTGTAGTAGCTATAGGGGCTCGGACATTTCTGGGGGAGGGGCTTGAGCCTCCTAGCCCCCTTGGATCACCATTGCTTTACAATATTAGTATTTCTCACCCAACACGCAACACCAGATACGACAGCATTTAAGCCATTGTTATTCCAGTTCATATCCAAGAAGGTGACTCTTCAGTGTGTAATTGTATTTCAAAACATTTTAGTGAAATAGCCTTTGTGATC
The DNA here is from genome assembly GCA_034440635.1 of Lepas anatifera. Lineage (NCBI taxonomy): Eukaryota > Metazoa > Arthropoda > Thecostraca > Lepadidae > Lepas > Lepas anatifera. The sequence goes on along the minus strand of JAOTON010001976.1, from coordinate 177,268 downwards.
AGCCCTGAGTTTTTCCCATTCAGTTAGGTTGTTTTCTGTTTATTTTTGTTTTGTTTATTTGTTTTGTTTTTGTTCTTCTTTTGTTTTGTTTTGTTTTATCTGTCTGTTTTCCTTCGCCTTCGAGTCAGTTTAGAAAAGGTAAGCGAGGCAGCTCTATTGACAAAAGGCTGAAGGTGAAGTGTGTTTTTGTCCAAAACATTTCACTACACCTCTTCCCCTAGATGTTTTCTTTAAGATAGCTTTAAGGCAACAGAATTGATTTAGTGTGTCATTACAGCGGCGTTTGGGCTGCAACACTTTACATAGCCTGCCAAGCTCGCCTCTCACCATCGGCAGGAGTTGCTCTGTCGTGTCAACAATGAGGCTGCCCTTTGGCTAAGGCCTCAGAACTCAGATGAAAATAGAATTAGTGAGAGCCGGTAGTTGCCAGAGTACGGCCGCTGGGAGCAGTCGCATCAACACGGAGGTCCGGCGCGGCCCGGCCCGGCGACCTTGTTTATTTTGGCGGGAGATCCGGCTGGCGCGCCGTTTAAAAACAGCTGCGAGCTCAGAGTCAGGGACACCCACCTGCGGGCGACTTGCCAGCAGGCTTCTCCTGCACCTTCAGGTTGCGGACTCCTTGCTCCATCTCCATGATTACGTCAGCAGAGGTCAGGAGAGTCAGGTGGCGCGCGCGGGGCCGCCGCGGGTCAGGGAGGTCACGTCGCTGTCCCGAACAACGTCGGTCTACTGGCGCTTGGATAGCGCGCGGCCTCGGATGCCACCGAATCGTCGAGAGGCGAGACCTGCACGCAAGTCTAGTGTATTGTTACAACTCCGGAAGCGTTGGCGCTGCAAGTGGCTGTAGCCACCTTGTGAGCGTTTGATGAAGTACTAGTTGCCAGCTATGGCTCCGAGGAGAGCGCTGCGTCACGAGAAACTGCGGACTTATCCATTAAACGGCCTGTATAGTGGTGAGGATTTCCGAAAATCAGTGGGGGGGACTAAAATAAAAAATGTAAATGATCACCATATAAAAGAAAAGAGCGTAGTACTATTTTTTAGCCATTGCACAGCCCCTTTGGATCCTAAAAGTGATAAGCAATACAATTTAAAGGGTACTCTAATGCTAACTCAATATATCACTGCCGGTGCCCGGACACTCCCAAACAAGTATAAGTTCACACCCCTGCATAAAACTGCTCATTTACAACCGCCCAGTGGGCCTCCGAGCCACCTTCACCCAAGTGGAGGCAGGGGGGGACGGTCAAACACCCTCGATCTCGGCTCCTCGGCGGGATTGCGAAAATCGCTAAAGATGGTAGATAGCATATAACAAATATTGAAGAAACTATATCAGACACTACAAGTTTCAAGTTCAAGCTTGCAGCACTATCCTGGAAAGGGGCCTAGGATACTACGATTTGGAGAATATGACGGCATTCCAAGTATTCTTCTCAGAGGTCACAGGTCCAAACCTGCAACACAAACCTGGAAAGTTACCAGAGATACTACGATTTGGAGAATATGAAACCTGGTGAACAGACATGAGATGACCCAAATTGAACATTTTCAAACAGTTGCAGAAGCAATCAAGGGTAAGATGTGTCAGGTATATACGTACAGTGGCGCTTGGCGCTGCCGTTTTCTAGTCCCGTCGAAAAAATCCCGAGGGGTAGGAATTCCAACAACCCCACCCACTATGGCGAGGGTGAAGGCCCGAGCAGCAATCCATCACTACTACCGTCACTACAACCGTCCAGCTACCGCTTCCACTGACATCTGCCGTGCAAATAATCTTTAAACATTTTGAACATGCTGAAAAATATACCCGCCCAAAAGACTTCAGCCGTTCGAAATAACTCATTGCTTGCTGTTTAGTTACTGTTCTTTCCCATCCTGGTATCAAAGCTTGTTCATTTAGAAAACTGTTTAGTTACTTTTCTTTCCCATCCTGGTATCAAAGCTTGTTCATTTAGAAAATTCTGGCCTAAAAATGAACATAGAAGTATTTTCTAGGATCCACCACTCTCAATGCTTGAAACGATTTGTGACGTCACCCACTGCCTCAGTTGTACCAAACGAAGAATAATTTTAAAGCTGATTGTTGAACGTCTTGATCTAATGTTGATCAAATAACGGTACATAGCCGTTGATAACAGATGATCAGATCAGGCGCGCACCCAGGATTTTTGTTGGGGGGCCGCCTGACGAAGTGGGGGCGTCAGGCTAATGGGGGCGGCATGTTTGACAGGGGCAAAATTGGCTGGAGAGGGTACTTCTCACCATAGGCGGCGGAACGGGGGAGGCACCGGAGCACCGTGCCCCCTTGGGAGGACCAGGGGGCACCACCATTGAGGTGTCCTCCTCCCTTTAAATCAGTGAAGACAACAATGAAGCGTCGCTAGGTCTGCGTTTTCGGAAAGAAACTTTGAGCTTTTAACATTTTTCACAGACCCACAAAGTCAAACAGTAAATCCAATCTGTTTGTTTTCTTCAGATATTCTACGCATTGCATATAGAATCCTCACAGAGACGACTAATTTGAAACTTTCTACACTTGATGAAGCCTACAGGGTCTACACAATTTATATATTTTTTTATTTGGCAGCCTGCTGTCAGGTCACGAGTTGACCTCTCCCATAGAAAAAAACATTGGGAAAAGCTCAGTTTTGATGTTAAAGTCACAAAAAGTGAAAGTACTCAGTGTTCTCAGAAAATCATTATTGGCCACCATTTTATGAATTCCAGGAGAAATATCCCCCTTCGGCTTATCTGAGGTCATCACAGGTCACCAGGGGACAAAACCAGTCATTCGGAAATAACTTTTGACGTAATCAATTTAGAGCGCTGAATTAAACGTCAGCGTGTATGTCTCGTCATTGGCTTTTATTTGATATACAAAAAGGTCACTTTATGGCTTTCAGTGACCTCAGGTCTTGTTAGGTCAAGGGGTGCCTTCTGGAGGTCAAGCCACTGGTGGAAGGTCATTATGTTTGACAAAGTGGAGAAAGCCCTGGAATTTTCCTATCAAATGTACTTAACCAGAGCGCAGTAGCTCTAATGGCATGAGAGATATGCCCAGGTTTTTAACACGGGCATTGACGGGGGCAGGTACCCGCCCCCCTCGGGTTTGTCAGAGATAGCATAGAGACGGCGGTGCGTAGCGCCGCCGTACTTGGCATACCTTTTCTCTCATCATTTTACAACTTTTTAGAAAATTTTAAGGTTAGGTCATCTCAGGTCAGGTCACCAGTACAGGTCAAGTGACCTGACCTCAAAAAAGTTTAAGATAACATAAGTCGGAACAGGGTGAACTTATCCGATTGAAACTCATTTCACATAATGCGCCTACTGAGTTCTCTCAAATATGTTCTGGTATTTTTGATATCAATGACCTAGGGTCAGGTACGAGCCATGACCTCTCCATTGGAAATACATGAGAAAATTGTCTTAATTTAATAACTTGGTAACGGATGGTGATAGAGCGTTTATTTCAACTGTATTAGATTCGCCTCTGTCTTTGCAGTTCTAATGATATCAATTTTATCTGATTTGACCTTGATCTGACCTCAATTCAGGTCAAATCCTTGATTTGACCTGAATCCTTCATCTACATGTTATCCCTATGACGGCATGTTTGACCTCTAGTGACCTTAAATGTGACCTGAAAAAATGGTCCAAATATTTTTGATGGAGAAGTGGATGAGCTACCCAACACCGTGTACCGTTTTCGCTACCTACCGTGGTTCTCGGGATTTTAGGGGGGCGGGTACCCGCCCCCCGTCAAAATGAAGGTGGCTCAGACCCCCGTCAATGTGCGTGTTAAGGCATTGCATATTTTAGTGCAAATAGCTCATTGTGACCCAGCTTGACCTCTGGAGATCAAAGCATCGACCTTAGCATTAAAATATGCGAAATAAAACCATACTGAATTTACACAAGCTTTCCAACGTACTTTACAGATTTGCGCTACACTCATATTTTCGGAGTTGGAGGGGGGCATCAATAACCCCGGCGGGGCAAAAGTGGCGCCGGAGCCCCGGGGGAGAGGGTGCGGATTAACCCCAATTTTAAGAAGAGCGTCAAATAACTTGCTGGAATATACGGATATTTTCCCAAGAGGTTTTGGCTCGTTTTCTTGTAGCAGTGGTAGTTGCTGGATAATATCAAGACCAGTAGTTTTTTTCTAAAATCACTTCCCTGTTGAAAAATACCTTTGTAGAATAATTTATTTTTGTATAATTTCTTCGTCCCCATAAAAATAGTTCCGGCTTATTTAAAATTCCAGAGAACAAAACCTTCCAAGGGATTTTGAATGAAATATACATCCCGGAGAGGATATAGCCTAATTCATATTTTGCTTATCCAGAACCATGCAGTTGTAGATAGTAAGCGTATCATCAGCGGAAAGCAGCCCCTTTCCGGAGCTTTCTGCTCTCCATTGTGTGGTGTCCAGGCTGGGCGCGTGGTGGAGACGAATTCTGACCGAATTCCGCGGTGCAAACGTTCAGTGCTCCTCAAAAGACATGTTTTGGGGCTAGATTTCTGACCAAGGATATACGGCACACTCTACAATACTTAAATTTTCTAATCTTCTTTCCAGATTTTGTATACCGTGACTTTTATCGCTGCTTGATTCTAAGGTTCAATATATTGCTTGCTCTTTGACAGAAGTATCATCCTGACGGCTCTGTTTTCTTTCCATTTTCTTTGAAAAAAATTGCAGCGTGCTTCCCTTCAGCCCTCTTCTCTTAAGCGGGTATTGTGATTCTTCGATTATAATCTAACGTTTTTGGCACTGGGCCATTTCAAGGGCACAGGCTCGACATCAAAACGTCGACACGTGAGAAGTACTGTAGAAGTTCGGGAAAAATGGTAACTTTCACCGTAGGGTCGACGTGGTCCTGCTGTTGTCTTCCTGTCTACACACGTGTGTATAGGCACTTGACAAATGCGGCTTGGCAACGTGACAAAATTGCAACCACTAAAAAGTATTACTTTACAAGCTCGCAAGTAATTCTATACTCAAAGGCCTGAATAAAGGTCACGTCGGAATAAGGAATAAGGTGACCTAAATAGCAACAACTCAGGGAGCCAAAGCCCAGGTTAGGACCCTGGCCGTCCAGCGGCAGCAACGCTGGCTACAGAAAGGACGAGGTCACGCTCTGTAGATAGCGATTGGGACACACCCACGCTACGCACGCCTATCTTTTAGCTAGTCGTGTCCCGGAAGAGTGACTGCGTGGTGATTGACTCATCGCGAAGCATGTCCTAGTGGAATATCGGACTTTGCGATAGAGAGGACTACTTATCTACGGGGATCTCACTCACCGCAGCCGCTCGAGTGGGTACATCTGTCTGTTGAGATCACCAGCATAGTGTATGATCTGGAGAGCGTTGCCTTTAACCCTCGCCCCGGTGGGGGTGTTTTAACACCCCCTCAGGTTTTTCCGGCGGTACAAGAAACGGCGGCGCTTCACGCCGCCGTACTTGACACTTCCTATCCTTGATCAATTCCGCAACTTTCACCAAAATTTTAAGGTTGGTTCTTCTCAGGTGCAGGTGACCAGTGCAGGTAATGAAACCTCACCTCCAAAAATGTTTAAGGTGGCAGAAGTAAAAAAGGTACATCTATCGGATTAAAACTTATACCACATGATGACCCCACCGATTTCTACAAAATGTGTTCCGGGATTTTTAATATCGATGACCTGAGGTCAAGTATGGACCATAACCTCTGCATTCGAAATGCATAGGAAAAACAGAAATTGAGCTGTATTTGTGTAGATAAAGCTGATAATACTTTGACCCTCGCCCCACCGGGGCCATCAATGACCCCCCTTATGTTTTTTCGGCATAGCAGGAAAACGAAGAGACGCAGCACCATGGTTGAGGACTCTATCTCTTACCCCATCATTTTTCCACCATCGCTGACATTTTTTACCCCAGGTCACCTAAGGTCAGATCACCAGACGAGATCAATCAAGGTCACCTCACTTCAACTTTTGAGCTCTATAAGAGCTACATTTATTAGTCGATCAATTTGAAAATTCCTAAATTTCATTACCCCTCCAGGGTCTATACGGCTTATATCTGATATTTTTATTTCGTGACCTGAGGTCTGGTCACGAGGTGACCTCTCCCATTGAAAAAGCATAGGGAAAAGTGGTCTTATGATCTAAAAGCCACAAAAACGATTGCAAATGCTCAGCTTGCTTAGAAAAGCGTTCTTGGACACCCTTTCACGGATCCCAGAGGCCATATTTGCCCTTTGTCCTCTCCGAGGTCATCCAAGGTCACCAAGGGTCAAAATAGTATTTTGACAATAACTTTTGACCTAATTAAGCTAGAGCACTGAATCAAACATCATCGCGTATGTCTTGTCACTGGCTTTCGTTTGCTATACAGTAAGATCAATTTCTGACCTTAGGTGACCTCAGGTCATATCAGGTCACTAGGTGACCTCTGGTGGTCAAACCATTGGCGGGAGGTCATTACGTTTCATCTTGAGGAAAAAGAGCTGACCTTTTCCTATCAAATTTATCTTACCAGATCTCAATAGCACTAATGGCATCAGTGTTATGCCCAGTTTGCTTAAGCATTGCATATTTGAGTGAAAATGGCCTATCGTTACCTAACTTGAGCTCTGGATGTCTGGATGTCTTGAGCTCTGACCTGAGCGTTTAAACATGTCAAGTAATTTCTTACTGAATTTACGCGAGCATTCTAATGCACTTCGCAGACTTGCGTTAACCCACGGGGGCATCGATAGCCCCGGTGGGGCGAAGGTGGCGCCGGACGCATTTCATTTATTCATCATATTGCCCACGGAACAAGGCATTATTCATTTATTCAACCTCATAGCCCGCGGTGGGGCGCGGGTTAATATTGTCCAAATCGAAGTATCCTGGGCCCTTTTCCAGGTGCATCTTGCAATTTTTGACCTCTGAACTTTGAGAGGTCATTTGGAGTTACTTAAGCAGTTTTCAGACTTAGGTCAATACATGTCATGGAATGATGATACAGCTTTTAATTTTATACCGTTGCGTTTGGATTGATATGGATATTGACTCTGCTACGTCAGAAAGTGGCCTTGACCTGACCTGAGGTCAGGTCATTTATTTACCTAGTATGGTTATATTATTCATCATTCAATTTGTCATGACAAGAGGAAGCAAATGGTGCCTACAAAATGATTCTAACTTAACTCTGCTAGGTGCTAGAGCCCAAAAACTTTGTTCAAAATGCCAATTTCTTTGACCTGTCATGACCTCAATATTGACCTGAACCAAAAAGTAACCTTATAGTTTCGTCATTAATTTGTATGAGCTACCCATCATCGTTCGCGTTTTGTTCGCTATCTTGCATGGGGGCCGAGTTAGAGGGGCTGTTCAAACACCCCCACCAGGGCAAAGGTGGCTCGGAGGCCCATCGTGGAGCGGGTTAATGTCATCTACTCTCCTTCGTAGCCGTTTAGCCTTCTGGTATAAAACCTGTTGACCTGCCTGTGGGTGCGAGATTTAAGCCCTATTTACCATTTTAAACCCACCTGTTTTTCATGTAACGTTTTGGTCATAAAGATGACGATGTAACCGCGGCTTGAAGGGATTACCGTCCTTTTCCTAACTGTCTTTTCCTTTTAATTTGTATATGCATAAAATGACCTTCGAAGTCGGCGCGACCTAAAACACCAAAAACACTAAAGATGATGATGATGGAATAATGAGCTCATTGTGAGCCTGCACCCCACTGTTCGTGAAAGTTCCCCCATTTCAGTCAAGCTGGGGAAAAGCTTGGAGGTATCAAGCGACCAGAATCTGACGAGTGCTTTATTCTAGAAGTGAGGTTTTCTTGGCAGCGGGAGGTGCTAAATTACTTAGCCCCTTAACTCGACTTTTGCTGGTAGCGATGCTCATTTCTAACATGAACTCTTTCGTTTTTTGGTTTATTTTAGTTTTATATTTTGATCACCAAGTTTATATTTTTCGACTGTGCCCGGCCAAACGACTGTTATCTGTTGGCATAATGGTATCATTAGGAAGAAGCAGTTCCAACCGCCAGACACTGTTAGCTAGACAATTCTCTCAACATTCTACTATTTTCTACAACCAATTCTTATGGAAGATGAATACAAACACAGAACAAGGAACACAGCAGTGGTGTAGGAACAACAATAAGGAGATACTGACGTTGCTCCGGATTTTTTCATTTAGCCTCACTACCTATATCAGTTATAAACTGGAATAGCATGTGCATTATCATCGTTGAAATCGTTTGCTTTCGACACTGAAAGCGAAGACGCTAGGAGGCTGTGAGTTGGTGGTGGATGAGTAGTGTAGCCTCCCAGAAATTATGTTTCAACTTAACACGCGCCCCGCTGGTGTCCCTGGCATGACGCGCCGCGCTGGGTACGTTATATGATGGGTACAATACGTTATATTATGATTTTCAGCTTTATCTATCCAGTATTTACTGAAAACGAGCCCTTTCAGTTTCGTTGTTGAGGTTGACGTTGAACAATGAAGTTTCGTTGTTCTGCGTCTCTTCGTTTTTGCGTTGTCTGGGGAAAACCAGGAGGAGGGAGGCGAATTTTGCCCCCCCCAGCGGGGTGCGTGTTAAGTAGTCTGAAAAGTTTCGTCGCTAATTGCAAAAACGTGAATAAGTTCGGTTGGTTGTCACCGGCACTCCCTGCCAGTGATACTGGATTCAATAGAGAAGTCCGAGCCACCCACAGGACAATACCAGATGTGTTAATGGGCATTGGAAAACTTTCCAAAATTTATGTGTACAATTTTGTACTAACACTGTTTTATCACTGGTTTTGAAAATAAATACAAACCTAGGAGTTCCTAGGTTCTATCAAACTATTCTATAAAATGCTGCTTCTGAAGAGCCATAAGCGTGTTTATAAACCGGATTCCAATAATCAGGTTGAAAAAATCTTGTGAGTGCGTTGGCATATTTTCATTTTCAAACTGCCGGTGTAGCGACCTAGCTCTGATGCAGGGCTTCCTTTTCACGCGCATTATTTCACGTCATTTCATTCCCTTCATTTAGTCCCACCATTTCACGCGCGTTAACCCTTAGGATCAAAACAAGTCTAATATTTATGAAAATTGGTGCACTTACACCTGGTAAGAGACGACCAGTGAGATAACCTTAGGCATTTCTAGGTTCTATATTTCGGAATTCTATAGTTCGGAACCAGCTTTCAAAAATTATTCAATCCTCAAAATCACTGATCTTGGGAAAACACAAATGCTAATTGTGGTGCACAAGTTTCTTACTGGATTACTCCCAGATGCTATACAAAATATGTTTCACATTAGGGAATTAAGACCATATGATACGAGACGTGTTCTCATGTTGAAGCAACCATTTTCAAATCGAAACTACCAGCTTTTTACTACGCCTTGCTTAGCACCTAAGTTGTGGAACAACATTTTCTCCAACAAATTTGAAACAGTTCCAGAAATTTCGAGGAATAAACTGACTATAAAGAAATTGTTATGTGATCATTTCATTGGGGAAAGTAATGATCGAAGCGTGTAATAATAGCGGCCTTTTTTAATTTCTGGGCTTATCGACGCACCAACTGCTAGAGTCATATGGTGTTGCCAACTCTTTCCCTGTTGGAAGGGTTTCTCGGGAGCCAGCTTGCTCCTTGTTCAGGGAAGCCACCGGGCATTGAACCCGGGTCGGCTGAATGGAAGCCAGCTACGCCGGCCACTCCACTACCGCCCCCCCGTAATAATAGCGGTAGCGAAGCGCGTTATTAATAACGTATATTAGACATGTCGGTGGTTCAGCACCCTGTGTCGAGTCACACTTTGGTGCTCCCACCCATGACACACAGGTAAACAAATCGAAATCATTCATTCATCTTCGGTCGCTCGCACCTCATCATCACTCGACAAAATGCAAAACAGGTGATTAAAGACTTGACGTTTTTTCTTTTTCTGTTTTCTTTTGACACGACAATTGGCTCGGCAACAAGACGAGAATATAATCTATTCTCTTAGTTGCCCTTGAGGGCTGGTGAACAACAAGTTTCACCTAGCTTGCTGGCCCGACGAGGCAACGGAGGGAATATGCTCACTCATGCTCACATTTTCAGTCTCTCTCACCTCATCATCATCCAAAATTTATGCAAAACATGCCAATGTATGACGGACATTGAACATGTCTGTGGCTCAGCACCCGATGTCATGCCGCACACTGTGGTGTTTTCACAAGAGACAAACATAAAAGATATTTGATGGATGGAATGTGTATGAGCTGCAGTGGCTCACCCTTGGTTCGACGCTGGGGGACGTCAACCCAAGTCAAGTGCATTCACGTGCAAAATGTAGACACATAGAATCACGCACAGACAATTTATCCTTTCGGGAATATCTTAGACATCCATATAACTATCAGTCACTATGTGGCAGGGTTAACCTATTATTTTACATTTATTGGTACGCGACGGAAAATAAAATTTTATCGATCTGCTTTTCTGGTGGCAAGAGAAATATAGAAATCCCCAGACAGTATTTAACGGCAAAATATCATGGAAGCCTCTGTGCAGTTCAAAAAGAAAGTGTGGATATGAAATATGTTCCTTCTTTGTCCCATATCTTCTTTTTTAAATCAGCTAAATTAGTGTAAAATGAAACATACTAGGGCAATATTTCTACTGACTCCAGCAGCCATAACTATGACTAGAACCTTTCGGTCTGGTCAGTGAACTCCATTCACTCCAGGGAACTCCATTCACTGCAGGGAACTCCATTCACTCCAGTGAACTCCATTCACTGCAAGGAACTCCATTCACTCCAGGGAACTCCATTCATTGCAGGGAACTCCCCATTCCCCCCAAACTCAATTTACTCAGGCTTGACGTAGCGGCCAGAGAACAGCGTCAGTTCAGTCTCATCATCTACGATTGCAAAAAGAAGGGGTGGTCGGCGATGAACAAGAACGGGCGCTCGCTGAGAGACCGCTCCTCGATCACCACTGCAGTCGCTGCAGCCGCTTCACTCCCTTCTTCGTTTACCTCAATGAAGGCTTTGTGGATCATCTTGGACACAAATAGGTCGTTCTTGCCTGAAATATAGGAAAGGTCAGCTCTGTCTTTATCGAAGAGGTCACTGATTCCCAGTGTTTCGAGATGGTCTGGTAGTTGGTAGGAGGTGTCCAGCCTAAACTTTGGGATGATGACCCTAGTTTTACGACTGCGAAGTTTATTTCTGATTGATTTGATCGTTGTGCCCGCCAGCTTGTCCTCTAACGTCTTCAGACTTTTTGCGTCGTCAGGAAGCAGCATCAGCATGCTGAACCTGCCCCCTTTGTACGGCAGCTCCAAAGCCTTGCAGTTCAGCTCGTCCAAAGTGCCTCCCTTGAATTTCTTCCCATCCATGTGCATCATATCTGTTTTGACGGAGGAACTACTCGAGACATAGAAGTCCTTCTTGTGGGTGCTTTGCTCTCTAAATTTGTACTTCCATGACCCCTTGAAGTAGATGGCGTTTATGACAACAGCACGGTCCAAGTCATTGAGTGCGGAAGGATCAATGAGGCCCTTAATCTTTCCCTTGGTCAGGTTCTCGACTTCGTCGTTTATCAGCTTGGCTGTGCCTGAAGCATCAGCAAAATCCACACTCTTCAGCTTCGCCAGGTACTTTTCCTTAAGGAGTGCAGAGTAGCTGGCTAAGATGGGGTAGTCGTTCTGCACGTACAGCCTGTTGGCGGTGCTGAGAATGATGTGTGGCGGGTTCTGTAGCGAGTTCAGCACCTTTTTGTAACCAGCATGCAGCGCCCCGGAGTCGTCGGGCAGGGCCAGTGCTTTCCTTATCTGCAGCTCCGTGTTGTTGGCCGCTCCGCCCCAGACCATGGAGAGGGCGGTGCTGATGCTGAACGGAGAGAGGAAGACATTTTCGTCTGAACCTGCGGACACCACGCGGTAGAGATCCGAGGCCGCCTTGTTCTGGTGTACCTTCACGCGCTCCATGCCGTCGTAGCAGACCTCAGACACTAGACAGAATGTGTATCCCAATACAGCCTGCAGCAGCAGAAGCACCAGTGCACGGCACGGAGCAAGCTCGGCCGCACAATGCCGGCTGGATAATCCCAGAGATAGCGCTATCTGTGCTCAGCCAGGGTGCACTGAGTCACATCAACGCGATACTCAAAATCGCGCCGATATCCGTCAAACGGTGCAAAACTCTTCGCGGGTTGGTATATTTCCTTCGTCTTCTTTTTTGCATCATCATCATTATCACTGCAACATTGGGAACATATTGGAATCCATCCCGGTACTAAACTACACAGCAACTCACCGTTACCGATTGCACCAGCGTTTACGGGCACTGATTCATTCGCTGGATGACGCGAGTCAGATATTTTTTATTTCTGCGTAAGCGGATCCGTATCTTACCACGTGCGCGGCTCTTGGATGACACACAGCGCGATTGCACGCCGCTCCCAGTCGGCGCCCCAACTCTGTCGATAAACTACCCTGGATACATGAGCATCCTCAGGACGGTACTGAGGGCGGGATAAGCCCAAGAGGTGTGTGGTTGGAGGGCAGGTCGTACCATTGGGCAAATTTTTCATTCAAAGTATAATGCTTGGATTTTTATGGGTGGTTTTATTATATCTCATTTTAGAAATGGCAGAAAATTGGTTTATGAGCTTCGTGAATGTTTCATTAAATTACAGCGAATTTTCTTTGCACAATAGTACGTTCCCCGCCGCGAAATTCGTCAGAGCCGTGTCATATTCTATCTGGACGTAATGGCGCTTACCAAGGTACCGTGGTACCGAGGCTGCTCATGTATGTATCTGGGGTAACTGGCGAATGAAAATCTAAATAAAACGGCTTATGCCAAAGCCATAGCCTGTGTCGACGAGGAAGCAAAGCAGGTCTAGCCCTGAAACGTGTAGGCGGCTAGAGGTGAAAGACAAGCCGGGGTGCAACAACAATTATGCACTTATATCGCATATTTTCATCACGAAAAACTATTGCCATAAAAATTTCACAGATGTAGACGGGATGTGAATCGTTTTCATGTACCTATGCATCCACAAAGCGCTTAAGCCAGTCCAGGCTTCAATCCAACATTCTCAGGTCTGTCTCCGTACTTCCATAGGACCTCTTTTCAACGTCATTCAACCGAATGTGAACTGTAACTCGTGGGTCAATATAGAGGCTTAGGATCCAATGGCTCCTCAAAGATTAGAACGGATTCTTTGGCTCCCTCCCCAAAGGGTCCGCCCATAAGTGTGATACAGTAAACACACTGCAAACAGACGAATCCGGGAAAAGCTAAATTATGTAGAATTGGGAGGAAAGTAGGACTTCTTATTGGCCATTTCCGGGGTTTACACGCCCACTTTCGATTAAACTGAGTTTTCACGGAAATAATTATTTTCCATTCTGTCTTACCACGCGCTCCGCTGGGGTCCCTTGCATGGCGCACCCCGCTGGCGGGGGGCGTTTTTCGCTTCCCCCTCCGTATCTCGTTCCCCACGAAAGCTAAAGGAAAATTACGGGTGGCGTTCGAAATCTCTTGACAAGACAAAGAGATTTTATACGAATAATTTTTATGTCAGGTCAATATTGAGGTCAGCATAGGTCGAAAAAGGTTCCATAGGCCTACAACAGAGCAGTGTACGTTTCCCTCTATAGATCTGCCCTCAGGAGAGCTAGAGAAAATATTTGTGCATCGTTGGATTCCTCTTATCGCGGCAAATCGAATGACGTATAATCTGACCTTGCTAGGTTAAATAGTCAAAATGACCTGACCTCGAGCTAGGTCAGGGTCACAGAGTGACCTGGTATAGTCATATTGCATATCAATCGACTCACCGTGACAATATAAGCACAATGCAAGCAAAATGGGAGCTTTATCTCAATTCAGTGCGAAGTTATTGGCAAAACAATCACTCTCTGCTCCTGTGACCTGATATGACCTTTGAGAGGTCAAATGCTCAAAAACTCAACTTTATGCTCTAGATCGTGGTGAGAATAGACGGTTTGAGGATTTTCAGATTTATCTATCTAGTATTTACTGAAAACGAGCCCATTCTATTTTTCACCATAGACTTATAATGGGGTGACCAAAAAATTGACCCCACCTTGGGTCAATAATATCAAAATTCAGAGACAGCAGATTTGTAGCCCCTAATGACCTTATCATATTGTGAAAGTTTCAAACTGATCGGTTTGCTAATGTTCCCTGGGCGCTGCTTCAAACTTGTAATTTTAGGTTTTGAGGTCGGGTCACTTGACCCTGAATAGCTCCTTGACCTGAAATGACCTTAACTAAAAATTTGGTCAGATGTGTAAAATTGATTGGGCATAAGGTACCGTAAGTTTCGTTGTTGTGCGTCTCTTTGTTTGTGAGCTATCTGGGGAAAACCAGGAGGGGGCGAATTTCGCCCTCCCCCAGCGGGGCGCGTGTTAATACGTTACTACGGTCATTTCCAACAGACATACCTCCTTGACTGTCAGTAGTATTTGCAAAGATGTTTAATCCGTCACCGCCTGTGGGCCTGGTCGGGCCCACCCTTCGGTTTTTCGAAAGTCATTCCGAGCCTATTTGATTAAGAGGCGCGTCGCTTTACATTCCTGTAGGGTGACCAATTTGACAACTTGTTACAAAACATTGACATCAGGTCAGGTCAGATCAAGGAGTTGTGACCCAATCGTTAAGCCCATGTAAGGCGGTTCTGTTCTCGTTAGGTAACGATAACGAAGCGCTCATTGACCTTGACACTAGCGGGGCTAGCCACCTGGTGGCAGGCTACCGTAGCAGCTGAGCAACTGCGACTCTAGTTCGGCAGCTGGCCGCTAGAAGGGGAAATCGGCTGTTTTAGCTGTGCCACTGGCTTAGGATTATGAGATTATTCTGGCCATTTTTAAGTGTGAGACCTAGCCGTACATTACTGAATTCGTCATGAGAGTCGTCTGGGAGGAGATTGAGGGCGTGGAGGCATTGAATCCATTACATCTAGCTACCCCTGATCATGGTAAAAGCAAAACTTCACATTTTTTGTCTTTGGATTGTTTTTTCCTTTTCTTTCACTTCTGTCTGTGCTCGTCATGTTCACTGGACTCCTGTTCTGATAGGCCCAGCTCTGTCATTCAAGTTTTACTTCCGTTACCTCTGTATGTGACACTATACCGTTTGTTTTGTGTTGCACCTGTAAATGCTCGTTTTGTTTCTGGCTTGATTTTGCCCTGCCATTTCTTATTCTGTGTTTATTTATAGAAACTAATGGAAGGATTGCTATAATGGTGATTAAATAGAGGAAAAGTATTTTCTCACTATTACCATCTAATATTGCTACCCAGCACTTGGACAGCGCCAAGCACGCAACTGAACTGTCAAATTCGTGTTTTTAACAGTAAAGGACTGTAATATGTAATAAGAGCCCCTTCACACTTGGCAGAATTCGACGGTAGATTCGGCTGACCGAAATTTAAAGAGCACATGATAAGATTGACAACCAGACTTGTTGAGTCGCGACTCAGAATCTGAGTCGACTCTGAGTCGGCTCACATTCTATTTTTCCTTGAGTCAGAGTTGAGTCGACTCAATCCCAGATTTGGGTTGAGTCTGAGTCGACTCAAGTGCTTGACCAGTTGTGTCGAGTCGGAAGCGGAGTTAGCCTCTGAGATGTGAGTCAGGAGTTGAGTCGACTCAATGTTCTATTTTCTTAACATATGTGATCACGTGGCTGACACTTTATAATTTTTCATGACTAATTTTGAAGACCTAATATTTCAATTTGCTAATAGTAGGTACTTTATCATGTTCATAGCCCCACTACACTCACCCCTGGATCAGACATTAACAACAATAAGTTGTGTAAAATATACAATTTCAAAACCACACACAATTGCTAGTTATTTCCCATTCAATCTAAGCAATAACATGCAAAATCATACATAAAAATGTGATTTGGCACACATTCAGACTTTGTAACTTTGAGGGTGCACACCAGACAAAGTCCTAAGCTAATAATCATGCAATAATTCACTCTAAGGAAGCCACATCTTTCTTTTCTATTTTCTTGCTTCAATTTACTGAAAACAACGAAAAACTCAGTAATATACGCGCCAGATAGAGAATACCAAAAATCTTGTTTTGTACATAAGCCTTGAAATGGGTCAAAACGGAAACTGAAAGCCTCAATTAGCTGTTTTTTCAAAGTACTTTCTTGATTGGTCATGGTTTGAGCACATCACCTGGTAGATAATATCAACACTGACGACACAGCACAGAGCATACTGTCCTCTGTATACGTAAGTAAAACTGAGTCCTATCCATGGCATTCCCTACACACACATCAAGTGTCTCACAAACCGCCACTCTTTAAATTATGCTCATATGATTATTTACCTGTTCACCACCGCCCGCCCGCCCAGTGCACAACATACTACTGCAGCAGCAAGATACCTTTACTTAAAGGTACATACGTTCAAGAGGGATTCCTTCACGTCCGAGTGACGTCACAAAAGCGTGGAGGAGTTCCTTCACCATTGGGTCTTGTGTTAAACTGCTGCTAATGGCAGTTCCTGCATAAAATTTGTGAGAATACACGGTAATAATGTTTATCCCAAAGGCAATGGATAAAAATTTTATTTTCGATTCCAGGCCTCTTTTTTCAAAAACTTGGATATTTAACCATTTAATTTTCCCATGTTATATACTACGAGGAGTGACGTCGTATCCAGTGGTCTGCGCTTGCTTTTGGAGGGGCTGCTGCAGCAGCACCCCTGAAACCCACGCGCGCCGCGCCTGTCACAAAACCATCACTGTGCGCCATAATATGCTAGCTTTTCTTCATTTTGTAGCCTGACGAGCCTGACCTCTCTAGGGCCTTGAGCCTGACTATAGCCTGAGGGCAATATGATTTTCTTAGTTTTTGAAAGTCACGTGACTTTTGAAGTGCTCTTTATCGCCATATTTTGTCATTGGAGGCTAGGTTCGCGTCAAGATATGTCTTTAGTGCACCATCTGCAGTATTCACTACATCCTTTTCGGGAGGATGACGCGATCGTTCGTTCATTGCAAGGCCAGTTCATTGGGGATGGTCTAGGCCCTCTTGCGAAAATCCGGGAGCTTTTAGTGCCAGGCATTTTTTTATAGAAAATGCCTAGTAGCCATGAAAAAATACCCAAGATAAATGACGTACAGAAATGTAACGAAAGCACTACTATTGCCTTGTTCTTTTAAGGACAATTATGACTCGCGTGTTTCAATCCTTGTCTTGGGTAATTTTTGACAAAGAACCTGGCACCAAAAGCTCTCGGATTTTCGCAAGAGGGCCTGGAACATCCCCATTGTTTAGTTTTTTTATTGAGTTAGTGCACAGGGTCGGTTCAACTTGGTGTAGTATTTATTTTGAAGCTTAATTTGTCACAGGATTGTTCAGAGTGCACTGGGGCAGGAATTGCCACACAAAATGTCAAATTTTAAACATTGAGTCCCGTTCCTTGTGTGTGTAACCTCGCTTATTGCCTCAATTATGACTAGTCATGCAGGACATAACTTCAAAATGAAAAGCCCTCAGGCCCTTCATCTCACTCACATGTTCGCATTTATCACCTTTCTTCATTTGTATGCAGACAATTTATGTCATGTAGTAATGCATTGCAATCGACATTTTATGGAAAGAAATGCGCAGTTATTAAATAGTTAATTCCATGATTAAATGTACTGGAATGTGTGTATTATGAAAAGAGATGTGTATTTTTATGTACATACTTGTTCACCATTCTGAGCCGGAGTCGACTCTGACTCAATGCTTATTTGAGTCAGAGTTGGGTCGACTCACTTCTGGATTTTGGTTGAGTCAAGTCGGCTTACCATTTTCAACACAGCGAGTTGAGTCAGAATCAGAGTCAGCCTTTAAGCCGTGAGTCAGAGTTGAGTCGACTAAAAAAATTTGGTCATCAACAAGTCTGTTGACAACCAAATATATCAGGAGATTTTGTCGGCAGATTCCGTCAATTGTGAATAAGACTTTGGGTGCATAGCGAGTTTTTACATCTAACATCTCGGAGACAGTGTCATATTTATTTCCGCTGTAGAATTTACAAGGACTTACTTCACGATATAGATGCGGTGTAGATACAAATTTATTCACACTAAAATATGTATTACACACTACGCCATACGCGGATCCAGGATTGCCGATCGGGGTAATCGATATTAGCGATATTTCAGGGGGCGCCATCGACCTTTCAGGGGGCGCCGTGACCATTTCAGGGGTGCCGAGGGTCGATCGGGGGGCACGTGCCCTTTGCCCCCTCCCTGGATCCGCCTATGCACTACGCTATACACACTATGCACCCTAAATTATGTGTTCACACAACGGACAACGTCACTGGGAAGAATACGGTTTATTGCACTTCTTCATTGAATAAAACAAACAACAGTCAATTTGTGCCTTTTGAAATGTGCTTTATGATTTAAAAGAAATATATATATATTCTCTACCTATGCACGCAACCAGAAACTAGCGATACTGCATTCTTCGGTATTGTTGTTTAATGACCTGGGCGGGACCAAATTTGAAATTGCTACAGCGTAAGTATCCTGCTGCCACGTCATGGTTTAACACGCGCATTGACGGGGGTCTGAGCCACCTTCGCTTTGACGGGGGGAGGGGGCGGGTACCCGCCCAGTATCTCGATATCTCTTAAGATCTCGAGAACCGCGCTAGGTGGCGAAAAACGGTAAACCGCGTTGGGTAGCCCATCCAATTCTCCATGGAAAATATTGGAATTTTTTAGGTCATATTTAAGGTCAATAGAGGTCAAAACATGCCGCCATAGGGATAACATGTAAATGAAGGTTTTCGGTCAATACATCTGAACAGGTAAAGATTGAGCAAAACAATTTAAACCATTGGAATTCTCGCAGCAGGCCGAATCGAATGATATATAAAATGACCTTTCTAATTCAAATCAAAGATTTGACCTGACCTGAGGTCAGGTCAAGGTCAAGTTAGGTAAAATGTAAATCATTAGAACCGCAAAGACAAGGTAAATTGAATGCAATCAAAATAAATGCTCCATCACCATCCGCTACCAAGTTATTCAGTTAAAACAATGTTTCCCCTGTATTTCCAATGGAGAGGTCATGGCTCGTACCTGACTTTAGGTCATCGATATAAAAAATACTGGAACATGTTTTAGAGAACTCGGTGGGCCCATTATGTGATATTAATTTCAATCGGATTGCTTCACCCTGTTCCGGCTTATGCTGCCTTAAACTTTTTTTAGGTCATTTCACTTGACCTGTACTTGAGACATGACCTGAGATGACCTAACCTTAAAATTTTGACAAAAATTGTAAAAATTATGAGAGAAAAGGTATGCCAGGTAAGAGGGCGCTAGCCCACCGTATTTATGCTATCTCCGAAAAACCGAGGGGGCGGGTTCCCCCCATCAATGCGCGAATTAGGTCTTCACCTGCTTGCTAGGAAAATTTAGCCACAAAACCAACACGTCACACAAGCTCCCGGACGTGGAAACACACAATGTGGATGTACGTGGAAGTAGAAGTTCTAAAATGAAGCTGAAAAAACAGAGTGTAACTCCGGATTCTAAAAGAGCTAAATCAAGTTTTTGGCGACGCCGTATGACCCTGGCAGTTGGTGCGTTGACTCCAGCAGTTATTATTGGATCAAGTTTCTAAACATTATTATAAAGCTCTTGAAACAAGCAATCGGAATGCTGTCATCCATTTTGAGGCAGGGTCAATTCCAAGCTCAACGGATGTCACCAAAGGTCACGTTTTTCGAAATTGTTTGTGTCTATAACTGTTGAAGGAAGCAGGATACACTCTAAAATTTGATATTGTAATGAGGAGGACCCAATACCTTGATGGATTTGTGATATGATCTTGAAACAGATGCGGATATCAGAAGGATAGGGGCTCAACTCCCCCCTCGTAATGTCATAGGGCCGATAATCAATACCTAGCCGGAGGCTGTTCCGAGGCAATAGCGGGGAAGGCTTGAGCCCCCCAGCCCTCCCTGAGGTGTGTGGTCCTGTATCCACCAGTGCCTTAAAAGATCAGTATTTGACCTTGATCTAAGATAAAGGTCATTGTTGGACCTTAAAAGTTCTCTCAGTATACCATTTGAGATATTGGTTTTGGTTTGTTCTCAGTCTTGAGGTTCAATATTCATAAGACATTTTCTAAATGGGTGTAAATTTGACACATTGTTGACCTCTGTGTGACATCATTGGTGAACGTACATGGTTCAACCTCGGCTCCAGGGTATACTACAGTAGTGCTCCTCCAGCGCCTATTCAATTTTCTTCCATATCTCTTCTGGTTTCGGAGATCTGAGGGGTTTCGAACGGGCCCCAACCCCCTCCCCCACAAGGCGGTGGTGTGTATGAAAAGAGCCCAGGCGGTGCGGGGTTAAAGGGAATGAGGCACCTCGGTCGAATCCTGGAATTTAGTGTAATTAGGGTATTTTTAGCCGAAAATCATGGAAGCTGCCATGATTTCTCTGAAAAAATGTACAATAAGCTCAATATTTTTATTTTTGAAATGCTCCTCTAGGGAAAGAAATAAATATCTGCATGTGGATGTTGTCATGATCTGGCAACCACTACCATATTCAATACGCTTGAAGGGTCTCGATTGGCTAATACTCACCGTGACGTCACCATATGTCGTCTCACCAACAGCCATGACAACTGTGGCCTACTGCTAAGGGTGCATGTAGGGTACATTTCAGGTAGTTTTTACTTTTTCTCTAGGGAAATTTTGTGTTTTAAGACAAATGATATATAGAGTAGCGGTTTGTCCGGAATGCTTTATAACTTGGCTATCTCAGTTAAAATCACTTTATAAAGGTGTCACATTCCCTTTAAGGATCTTCTCCCTCCGGCTGCATGGAACACGAAAGGCGGTTTTTAGTCGTGGGAATTGAGCCCACGTTAACCCAGCACCGCCTGGGCTTTTTTCGCACCCTGGGGGTCCGACCGGACCCTCCTACGAACTCGGGAACCGGAGGTGATACGGAAAAAATGAAACGGTACCGAAAGCACCTTACCGTGTGCTACTACCAAGTCGATTTTGCGCCATATCCGTTGACCCGTGACGTCAGAGAGGTTCAAAATATATCAAATTTATCAGGTCCAAAATCAAATCGTTGGTTCATGTTCGTCACTATGATACCTAATATATTACCGTATCCTCTCTTTCAAAAGTTATAGACAAAAATAATTTCGAAAACCGTGACCTTTGGTGACCTCAAGTGGCCTGGTTATTAACATGACCTCAAAATGGATGGCAAAATATAAATTTTTGATTCCAGAGCATTCGAATGATGTTTAGAAAATTCTCAGGTCCACCGAACAATGAAGGCACAGCTCCCTACCCGAGGAAGCAGGAGCATTGTTTCGTTGTTGAGGTTTCGTATTTCAGGAGATCCTACTGTTGTGTTTCGTTGGTTTGCACCGTCTATTTTGGGCGGAATAAGGGCGTGTTGCGGCCGGTTTCTTATTCACGAATCATCCTGCTGCATTTCGTTGAATTGACTAAACTAATGAATTTCGTTTAAATTCTTCTAAGAAAACTTGTGGGGACTTGCTAAACACATTATCATGTCTTGTCTAAGATGGCTTATGCCTTATCGTTATGCTGTGCCGGAGAGACGGTCCTGTATACATACTGTACCGTCGTGCACGCGTCGTGCCATAAGGCTGCCTGCAGTGATGCTGTCCCGCCGGACACCAGCCGGCTGCGCTGTTGGCTACCCCGCCGGTAGGTATGGACAGACATCCATCTGTACTGTACCGTGGGACAGAACCCCACTGCTGCCCCGCCGGTAGGTATGGACAGACATCCATCCGTACTGTACCGTGGGACAGAACCCCGCTGCTGCCCCGCCGGTAGGTATGGACAGACATCCATCTGTACTGTACCGTGGGACAGAACCCCGCTGCTGCCCCGCCGGTAGGTTTGGACAGACATCCATCTGTACTGTACCGTGGGACAGAACCCCGCTGCTGCCCCACCGGTAGGTATGGACAGACATCCATCTGTACTGTACCGTGGGACAGAACCCCGCTGCTGCCCCGCCGGTAGGTTTGGACAGACATCCATCTGTACTGTACCGTGGGACAGAACCCCGCTGCTGCCCCGCCGGTAGGTTTGGACAGACATCCATCTGTACTGTACCGTGGGACAGAACCCCGCTGCTGCCCCGCCGGTAGGTATGGACAGACATCTATCTCTACTGTACCGTGGGACAGAACCCCGCTGCTGCCCCGCCGGTAGGTATGGACAGACATCCATCCGCACTGTACCGTGGGACAGAACCCCGCTGCTGCCCCGCCGGTAGGTATGGACAGACATCCATCTGTACTGTACCGTGGGACAGAACCCCGCTGCTGCCCCGCCGGTAGGTATGGACAGACATCCATCTCTACTGTACCGTGGGACAGAACCCCGCTGCTGCCCCGCCGGTAGGTATGGACAGACATCCATCTCTACTGTACCGTGGGACAGAACCCCGCTGCTGCCCCGCCGGTAGGTATGGACAGACATCCATCTCTACTGTACCGTGGGACAGAACCCCGCTGCTGCCCCGCCGGTAGGTACGGACAGACATCTATCTGTACTGTACCGTGGGACAGAACCCCGCTGCTGCCCCGCCGGTAGGTACGGACAGACATCCATCCGTACTGTACCGTGGGACAGAACCCCGCTGCTGCCCCGCCGGTAGGTATGGACAGGCATCCATCTGTACTGTGCCGTGGGACAGAACCCCGCTGCTGCCCCGCCGGTAGGTATGGACAGACATCCATCTGTACTGTACCGTGGGACAGAACCCCGCTGCTGCCCCGCCGGTAGGTATGGACAGACATCTATCTCTACTGTACCGTGGGACAGAACCCCGTTGCTGCCCCGCCGGTAGATTTGGACAGGCATCCATCCAATCGTATTTAAAGTCATTTTGGGTGAATGAGCCTTGAATATCAAAAGCAAGCATATTGTAGCCACATGCTTCGTTGATTGGTTATTTTGAACTAACATCCCACTGGGATGTTACCTACCGATGTAAGAAATAATATCCACCGACGCTGTCAGCCTTTAAAAAAAAACTTGCTCACCCCGTAATATCTATATTTTTTGTTTTTCTTCTTGAGTCTACCTCTGAACCGTCTAGTAAACGCTTAGTTTCATTGTAGTTAAACAAAATAACCAAATTTTAACAAAATTTTAACAAAATTTTATATCGAGTGATGATTATGCTAAATAAAACTAACCGATAATCGCTTATAACCTAATGTGATTGAAAACGCCAAAAAGCATATAAATATTTCAACATCGTGTCTTCGTCAGATTTTTTTTTAAATTTAAAAATCATTGATGGCAATGCTTTTAAATTCACTTTGAGTTTTGAGCGAACGGCATGCAGGTACACGTGAAAACATATCTTAACATCTGGCGAAGGATACAGTGTGATGACCTGATGACCTGATGATCACCCCTGGATGAAGAGCAGCTACTAGCCAGCTCAAGAACGTGCCAGAGTTACTTGGGGTGCACACTGTCCAGTACCGAGAAAAGGAATGCCGTTACCAAATAGGTTAAAAACCACACTTTTACTTGGGAAGTTGTATTTGTAACTACCTATCGTCAATCGTGGTACTGTTTCCCCAATTTTCTACCTTGTAGAATTAAGAAATTAGTCTCAGAAGTCCGTAGAAATTGGCTTTCGGTGGTCGCTGATGACATCAGTAGATCAGTCTTTTTTAGACCCATGCTCTACGAGTTGCAAAAGGAAAATTTCCAGGGCTTCCCCAAGAGACGTTGTTTGGTTTTTGGTTGCCTAATACTGATCTCGAATAAAAATGACTAGCATTTGGGCGCCATATTACCTGAGGAGGCTCCTGCTGCCGGAAGCCAAAATAACTGGCTAATAATAGCTAGTATAGGTAGTCAAGAAAATGATTTTCAAATATTTTCAAACACTTGTTGCCTTTTTCCCAGTGAACCGGTGCAAGGGAGGCCAGACCGAGACAGTCTTTTGAATCTAACCCGATTGGAACCGACAGTTGACTTTTCCTTGTCGTGACTGGTGTCAACCCAGCAACAGACCTTACCATGAGCGGATTCAGGGTTTGCGAGGGGAGGAGAGAATTTGATCAGGAGATGCCATTCGGGTTCGGATTCTGGCTCAGTTTCTACCAGGGTGACGCTTGGGTAAGGGGCGAATATTCCTACGGCGTGGCCTATCAGGGGGGTGGGGCACTGAATGATATCGTGGGAGTGTCAATACTAGCACCGTGGGATAGGGTAAGAAGCAACGTTTCAGAGCGTTTCAGGGGCGCCAGGACACGGTGTAGGGAGATCTTGTGGCTCTGTCGGGAGGGGGAGGCGCATCTGCTTTTGCAATAGTCCCCTGAATCCGCCTATGGATCTCACCAACAGAATATTCAGTCTCTGGTTAATATCACGTGCGTGTAGATGTCACTGGTGAGGTGGGCAGATGTCGCTCACAATGTTATTTTGGAGGAAGACCGGCGGCTACATTGCTCGGGTCAGTTTCGGGCCGTGAGTTCCCTCGTATGACGTCACAGGGCCCCCCTCATTTCAGGCCTGAACGTTCTCCATCACTTTATGTGACATTGTTTGGTGGCTGCAATTTCGGTGCCCTAAATTCTTAACCCTCGCCCCACCGGGGGCCATCGATGGCCCCCTAAGGTTTTCCAAGATAGCAGAAAAACGACGAGGCGCAGCACCGTGGTTGAGGGCTCTACCTCTCACTGCATCATTTTCTCATCATCCCTGAAATTTTTACCCCGGGTCACCCAAGGTCAGGTCACCAGACGAGATCAACCAAGGTCACCTCACTTCAACTTTAGAGCTCTGTAAGAGCTACATTTCGAAGTCGATAGATTTGAAACTTCCTACACTTCATGACCCCTCCAGGGTCTACAAGGTGTATATCCGGGATTTTTCGATTTCGTGCCTGAGGTCAGGTCACGAGGTGACCTCCCCTATTGAAAAAGCATGGGGAAAAGCTGTCTTATGATCTAAAAGTCACAAAAACGATTGAAAATGCTCAGCTTGATCAGAATAGCGTTCTTGGACACCCTTTCACGGATTCCAGGGGCCATATTTGCTCTTTGACCTTTCCAAGGTCATCCAAGGTCACCAGGGTGAAAAACAGTATTTTGACAATAACTTTTTACCTAATTAAGCTAGAGCGCTGGAACAAACACCATCGTGTTGGTCTTGTCACGGGCTTTCATTTGATATACGGCAAGGCTACGTTTTGAACTTTTGTGACCTCAGGTCATATTATGTCACGAGGTGACCTCTGGAGGTCAAACCACTGGCGGGAGGTCTTTACGTTCCACATAGCGGAAAAAGGACTGGAAATTTCCTATCAAATGTACTTTATCAAACCTCAATAGCTCTAATGACATAAGAGTTATGCCCAGTTTGCTTAATCATTGCATATTTGAGTGAAAATAGCCGATCTTGACTTAATTTGACCTCTAGAGGTCAAACCATTGACCTGAGCACTAAAACATATGAAGTAATTTCTTACTGAATTCACACGAGCTTACTAGTGCACTTTGCAGATTTGAGCTAACGCCCATATTTTTGGAGTTAGAGGGGGGCCATCGATGGCCCCGGTGGGGGAAGGTGGCGCCGGACCCCCGGTGGGGCGTGGGTTAAGTCCTATAATGCTTATAAAAACCACTGACCATTTTCCTTTGGCCAGCTAGAAATGCTTAATTTAGAAGAGCAAGCAGAGCAAATGTCATTTTCTGCATGCAGCGCCCTCACGGTTTGCGTTTGTTTATTTTTCCTTCGTTGTCCTAACCAGAAGTCGTCTGTCGTACAGTTTAGGATAGGAAAATATCAGTGGAGGAGTGGTGGTAGCACACTATGGGAAGAAAACACGGTATTGATCCTTTTGAATTTTCCTTGTATTTGAGGTCAAACAGCTTAAAGGGAGGTACGCGAAAAAAATGATTGGCTAGATTAAAAGGTACAAACAGTTATTTCAGAAGTCCTTTTCTCATTTTTGCGAATTCGGGCTGCAAATGCCTTAAAATCGCTCTCAAAGTTAACATTTCTAGACGACTTATCGAGAATTCCCACTATCAGTTAAATGACGTAGCCTCGGGTATGACCATCAACTTCTCTAGGAATTAGGTGATATCTGTCATAAACAGTGATGTAGAACCTCGAACTACCAAAGAAAAAATTACTAAAGTAAGGCAGCATTCCAAACTCTCCTGAAACAGAAACATAGGATTTAGAAAAGAATAACATTTGACCAATCAGAAGTCTAGGAATTCTCATACCGGGGTCATGTGACCTATCTGACGCAAAAGTTTCGTCATCCTGGATATTTGTAGAAAACGACTGAAGATCCGAGGTACGAAACGACTGAAGACTTGGGTAGTTATTTTATGTTCCATTTCTAAGGCAAATTGATTAATTTTTTTAGTTTTTAGAGGCTATGTAAATTTATTTCAAATACCAATGCAGGAGAACAGACATTTGTATTACAAAAATAATTACTTTTAAGCTTTACATGGAGCTATGTAAAGCTCTTTTGAAATTCAAGTGATGAAGAGCAGGTTCCAGCGGTCGGTGCGTACTATTTGTCCTAGTCTTGCCCGTTCCATTCCATGGCGGGAAATTTTACAAATAGTGGTCCTATTCGGCCCTAATTCATTTTCTCTTCTCTGTTTGTTTTCACAAGATCATCCTACTCAGTCCGTTCCGAACGAGTCGCGGAAAAGTGTGATCCATCCTGTCACTTTCCATACTGTGAATGGGATGCGATGGAATTATTGCCTTGCCCTACAACTATCCTTGCCCCACTTTCGCCCTGTATTTTCCATTATTCTCTTTTCCATCACATGCAGACCTCTGGGCTCATATACTAAGTACCTGAAAACGGCTGAGGAAAGCACTGTGTATCCTTTGACGAGTCGAGAACTGAACTAGAAACACTCTGTGACTTTTATGACCTCGATAAACTTACGTGTAAGTATATTTTTCGTAGAAATTGAAAGAGATGATATGAAAAACTGTTGAATAGGAGACTTGGGTGCGTCATTATTTCTTATGAGGGGCTTGGAGATTAATGAAGGTGTAGGCTCATGCTAACCAGTAGCCAACATTCGCTAAGGTTTGACTTTAGCGATCCTGACTAAAAATTTCCGTTACGCTTGAAACAATCGTTCATGGGCATTGTCTATTTGGTAGGAACATGAAGATCAATAAAGGAGTTATTGAGACTCATCTTCACACATTCACTCTCCATCTACCGATAGGTTTAGTTCTCAGACACTGATTCTATACATACAATCCTTCACTCAGACTGTCGCTCAAGAGGGTTTTCCAATGCTATTAGATATATTAAAATCATCATACGTGCAGTGATGAGCTCTCACATAAGGAGCACGTCTAAAATAAAAATACAATTGAGACAGTGGCGGATCTAGCCGGTAGGTTTCGGGGGTGAAGTCAGTCTATAGGCAAAAAACAAACGTCGCGCGGTAAGAGTATGCCACAACTGAACTAGGGGGTAGGTTTTTTCTTATAAATTTTGTTCAAGTTGTTCCTGGTAAGGCTGCTGGAGTCGGAGTCTCACTAAAGTCATCAAGGGACTTGTCACGGAGACCCGACCCCACCACCCGAACGAGCAACACCTTGAGGGTAAACCCAAGAGTTGATAAGCAAAAACACATCACCGGGTTAAAATTGTGGTAACAAAATACTTGCTTTGCTTTCCAAGGCCCAATTTTTGCACTGAAGTTGCCTGGTTCTGTTTGAACTTTAGAGTTGAAGCACCAAAACCTTAATTATAAACTAAAAAGGAACCGGGGCAAAAAGGAGGTCGACAGCTTAGCGGGGCAAAAGCATAGTTTTGCGTCGAGCTTTCCGTTTCAGTGGGGGGGTGTAATGCCTTGTTTGCCCTACCCCCTGGATCCGCCACTGAATTGAGAAGAGGCAAAATAAACACACATACAATTCGACAGAAAAAGTCCTATATTTCAGCGGAGTAAACTGAGATCTAGTGCTGATGACCACATAATTAGTCCACAGATGTGGAGATATATCAACTATATGTCCCTGGACTAAACTAACAACTGCCTCGTCCGAGTTAGATGAATATGAGCTGCAGCGTCAGTGATAATAATACATGTCTATAACTACCTGCGTTTCCAGAGATATGACTAGAGACAGCTTGACTTAATCCTGTCCTAACACCTCTAAAAAACATCTAAAACAAGTTGCAGTTAGGAACACGTGACATACAAGTACATTTTTCTAGGGTATGATTTCCGAATGACATGCTGAGTGGCATAGACAGTTTATTTTACCCAATATTGTTTTTCCTTGCTTTCATTAATGTAAGGAAATAACTTAAGCTATACTGGAGAGACTTGCTTTTTCTACTGCAATGGGAGGGGGAGACTCCGATTGACTAGCGACGACGGGGAGGGAGAGTCTCCGATTTACCAGCGACGACGGGGAGGGGAGGCTCCGTTTTACCAGCGACGACGGGGAGAGGGAAACTCTGATTTAGCAGAGACGACGGGGAGGGAGAGACTCCAATTTACCAGCGACGACGGGGAGGGAGAGACTCCGATTTACCAGCGACAACGGGGAGGGAGAGACTCCGATTTACCAGCGACGACGGGGAGGGGGAGACTCCGATTTACCAGCGACGACGGGGAGGGGGAGACTCCGATTTACCAGCGACGACGGGGAGGGGGAGACTCCGATTTAGCCGCGACGACGGGGAGAGGGAGACTCCGATTTAGCCGCGACGACGGGGAGGGGGAGACTCCGATTTAGCAGCGACAACGAGGAGGGAGAGACTCCGATTTACCAGCGACGACGGGGAGGGGGAGACTCCGATTTACCAGCGACGACGGGGAGGGGGAGACTCCGATTTACCAGCGACAACGGGGAGGGAGAGACTCCGATTTACCAGCGACGACGGGAAGGGGGAGACTCCGATTTACCAGCGACGACGGGGAGGGGGAGACTCCGATTTACCAGCGACGACGGGGAGGGGGAGACTTCGATTTAGCCGCGACGACGGGGAGAGGGAGACTCCGATTTAGCAGCGACGACGGGGAGGGGGAGACTCCGATTTAACAGCGACGACGGGGAGGGGGAGACTGATTTACCAGCGACGACGGGGAGGGGGAGACTCCGATTTACCAGCGACGACGGGGAGGGGGAGACTGATTTATCAGCGACGACGGGGAGGGGGAGACTCCGATTTACCAGCGACGACGGAGAGGGGGAGACTGATTTACCAGCAACGACGGGGAGGGGGAGCTGGAGGAGAAAGCAAAGCCTTAACAACTGTCTAAAGGAGGTATATAGGTGCAGTTCACCTACAACCAAGTTGATAACATTTGTTTGAGTCCAAATTGATCAGCAGGGAAATAGCTACAATAAGCAACCGAGTTTCATTATTTTGAAGAGTACATCTTCCTACCTGGTCAGTTGAGGGGACACAGCCCGTCTCCTTTGCTTTTGACATCCATGTCTATATACAAAGCTAGTAGCGGATCCAGGAATGCATTTCGGGGGGGGCTTGAACCACCTAGCCCCACTCTTGGATCCGTCACTGTACAGAGCACTTGAGTTTATAATTTTCGAGTATTACAAGACATTGAATTTAGTTCAGGTGATGATTTCATTTATTTTACTTTTTGCAAGCTGTCACACTAAATCGCATAACAGAGGGGCATGAAGACGGAAGATGTTATATTGGTGCTGAGCTATCCCTTATGTACCTATCTAAGCAGCATTGCATAATAATCCACAGTGGTATAAGGAAAGCTCACGCAATGAGAATCCATTTGGGTGAAAGGAAATTTCTCACATTCTTTTAATACTGCTTTCACCGAAACGAGGTCACAGAGGGAGCTAGAATGGTGGGATTTCCGGTTGCCGGAGGGGTTTTGATGCAGCATAGGTTACAGTTGATGGAGGTGGACTCTCCGTAGCCGGAGGGCACGCAGGGCCCGGTGATGCCGTGAGCCACGCCGGCGGCCATGCCTCCCACCACGGCTCCCCTGCAGGCTGCTGCTGAGGCCGCCCGTCAGGCCGCCACCCAGTCCAGACGCCAGCGTCATGCACCTGGTACGGACACACAGAGTCAGTGCTCAGCACAGGTGGCAGCCTCTGATGATGGACACCCACTGTCCCTGCTCAGCACAGGTGACAGCCTCTGAAAATGGACACCCCCTGTCACTGGTCAGCACAGGAGGCAGACTCTGAAAATGTACACCTACCGTCACCGGTCAGTAATAGCCGCAGTCTCTGAGAATGGGTGCATGGAGCCACTGCTCAGCTCAGGTCGCAGTCTCTGAGAATGGGTACATGGAGTCACTGATTAGCGCAGGTCGCAGTCTCTGAGAATGGGTACATGGAGCCACTGCTCAGCTCAGGTCGCAGTCTCTGAGAATGGGTACATGGAGTCACTGCTCAGCTCAGGTCGCAGTCTCTGAGAATGGGTACATGGAGCCACTGATTAGCGCAGGTGGCAGTATCTGAGAATGGGTACATGGAGCCACTGATTAGCTCAGGTGGCAGTATCTGAGAATGGTTACATGGAGCCACTGATTAGCTCAGGTGGCAGTCTCTGAGAATGGGTACATGGAGCCACTGATTAGCTCAGGTGGCAGTATCTGAGAATGGGTACATGGAGCCACTGATTAGCTCAGGTCGCAGTCTCTCAGAATGGGTACATGGAGCCACTGATTAGCTCAGGTCGCAGTCTCTGAGAATGGGTACATGGAGCCACTGATTAGCTCAGGTCGCAGTCTCTGAGAATGGGTACATGGAGCCACTGATTAGCTCAGGTCGCAGTCTCTGAGAATGGGTACATGGAGCCACTGATTAGCGCAGGTCGCAGTCTCTCAGAATGGATACATGGAGCCACTGCTCAGCTCAGGTCGCAGTCTCTGAGAATGGGTACATGGAGCCACTGATTAGCGCAGGTCGCAGTCTCTGAGAATGGGTACATGGAGCCACTGATTAGCTCAGGTCGCAGTCTCTCAGAATGGGTACATGGAGCCACTGCTCAGCTCAGGTCGCAGTTTCTGAGAATGGGTACATGGAGTCACTGATTAGCTCAGGTCGCAGTCTCTGAGAATGGGTACATGGAGTCACTGATTAGCGCAGGTCGGTCAGTTAGTTGACTATGCTCACCACACTCGGCAATCTGTTGTTTCTGCGTCGTCAGCGTGTACGGACATGTGAATGGGCGGTGATGATTTTAATCGAGAGATTGGTGGAATTATGTTTTTCTTAAAATCGTGGAAAATGGCGCCTTGTTAAATGCAATGTCTCGAGTACCATTATTTACCTTATATGCATTCATATTTTTCAGGTATTTTCACTTGTAGCGACAAAACGTGTGGAAAGGAACAGCCTTTGGATTTCTTTGGATTGTTTGGAAGAATCACGACTGGGTTGATCATACTTACTTAAAAAGCAAGTTTGGGCGTCTTCTGGGGCATATGCCCTAATTACGCACAAATTTGGTGTTACTGATTGCGTAGATGTCAAATTTGACATACATTCCGGTTGAAAAGGCTTTCTTTAAGAAACAAATTCCCATCTTGTTAGCCAAAACCTATTATATCTATCTACCTCTGCCACATTTTTGACCATAGGCCTGGCCAGAAATGTCACTAGGGACCATGGATATATATATATATATATATATATATATATATATATATATATATATATATATATATATATATATATATATATATTGATGTGAAAATTATCTACCAAGAACCCGTACATTTATGCATGGTAACTGTCCATGAAGACGGGGAGATGGTCCAACATAAGCTTAGGAACAGGGTGCCACTGCCCCTTCCCCTGTTACCCGGCCACTTTTCTGATAAACCTTTTTAACTATAATATGAAATGAGATAAACGGACCCCAATAGATTGCCTGAGGAAGCTCTTGAGCTGGTATGGCGACCCTCTGAGCTTATGTGGGGGCCCCTGAGCTGATCTGGGGCCCCTGCGCTGGTCCATTTGGATTTACATTCTAGCCCCATAAACCAATCTAGGGCTCCCTGAATTAGTCTAAGGGCCTCAGAGCTGATATTGGGACGTCGAGCTGGTGTGTTTAGCTCTCTGCTGTTTTAGCCGTATTGATACCGATGGGTGGTTTTATGTCCTTCCAGAAATGGGGCCTCTTTGGTACCCCCTGAGCTGTGCCCTATTTAGGCGATGGCCACCACTTCGAGAAGTCCCGGTAGAGCAGTGTGGTACTGCACATATTCAGTGGATGTCATATTGCGATAATGAGAAGAAAAGTATCTGGAGCATTTCAAATATGTTGGTGCTTGCTTTCTGTGAGCAATAAAACCACGTTTTCCATTGCTTGTATTTTGTATTGTATTTGTTTATAAGTGTGGGAAATGATTTAAGACTAAAACACAGTAAGCAAAGAAAATACAATATTATCATACAGTAAAATACGATGATACAATAATCAGGTGTCTTAAAAAACGTCAGTAACAGATTTGCGTAATTAGGGACGCAGATTCGACCTGGTGTGCGTAATAAGGCATTCTGTTACTAATTACGCAGGAATGCAGACTGTTCGAAAAACTGTTGCCTAGCAATGACCATGATAGCTGAAACTTCCTTATCGCGGCGGAGGTTAGGTAACACATTGGACTACGACATTGCAAGCTTCCTGATTCCGAAGTTCCCCATCTTGGCGCAATTTTTCAATTTTTCCGTTAGATGTGCGTAATCAGGGCACTTCCCTCTAATCCAAATCCAGTCCTCACAACAAACACAACTAAATCGAAAAAAATGGTATCTGAGTCCAGGTCCAGGTCCAGACCTGCTCACATTCTTTGGTGGATCCAATTCAATCCTCTCGTGATTTGGAGATCTGTTTGGAAGTCGAATATAGGGCAGTGAGTACTCGTCACGTCCCCGCGGCAGTGGCGCCCGGTGAGCATCTGCTCCACCACTCCCCGCTCCAGGACAGTGAGTACTCGACACGTCCCCGCGGCAGTGGCGCCCGGCGCGCATCTGCTCTGCGCTCCTCGCTCCAGGACAGTGAGTACTCGGCACGTCCCCGCGGTAGTGGTACCCGGCGCGCATCTGCTCCGCTCTCCCCGCTCCCCGCTCCAGGACAGTGAGTACTCGGCACGTCCCCGCGGCAGTGGCGCCCGGCACGCATCTGCTCCGCGCTCCCCGCTCCCGCCAGGACAGTGAGTACTCGGCACGTCCCCGCGGCAGTGGCGCCCGGCACGCATCTGCTCTGCGCTCTCCCGCTCCCCGCCACAGCCACTGGACGGCTGTCATTACTCTCATCACATCGACAGCGACGGGGAGTCGCACTCGATGATTTCGCCTCACGTTTGTTGGCGGCATAAGAGCGTGGCGGGCGGTGAGCCATCA
Source organism: Lepas anatifera (assembly GCA_034440635.1). Lineage (NCBI taxonomy): Eukaryota > Metazoa > Arthropoda > Thecostraca > Lepadidae > Lepas > Lepas anatifera. Next base: position 143,810 of record JAOTON010001976.1, on the reverse strand, counting down.
CCGATCCACCTCAATTACCTGAGCCCTCTCCCCTCTGCGGGCCGGCGCGGCCGCCGACAGTCCCCGGCCGCAGGCACGTGCCGCCTTTTTGGGGTGGCCAGCGCGCGCAGCCACCACAGAGCCCGCACCGGAAACTGGTCGCGATTACATCCAAAAAGACCGGCACTGAATAATCCATGTTGGTCGAAGTAAATGAAGACGGAACAGGATGGACAGTGGGGGTAAGCTCAGGAAGGTTGCATGGTATGCTAACATAACATGGACCATTGTAAGTATTTATAACATACGGGGAGAAAAGTGTGTTTTCTCCTGCTAAGTTGTAAAATTGATAGAAAAGCTTCCTTCGGAAATGAAAATTGTCTTAAAGGGACTATGGCACTTCGGTGCAATTCCAGCCTGTGTTGGTTTAAGAGACAATAATTAATAAAAATAAGGGATATGATACTATTTGTTGCAGAATAATGAATAACAGGCCTAACAATTAGTTGCGTTTTATTTTCCTCGGTAAGAGGTAACAAATATACAAAATGCTTAACGTCAAATCGGCGGAAGGTTTGATATTGCTTTAACCTAGATTGAACCTTTTCCATTTTCACCGTAACTGAATACGAATACAAATGGCATATTTCAGGTTTGAAACCAGTCATTAAAGAAAGTTGTGCGAATTCATATGGACCAGTACCGAAGACACGCTAGGCACGTAGGTTTTAAAAGAGGTCCAAACAAAAACTATCAATCTTCGCAACGGGCCTGGGCATTACGTCACGTTCTTGCGTCACGGAGATATCGGCGTGCACATACGATGTGACTGGATGTATGTCGTTTTTATCCCCATCATCAATTGTGCCTTTTAACTGCCCGTTCTTCGGCGGCGTCCCCGGCGTAATTTAGGAGCTCCGCGTCGGGGGCGCCCGTGAGTGCGTGGCCCGTGTTTTTTATTGTTTGTACTGCTTGTGTGTGCTATCAGTTGCAATATACTGTATGGTTTCATTCTCAACTTCAACTTATGCCACGTGACGACCGGGGGAGAAAGGGTTCGGTAAGTGGTGAGTACTTACCTTTTTCTGCCAACGGTAAGTTCTGAGGCAAATGCCTATTGATAAAGTGGTTTCTCAGCATGTCCTGTCGCACGGCTATCTAAGCACCCATCCCATTATGAAGGCGCCATCTTTCCTTTAGATGCTCATAGAAGTGCCGAAGGCTGCGGAGGATGACTGGTAAGCATTGAAGCAGAAGTGTCTTTGAATATCAGTGCTTCAAAGCTAATTTTCAAGCAGCTAAATTAAATTTTCGTGTTTGGTGGCCTTTCAAAAATCTCGGACCAGTCTGGAATTCTAACAGCAGTGACGTCAGGATGAAGTTTTTCCCATAAAAAGTTGTCACAATAGACCTCCCCAGCTCTGTGGTAGGAGAGGTTTAGTTTTAAGGCACGTTTATGGCGAAGACGTAAATTCGAAATCCGCCAGGTCTGCGCAAATTTCCCCGCATCAAATCAAAATGGTGACTTGAGTCAGAATGAGATCTGATTTTTTTGCGTCCTTTCAGTAAGCATGAAACCTGATTTTAGCATCCTCTCAGTTACCACGAGCTCTTATTTTTAGGATTCATTCAGTCAGCATGCGACCCGATATTTTAGTAGTCTTTCAGTCAGTACGGGGCCAGAATTTTTGCATTATTCAAGGCAGTTTGGAGCCCAATTTTAGCATCGCTTCAGCCAGTATGGAGCCCAATTTTTATCACAGCAACCTTTCAGTCAGTATGGGCCCGAGCCTTTAGGGTACTTTAAGTGTCAGCAACCTGATTTTTAGCGCCCTTCAAGTCCGTATTGCGTCCGATTCGTAGCATTCTGTAAGTCAGCACGTAACCTGATTTTTATAATCCTCCCAGCTAGTATGAAGCCCGATTTTTATCATCTTCTCAGTCAGCACGGGGCCCAAGCTTTCAGTATCCGTCCTTTTCCGTCCTATTTAAATATATTCCATTCCATTTAGTCTGTGAAATTGTGTATGGCGGTCCCCTCTAGTCCCGTTACGTGTTACCTAAGCAATGTTCAGAAGATATCGTCTCGTTCGCAGAACTTCTTCCCACTACGTCACATAGCTCCTCTCCCGTTTTCCATCCCAAGCTGATCCCTGGTAAGACCGTGAACCTAATGCACTTAGTGTGCTGTGATGCCCCATGGCTGGATTCTTACCTACATATAGGCCTTGACAGGTGACAGGATAAGTTACACCTGCAGTAAGGATCAGACCAGAGGGCTGGATCAGTTCAAATTCCGCTTGGGGATAAGGTTTTAAAGGCGAAAAACTCGTAATTGTTGTAAATAATGAAATTCGAAGTAGAAATTCTAGCTCTTCATAGCTATAATCTATAGATAAAAACTAAAGATTGCCATCGCGTCACCATATTTTTCAGCGTATCAACCTTTACAGCCCTCAACCTGTCCAGAAGCCCATCTATGACCAGAAACTGATGTTAAGTACACATTGTTTTTCTGTCTGTCCCACTATTATTTGACTGGTTTGTCCCATTACATTCGGTATTCGCATTACTATGCGAACTGACTTTTGCTGTGTGTAGTTGGTAACATAGCAACAATCTCCGATCTCAGGTTACCGGCTGTACCGTAAATGGAACTCCCAGTGCCGACAGATGCCATGTTGATCATATCAATATGCGAGGCTGCCTGCCAATCCTCGGTGCGAATGTGTGTACTGTCACCATTCATGAATATTATCGCCGGCGAGGTGTTACCACACCAATAAGACCGGGCGGGACTTACGCTGACGCCGCGCCGCTGATGGCGACAGAGACAGGTGTTGGCCCATTGCCGGCGCCGATTCCAGAGGCGCAGCCAGTCCTCGCGCTTGGTGGGGCAGCTGGTCTGACCAGTGATGGTTGGTGGCTTGGAAGGGGCGGCAAAGCCAAATAATGCGAGGGACATGGGCTAACTATTAAAGAAATGCAGAAAAGTCGAGAAACTTCGGGTGCTGGCCCTTTTATTGCTGCAGACCGTCCCCTCGGGTTCCCCATTAAACCTGACCGCTTAAAAGGGAATAATTAAAAAGGGGGACACGTGAGTGATGATAATTTAGGTTGTGATTTCACAGTTCAGTCATTTTCTATATTCGTTAAGCATGAATGTGGTGTATTTGTCAGCCCCAGAACCGCAACATCGGCTCCACAGTCTCTAAGTCTCGTCGAATCTCCACAGTCTCTAAGTCTCGTCGAATCTCCACAGTCTCTAAGTCTCGTCGAATCGGCGCTCCAGATTTCCCCATACATTATCTCGATCGGATCGTGAATTTTTCTCTTTTTGATACTTGCTTGCGACCATATGAGCTATTTTGGGTCTGTGAATATCGCAGGACGATCCTTATGTCTTATTTTTCAGCCCACCAGCAACCCTATCCTAAACTTTCTCCCAGCTACAGGACACAAACTCAGTGTTTAGAGCCGCGTCAATACTCAGGCCAGGAGGTTGATCATACTGCATGCACGTTTCAAGTGCAGGCTTATATTTCGCATGCACGTTTCTACTCCTCCTTTCCAGTTAATCATTACGTAAAAATACTCATTTATTACGCCTTCTTTTCCAGTTTTGCCTTCATCATAGATATGATTTTGCGTATCTGTCTTCCCTGAGCATCCTATTCTCATGGAATTATTTTCTTGGGACACTGCACATAGGTAGCTTGATTTCTGCAACACGCATCCATACTTTTCCCCGGCTGTTTGGGTCGGCTCAATGATTGGTGCCGGGAAAGCTCAGCTGCGCTCTCTCCGACCGGAAGCGGCCCAAAATGAGCCGACCGCCTAATGAACCCTGGCATGCATATTGGTAAATCAGCCCGCGCGCGTCCCGCTCCGTGAACGCCCCTGGCGCTTCGTTCTGTAACGCTGCAATCGGTCCCATTATAACACTCTCCCGCACCGGGCGCCGTCACTCCTCCACACTTTGATTTAATAAATGAGGCGTTCCCGCCGGTCCGCCAGCGCATCCTTTGTGTGCCCGCGCCGGAAATCGGCGCCCCTTTGCCGGCGCTCCCCTTCAGTCGAGTTTCACCATAGATCGACTTACACCGTCCAGGCTTTACGCACCTCATTAAGCAAGCACACCTAGCTAATGAATATAATTGACCAGATATTTCCTTATCTGCCGTCCCGACCGGATGGCAGGCGGTGCGAGGGGAGGGGAGGGAACGGGGAGGGGGAGCCCGCCGACGACTGCCCCCTCTCACCTTGCCACCCGATTTGAGCAGCGATTTTGACCACCGCAAACTACCATCAGAGCCAAAGCAACTAAACTGTGTAAAATCTCTTAGGAGAGCCTGCTACTTTTTTCCCGGTCCGACTTTGAGGCAAATTTCAGTTGGTCCGTGTTTGCAATTCGATCTCAGTGTAGAAAAGGATCGCTTGCTACTCTTGATCTAATTATTTTACTTTTTATTTCTTTCGTTTGGTCCATGGAAAATGAGTCGGGTCTATAGTAAAAAGTTTGCAAGTCAAACTTGCTCGGTTATGTGTATGTGTGGTTATTATGTAATATACCTGTACTGCTGATCTGCCTGGGCCTTCTCAATTCGCTTGTCTTTGGCGCGACGATTCTGGAACCAGATCTTGATTTGGGTCTCCGTCAGGTCCAGACTTTCTGCCAGCTCAAATCTGCCGAATATAGAGGCCAATCTCTGTTCAGGGCAAGAACTAAAGTATACTTGATTCATGGGCCATGCAATTCCTCCCCTAATCAGCACACGTATGTGTGACTTTCCATTGAAACACATTTGTGGGTGGCATCCCAGCCTCTGTCACTAATTCACCACCGCTGATAAAAGTAAGCTTTCGTTTTTTAATTACGCAACACTATCTTGTGTGTACTCGTGTTATAATACACATAAACAGTGTGGTTTCCCAGAGTAGAGGTGAACTCTGTCTGACCGCACCTGCGTGGCCGGGAGATGTACTCGTTGCGGTGATACTCCATCTCCAGCCGGAGGGTCTGCTCGGAGGTGAAGGTGGTGCGCTGACGCCGCTGGCGAGCGTCCTTCCGCCGCCGACGGGCCACTGTCACACCGTCACACCGTCACAGTCTACTCACCGCACCGTCACACACGCCGACGGGCCACTGTCACACCGTCACAGTCTACTCACCGCACCGTCACACACACACGCCGACGGGCCACTGTCACACCGTCACACCGTCACAGTCTACTCACCGCACCGTCACACACGCCGACGGGCCACTGTCACACCGTCACACCGTCACAGTCTACTCACCGCACCGTCACACACGCCGACGGGCCACTGTCACACCGTCACAGTCTACTCACCGCACCGTCACACACACGCCGACGGGCCACTGTCACACCGTCACACCGTCACAGTCTACTCACCGCACCGTCACACACACGCCGACGGGCCACTGTCACACCGTCACACCGTCACAGTCTACTCACCGCACCGTCACACACGCCGACGGGCCACTGTCACACCGTCACACCGTCACAGTCTACTCACCGCACCGTCACACACGCCGACGGGCCACTGTCACACCGTCACACCGTCACAGTCTACTCACCGCACCGTCACACACACGCCGACGGGCCACTGTCACACCGTCACACCGTCACAGTCTACTCACCGCACCGTCACACACACGCCGACGGGCCACTGTCACACCGTCACACCGTCACAGTCTACTCACCGCACCGTCAGACACACACCAAACGGAACAAACTGACAGCGCCATCTGCAGACAGCCAGCGGAGATGCCAATGTTCTTCAACTCTAGAATGATTTGTATGTGATGATGTTATAAAAAGTGGCAGCAACTCTAGATTATATTATTAGAGAGGAGAGAACTCTGTCAGGAGCACAATATCGTCACTGCCAGCGTGCATGGTCACCGCCACAGACTTTGTACTAGGTGGGGCACAGCTTCTTAACTGGCTGCACATAGAAAACGAAGGCTTATTGCAGCTCGGAAGAATTCCATCGAGACAGTATATTTAGATTAAAAATGGAACCATTTGCGTATTAGGAGAAAAAATTGAACTTAAGAGTGATAAGTGAGATAAAAGGTTAAAACAGCCACTCGAGTGTTTCTACTTCGGAGAGACATAAGCTCTGTTTCACCAGCTAAGGCGACGGGTTCCCTGATTTGGGCGCCCATCTTCGCGTGACAGAGCTTCATTCGTTATGAACCCCACTAATACTTTACACTCATATTCATCATAGTTCATCATGTTCAAGATGTGCAACATCGGACCCAGCAAGAACACTGTCTGAAGCATCCACCAATAGAAATGTCAGTTAGTGAGGAGGAGGCCCTGAGTAGAGAGGCATCGAACCAAACCGAGCAGTTGGTCGACTTCGAAGCCATCGAACTCCCATCGCGCTACCGCCCACACTGTGGAGGGGGAGTGGGGCTGCCGTCGTCGCTATAATCGCGGCGACTCCCCGCACCGCTCACAACTGCACCTCCTCATTCAAATTCCACACTCCAATCAGGCAGCACGCGGAACCTGCCTGTTTCGAAATCATCAATAATGAGCGCCTAATTAAAACCACTTCCGTAGTGCGGAAATGGGGGCTTGCAGCGCGCACCATTAAGAGGCATAGGCGGCCGACTCTCGGGACTGGCTGGTGATGGCTATACCCCCGAATCCTAATCAGACCATCATTTGCGTCACGTGACTGTACGAGCAGGGCACTTGCCGCTGATCTGTGATTGTGTTATCGCCCGAGGCGGTGGGCCGGGGCGTTAATGGTTCTACAGAGCGGCTACACGCCGACGAGGCGACGACTGCAGGTGCCGGGCCCGCACTCAGCACAGGGTGCACTGGTGCCCCGGGACAGGCCCGGTTCCAGCAGAAGATCCAGGGGCGCCCCTACAGTGTCCAAACATATTTTCTAAACCATGAGAATAAAAAAGAACTGAAGTACACCTGCTGTTACTATGCTCAATTGTTTTGCTTCTTTTCTGGGAGGTAAAAACACTTCAAAATTCGTGTGTGTGAAGAGGGAAAGACTTTCAGCGAGAACGAGAGTAAATTTTTCACCCGCAATCAGGATCTCTCTGTCCCTGGGCAGTCACTGCAGGACTCTGAGATGACTAGGCTGTTCATAAGCGAATCCCGGATTGCCGATCTCGGGGAGCATATGGTCGGGGGTGTTATCTGGACCACAGGGGGTACCCTTTTTGCACGGCAAGACTATCAGGTGGGAGGAAAGTCCTATCGTGAGGTGGCCGATACTCGCATCCTGGATGGGAGGGAGGGGGTGGAAAACGACATTTCAGGGGGCACCATCGACCTTTCACGGGTGTTCTGTGACTATCTCAGGCAGCGCCGAGGGTCCATGGGGGAGGGGCAAATGTTTTATTGTCCATTCCCCTGGATCTGCCTTTCACCGTTCACTATCTGAGGCGAATGGAAATTCTACTCAACATATCGAGAGAGAGAGAGAGAGAGAGAGAGAGAGAGAGAGAGAGAGATCGAAAGGGAGCGTACGGTGGGTATTAATATTTTGATCATCAAGCTTAGATGGAAACGAAAAATACACTGCTTTGGGGCAGTCAAATGCTCGAAACAATGGGTAAGGGTTTTGGGGGCCAAATTTGCATTAGCTGTCGAAGCGCTAGCTAGAAGCCTTGCCGAGGACATACATGCTCTCAACGTGCACTGTCCCCCGGGTTTGCTGTTACTTTCAGCGGTACCGGTTGACAGGAAGTGTGGGACAGAGGTCAGCCCGCTAACCTGGCCGCGATCTCTCCCCATATCGGCAACAGAGGGTGACTAATATGACGCCACACTCCGACGCCTCTTTGGCGGCAATGCTCTCGAAAGCCGGAACTGAACGTCGGACACTATTAATTTGGCGGCCACAATTACCAGCCTGCTTATTAACGGGTCGGTAATGGCCGGGGGGGTGCGTAGCGGTAAATGTCTGCCACTGCCTCCGAGCGTCTGTCTTCTCTCCCTGCTTCAAGTCACTCGGCCCAATGACTCCAGTCGTACGGACGGATTTAGAGTCTGTCTGATCCCAGTTGAGCTAAAAGTAGTGACACAGCAAATATTATGGAACTTCTCTCTCTTGCACACATACCTTGCCTGCCATTTATTCAGCGCAGAAGCCGTGTTTAGCATATTTACCCATGCTAAGATTACCAGGATTAATAGGCATTCTAGTGCTTAGATTAGTCAGCAGGAGCAGCAGGACGGGCGCTGGCACTGTGCTGCAGCCTGAGTGGGAGCGTGATCAGGCGCGTGGTGCCATCTGATTTGCTGATCAGGCGTGCCTGATTTGCTGCTGTGTCGGATGTTCAGACCGGATCTGAGCCGACACCGAGCAGAGCAGTAGCCGGACGGTCTGGTTTCAATTAGCCCATTTCGGCGGTGGTCAGGCGACAGGAAATCCGCCGCTTCCGGTGCGCCTCTCTGTCTTTCCGGTGCCGCTGCCGGGCACGTGCTCTTCTGTCCGTGGTAAAGAACTGGCTGGCGGCTGCTGCAGGACTGGAAATGTGTCGAGGCATGGCAGCATTGGCTATGACCTGCAGCCTCGTCTCTCACATTTGTCAATGTGTTCTCTGTATGCCGCCGAAGGGAACATCAGCAGCAGCGGGTTCCCCGTACGGCACTGAACCTTCCACGGTAAGGCCCTTCCACAGGCTGTTCCCGCAATGCTCAAAGCTGGAGAGTTCACGTACCTTTTCTGCCAAAACTGTTCTAATAGTTAAATACCATATTTACCGGCTAATCAATATTTATCCCCAATAGATGGTGACTCGTGACTTAAGGAATCCATTGTTATATTCACCACGAATTGGCCTGCATTATGTACAGATGGCATGAATGGTTTTACCTCCTGATGCTATGGTCAGGTCGGTTTTGCATGCAAGAAAGGTATCAGCTTTGATCTCCAGCTCTTCTTAAAATTCCTCAGCCCATTTCAGTTTACACTAGTCCCCAATCCCTTGAAGAGCTTCCCTTTGGAGGCCAGTGATGTCCTTATAGGCCAAAATAGCTACAGATTCGTTATTTGTGAACATGGGCGTCAACAGTGGGGAGGGAGGGGGAAGGGAAACCCCTACTAACCATGGGAATTAGGGGGAACGTCTTCTCAAAATTTTCGATCTCGACTTAATTTGTTTGCATTCTCTCTCTGTGTTACCTGCGTGAATCCAAATATGTTGGTGAAGTACATCGTCGTTAGAATTCCATGCCGCCAAAATTCTTAGAATTATCCTCCCCCAGCCCCGGTCATCGCCAGTCTGCGGTCCGTTCCCCAGTCAGTGGCGCACCCAAGGGGAGGGGGCTGCGGACCCCCAAACGCTTCGACTTCAAAGTGCTGCCCCCCGCCCATGTCGGGCACCCTCAGCGCCCGACATGGTTTTTAGCAATAATTAATCGCCGCAGACTGGTGACAACCAGGGCAGAAATGAGCCTTGATCTGGCTTTTAGTACCAGCTCTACTCTCACCTTCCCGCTCCTGCCCAGAGCGTGCCGCCCCTGCGTTGAAGCATTCACCCAATATGTGATTTAAGCTGGCCCTGTTCCGAAACTGCCACCCCCTTGCCAGGAAAAGAAATATTGAGCGTGCTTAGCGCCCCATACCGTTAAAATTTTTCGTTCCCCAATTTAATTATCAGCCCCGTTTTTACGTGATAAGTACCCCCTCCTGCGGCAATTTTCCCCTCCAGTAACCTGCGGCCCCCGTCAAACACGCCACCCACCATCAGCCTGCCTTCGACAGCCTTCGTCAGCTGGCCTCCCTGAAACGAAAATCCTGGGTGGGCGCTCGGTTCAGTGAATATTCCGTGGCAACCCACCTGTGTGTCGAGCAAAATATTTTCTGTTTTTTGTTGAAGGACGTTATGACCCCTACATAGCTCCATTGTACCAAAATCAAAATAATGTCTAGGAAAGAAAATAAAAGTAGCCTTCGAAAGTTAAAATGTGATACTTGCAGCCCTCACTATTGCAGTTGTGTTTCTTACTTTCGGCTGAATTTTTTTAGAAAAAATGCAACGGCCGTGTGGTTGATATGCAAATGTATTGATCTTTCGAAACTTGATCCGAGCAACGCCTAAGGCTTATCCAGAAAGCTACAGAAATGTTTGCAAACGACAGTAGGGCTGAACCAGGAAATATTGTGTCTTCTTGAATATAACTTACGATAAATAGGCTCTTGGATCGGCTTGTGGAAAGCTAGATGGAAGTTTATTTATGCAGCCTTCTATTTAGGCATTCGCTCAGCCTATGATTGAAGTCTATTTACCTGAATCATTATCCTATGCACAATGTTCTTCCTCATCATTTCACTTTGCTTATGATGTATGTACTATGTACATACATACATTGCTAATGGCTGGCATTCAATGTATGTATGTACGTGGTATGAAAATAGACTACGGTTCAAGGAGCATTATCCTCGGGATGGGTGGCTTAGTGGATAGCATCAAAGTCTCCTGAGACACCGGTCCCGGGGTTCAAGTCCCGACGGAGCTTCTGAATAAGTCGATTTGATCCTCCAAATCCCTCTTAGCAGGGTGAGAGTTGGCGACGCCTTTCATCCATGGCAGTTGGTGCGTCCTTAAAGCCCAACAATGATTAAGGATCCATTCCCGATTACGTCAGGAGACGATAACTTCTGCCTCACATTCGTGCTGAAGCCGATGGCCCCCTACGGCTGGAAAACAAAAGTTATCGCCAAAAAGAAACGTGCGATTATAGCTCAGGCGCAGTAATAGCCACTGGTCACGCCGACAAATTTCATCCCATACACTTTATCAGAGCCCGGACACAGCACACGCGCCGGCCATCGGGACAAATTAGTGGGCCATTTTACAGTAAATGCTATGTAATTTGGCGGTTGGAGGTGCTAAATTGATCGGGCTGACCCGGCCTGCACCCGCCGCCACACGGCGCGCGCGCTGTCTCTGACAATGGTCATCAGGGGGCGTTTTAACGCCATCGAGTGATCACTGCTGTCGGAAGGGCGTCACTTTAAACTGCCGCCCGCACGTGGCTGAGGGTTGTGAGGTAGGTAGCTGCGGGGGCCGTCAGCTGCGGCAGCCAGCACCTGGAGTCCGCACCTTCTCTCATTAACTAGGTGAGACAAACACGTGGCGTGTTTTTCCGCACAGCTTGTAGAACGCTTCTTAGGTTGCCCAGGAGTGCTGCATTTAACATGGAAGTGCTTATTTTCGGTTTTAAGAAATTCGAATGGTATTTATCCGGAGTTCAGACCAAAGTAATATAAATAGGTGTAAAAGCACTGAATCGAAATTCTGATCTGGCTCCGAAAACCTTCTTCTCATACTAGTTACATTTTCTGTTCTTACGGCAGTACGTTAGTATTCTTCACCAAGTCTCTAAAAGCGTTTGATTTGGGGAAATAATTATTATTTAGATATCTGATATGCATTCGGAGAGCCATTTTCCTATGTTTATAGAATTTTTAATGTTTTGGACAAACACTACCTAAAGAATGGGATAATATATATATATATATATATATATATATATATATATATTTATATTTATATATAATATAATATATATATATATAATATATATATAATATATATATATATATATATATATATATATATATTTATTCCAATCGCTTGCCTAGTGCTTCTCCAAAATATTCAATATCAGATATGGTTATGACTTGTCTAAAAATGTCAAATTTCTTGATGACTTTCTAATAGTAAAGCGTGGCTATCGACCTCAGCTATACTTAACACTTTGTCAACCTCATGCAAGGAAATTCCTGTCTGTTTGCCTCTAAGATCTAAAGCAGTGCACTTTTTATCAAATTTGTAACGAGGACCACAGAAGGAAAAGAGCACTATTTAGAACCAAAGGGGTACATTTTTATTGACAAAGGCATGAGCGAAGATATTGTCTCGATCCACAGGAATCCTGAATGGAATTGAATGGACGAGGTAGAAAAAAACCGTAAGGCATAATCAAAATCCAGGAAGTTCCAAAGCACAACTTCCTTAAACTTATAGACCTCGATTGGAGGTCTCATGCTGGGTGAGCGGCTTGATCCCTATTTTTCATCAGCGCCGTTTTTATGCCTCCTTGACATCAGTGCCTTGCGCAAACTATCTCCTCTATGACTCTACTAGATCTGTTCGGTTGCCTTGTAGTAGCTACCCGCACTCTTGCCCCGAGGCGGTCTGGACCACGTGACCTGGATCACCCGAGGGCGAGCGGCAAGCGAAAACCAGTGCCTGCGGGCATGTCCCGTGCCATTACTGCATCAACGAGAATAGACTTTACTATGAATAGGGCATCTTGGAGGAAGCTCTAATTAATCAAACTTATTCTCAGTACTTCTGATACCTGTTCTGTAAGAATGATGATTCGAATTTAAATCAAGTAGGGTTGGGCAGAAAAAAACTCTTTGAAATATTTTGTCGTTATATGAAATCATTTTGTTTACACGAAATTTGGGGTACATTTTCTTATTCTCAGTCCCCATTATTGCTTTTAAAAAATATTATTTAAGTTCAAACATTTGATTGCTCCCATTAAACATTGTTTTCCAACTTCTGGACAGTGTGTTTAATACTTCCTAGCGGGCTGCGCTAAGATTCCACAGCATGTTCCGAAGCTCGCAGCCGCCGATTATTCCATACAATATAAATTAGGGTAAGGGCGGGTAAGAGTACGCAGGAGATAAGAGTACGCAGCAGCTGTTTGGGTTACTTAGCAACCACTGAGGTGGTGGATACTCTGGTATAAAAAAGCAAGGTCAGTGCCTAGGTTGCACAAAAAATTCAAAGTGCTCCTGTTCTTTCCGTGGGAGTACAGAGCAAAATAAGGTTCTGGGCACCCTTGATGTAATATTTATTAACTAGGTAAACTTGCAGACCATGGTTCTATTATCAAAAGTATTGTATTACGGTCTGTCATCAGTAAGAAAGCTGAGCTGGAACTGAGCTGTAGGACCAGAGCTGACGCTAAAACGTCTGCCAACATGTTTATGAAGAATTTCTTCCCAAGGGAGCATGTCCGGCAAGAGTACGCATTAGACCATGGTGCAAGAGTGCGCATGCTTAAGAGATAGGACAATTTAATTTTCGCTCGGGACAGAGATCGTAATTCATATTTTGAAAACCAAACGTTGCAACATAGTTCTTGTATATTCAGAACGATATAAAATCATACAATCTCTTAGTTTGGCGACAAAAAAAATCGCGACATGGCCTATGCACCTAAAGCACAGCGAGACATTAATGCGTACTCCAGCCCCCTCTTTTGTGTACTCTTACCGACCCACTCCGGCAAGAGTACGCACGTGACTTTGGGCTCGTGGTGAGTTCCTTTCAGAGCCATCAAGTTGAAACATGGACCATACATAGAAAATTATTCAGGCTAAACAACCATATACAAATTTTAGCTGTTAGACATATAGGAGAAAAGGTGAAAGCCTTCAGAAAGTTAAGTGCGTGCTCTTGCACGGACTTTCCCTATGTGGTTTCGGCCGAAGGATGCCTGCTGACGTCATGACGTGCAATATGGTGCAAACATCAGTTACCAAATTTTGGAATCGTAGTGCTCTACTTCACATTTAACCATACCCATGCCATAAAGAAAGGGGCGGATTTCACCCACCCTCACGTTTTCCTAGTATATATCTTCAATGATTGTTGATAGGCTTCCAAATTTTCTTTCTTAGTTTGTTTAAGACCAAATTGAGCAGATTTCATGAAATATTTGAATTAATTTTTTACCATGGATGAATCTATATGTCTTCGTTTTTAGGGAAGCTATATTCGGAAACAATGTTTAACCATGTAAAGCACGGCCGTCTGCAACAAAACTGAGAGCGGTTAGTAATATTGAAGGTTCTGAATAATACATCAGGTGTATGTTCATTCACATTGCTTTTGTCAGAGGTGGTTACAGTTGTTCAAAACAGAGAGCTTCCTTCTGATGTTATTGGATTACATTCTTGCAGAGTGAAAATACTGCTTACATGACAGCCCGGAGGAATAAGATTGACCACGGATGCCATGCTCCCAAAACCATATTTTATAATCATAAGATGCTTTTCCAGGTGACGGCCGCTGTCCTATATTTGCCTAGTTCATCATCAATATCTCAGGGCAATACTTCGCCAACGGCCAGATGAAGACATTTTCTAAACGCAAAACTCATCGGCAACAACGATAAGCATAAGATACTATAGGCGTGCTCTGGTAGTGTAATGTGGGGGAACTTGTCCCATTTAAAAGTGTGCTTTAGGTCACTTAGTGTAATGAATGAGACAACCATCTTGTGCATGCATTTTCTTTAAGGATCGTCTAAGAAAATATTCATTCCAGGGCGGATCAAGGATACAAGATAATCCGGACTCCTTTCGAGCTCGCCGTGGGTGGATGAAGGCTGGGCAAAAGAGAAGTAGCAATAGCGAAGGAACCTCTTAGACAGTGGCAGTATACACTGTGCTCCATTATTTTACTTTACTGGTGCTCATCTTGCTGATCCACTATTTTATCTGGAATCAGGATACATTGAACTTTGTCAATACTAAGAGCCGTATAATGAAAAGATAATGCCAGCCTATATTTGGGGACTGATTCGTGAAAACAATCTTCAGTATAAGCGTAAATCACAAAAAACTACGCCTTCCCAATGAGTATATTACCTTAATTGTGTCATCACAGAATGAATAATGCTACTTAGACTTGATTTGGACTTGACTTGGACTTGACTAGACATGGAACGGTTGAAATCGCCCAGAAAAGTGTTTACCACGGTACAGGGCCGTGTCCAAGGAAGCAACCGGGGGCAGTCGCCCCCCCCCCCTCCTGTAGGTCCAAGAACAACTGCCTTTGGCGGCCGCTAACCCACATCGGGCACCGAGTATACCCTGAAAATGTGGAACTGTGCCGCGCAAGCGCCTTGAGATTGATTTTAGTTATGTCTCTGGCAGATACGCCCTGTTTTCTTGCGTTTTCATCGTTTCCTGTCCACTGCCAGCCGCGCAGTAGCGTTTGAGTATTTGGCCGCCCCTCTCCAACCAGCAGCACCCTTTTGCCCAAAATGGTATGTTTCCCGGTACAGCTTTTGAGTCACACATCTCTTACAAGACATCAAGGAGTTGCGTCAGAGATGCGCCTCCCGAACGAAATCCGTTCCACCGTACCCAGGGGGTAGAATCCCCCTCCCCACCCTGAGGCTTTATCCCTTACCGAAATCCTGGATATGTCACTGCCCAGGATAAAGGCCTGCTTTTGCTCTGACATAACGAACCTCAAACATAAATAAAACTAAACCTGTACAAAATCTGATCTCAGAGGCGTTTAAAGACAACTGATTCACACGAGGAGAATCAGTGAGTACGTAACACAGGCAATGCCACGTCATCATCCCTAAAACCCTACTCAAGGCCGGAACAAGAGCAGCCTAAGTTTGGAGTCGGTATGCCCCGGATATACGTATTGACGACAGATGAGGAGTAGGCCTTGCATCGTCAGAGGAGCGTCTGGAGTTCTGCACGCGTCCCCGGCGCATGGCTTCTTCCCCCGCGCAACCGTCAGCTGTGCCTCGGAGAGTCTGGGCTGGGCTAGCTACGCCATCAGACGAGCAAGGCTGCTACTTTTTCGAGGTAAGACCTCCGTTGTAATCATGGGCAAAGCAGGAACGGGGGACGTTGTTGGCAACCAGGGGGACGTCCCCCAAAAATTTTGGGTCAATGGCATTAATGCTGTCAGTTACCAATATGCCAAAATCGCCTCCCCGGTCGGCACCAGCCCGGGTCGTCCCCCTGCGAAAATCTTGGCAGCGCCCCTGGTTGTAATGACGAAATTGTGTCCTATGAGTTGTATCAAAGGTCTGTAAAATACTAACTCCAAGAGGACACTGGACATCTGTCAGAAATAAGTTAGTTAAACTACCATGACTCGAGGCGCGAAATTTAAAAGGGAGATGGTGCTTATATTTGACTATGATCCAGTTCTCTATCGTGCAGACTTAACCCGTGCATTGACGGGGTCTGAACCACCTTCGCTTTGACGGGGGGATAGGGGTCTCACCCCCTAAAAAAACACGCTAGATAGCAAAAAATGGTAAATGGTGTTGGATAGCCCATCCAATTGTCTAAAGAAAACATTTAAACCATTTTTTGTCAGGTCATATTCAAGGTCACTAGAGATCAAACCATGCCACCATAGGGATAACATGTAGATGGAGGTTTTCAGTCATTACATCTAAACTAGTAAAGATATACAAAAACTTAGACCATTGGGATCCTCGCAGCAAACAAATCGAATTATACATAGTATGACCTTGTTGGGTCAAATAAGGTCAAATATAAGATTTGATCTGATAGGTATGCGTGTGTTTGGGGGTTTAAGGGCGCTTCAGCAACTAGGCTATGTCGCGCCCAGATTTGACCTGATCTGAGGTCAGATTAAGATCAAATTAGGTCCGGATGCATATCATAGAGCTGCAAGGATAAATCAAACCTAGTGATTTTACAATAAATGCTCTACCATAATCCAATACTACGTTATTCAATTTAAACCATTTTCCCATGCATTTCCAATAGAGAGGTCATGACTCGTACCAGACTTTAGGCCAATGATATAAAAAATTACCACAATATATTTTGTAGAACTCGGTGGGCCCATTACGTGAATTGAGTTTCAATTGGACAGGCCCTTCCTGTTCTGACTTATGCTATCTTAAACTTTTTAGGAGAAGTCACTTGACCTGCACTGGTGACCTCACTTGAGATGACCCAACCATAACACTTTGTCTTAAGTTGTAAAATGACCAGAGAGAAGGTATGCCAAGTACAGCGGTGCTACGCGCCACTGTTTTTATTATATCTCTAAAACTTCCGAAGGGGCGGATACCCGTCCCCTCTCCCTCCCCGTCAGTGCACGTGTTAAGTTTTCTGCATTTTTGGGACGGAACGTTTGTTTCCCACTTCTCTGACACCAGACTTCATGTGATGATGGGAAGTTCCAGGGCAACGTATACAGCTCAAATGAGATCAAAAGCCCTCACAACGCTGGATAACTAGTCACAGAAAACATTAGGGTATCCATATCTACTGACCCAAGTAATCCTCCGTGCTTAAGAAATTCACCAGGTAGGTGAGTACTTACAGAATGCTGGAAGGCCGGCGAAGTGCAGGTCGAAAGGCCGGAGAGCCTCTGGCGAATGGAAATGCATGAAGGGAAAGTAAGGAACACGGTTGGGCTCGTATGGAATTGGAGGAGCGCCTTCGGCCGATAAACCTCCAACAAAGGGTCTGTGCAGGGTGGCTGGCAGAGTGGGTGTCAACGGCGGGGAGTGGGGAGTATGAGAGGTGGCAGGTGAGCTGGAGGTGGAGGAGGGCGTGGTGCCCGCGGGCTGTACCCTGGTGGCGCTAGCTGTGGACACTGTCGTGGCCGGTCTCAGGGAAGCAGCTGTCGGCCGCAGAGGGGTGGAGGAGGGCGAAGAGCGGCGACTGAAGTGAAAGCGCGGGAAGTCGGCGGGAGATTCGTCGGAGGAGGGTGTCAGGGAAGGCGCAGCAGGGCTGGAGGCGACCGTCGGTCCCGGAGATGTGGTGTCGTCACCGCCTCCAGAGCAGCGATCCTCGGCAGGTGGTCGCCGCTCAGTACTCTCACTGCCAACCATCTTCTCATCGGACCGTGTCACCGCGCCGAGTGTGCCTCTCAGATCTATTGTGAAACTCAACCCAGAAAAAAGTATTTTGAACGTGTGATATAAATATGTCCTTTCAGTTCACCTGTGCAGGTCTACGTTTCCAGGCTTCGTGTGAAATGT
Source organism: Lepas anatifera (assembly GCA_034440635.1). Lineage (NCBI taxonomy): Eukaryota > Metazoa > Arthropoda > Thecostraca > Lepadidae > Lepas > Lepas anatifera. Next base: position 126,006 of record JAOTON010001976.1, on the reverse strand, counting down.
CTCCTCACCATTCGCCTGAGGCCCCATCAACGCAAGTGGGTGGAGCTTCCTGCATTACCGTGACGTCATCGTGTACTGCAGCCAATCAGAACGGGGCGGCAGCGTAAGCCGGTTCAGCCGACCGGCTAAATAGCGCCCATTGGGCACGTGGCTGGCTGCGAGTGACGGCAAATCGCCACTTCCCCTCCCCCTCCCACCCGTGACCGCTCGCACGCACCAATGCACATAACCAACTCGCTAGACTGGAATTCTGCCGCGCAAACAATGTGCTGTAGTCGGTGGGTACGGGCCTTTCGTAAAGATGCGTAGCGGGGTCGCATCTGTCATGCAAACTAAAAAGCATTTCTCCTACCTGGTGTCATGAAATCATTCCTACTCTAGGCAGAAAATCAGCGCTATTCTGGCAGAAAATCATCTCTATTCTGGCAGCAAATCCTTCCTGGCCTAGCAGAACATGTCGCCTAGCTTGTGCAGGTACAATCAGCTTTGGACCGGTTATCACAATATTGGAAAGGGTCCCAGGAAGGTCCAAACTGAGCCAGTTACGATATGGCACATACAAGGTGAGTATTCTTTGTGGTCCCAGGCCCCTTCATATTGTTCTCTGCAGCCTTTTGAATTTTTACCCACTGGAAATCAGTGCGCTATTAGTTATAAATGGTTGGAGACGCAATTCTCCAACACCAATGATGATTGTACCCTCTGCTGATGGCCGTTACGGTTCAAATATGTTTACTTGGGAATACAGGAAACAAAAAGCCTAAAAAACAACAGAGAGTGTCCTCTTGGGTGTTATGATTTGAATAAACGCTTCTGAGCCAGTACAATTAGCCTTTATACCGGTACAGAAAAATTTCCAATACCTGTCAAAACACGATTTCTACGCATTTTAAGGGCAACCAGACCGTAAAAGTTTATCTTATTACGTCATAGTGACATTATAAGCCTAAGTGTCTTGAAAAATTAAATTTTGTCATCCTTGCCTTCATTTCTGGGCAACAAAGTCAAGTTTTCAGAAAGTTTTTTCCTAAAAGACACGTTGCCTAATAGCTTGCCTCTACGTCTATGTCAAATAATTGTATGATGCCATCATTGATACTTGGTGCAAAATGCTTTCGTATTTTGTCGTTCTTAAAATGCCCTTTTTTATTATAAATCTGACATCTTCACCACCAACCAGAACTCAAATGGCCAACCAGAGGTGCAGAAAGTATGCTGGCTGTCACAAACTCAATGCGACGTATGCCTCCTCTGTCACACAGAGCTGGAAATAATAATTTTATACTTGAATACTATTTCCAATATGCTAAATGTCATCTACCTGTCTCTTGCTTTTTGCAACAGACAAGGTTCAAGCACCAAGCCATTACCGCATGAAAGTAGTAAACTGTGTTTTCATTTTTAGATCATGTTTATGTGTTTGAAAGGAAAATTTCCAATTATAGATCACTGTTTCCAGTATTGGGATCATAACCATTATTGGCAACTCTGACTGCAGTTTCCCCCAATGACATGCATTTCCCTTTTTGAAGAAGTTTCCATTTTTGGAAGGAGTGTTTCCAATTATGGTACATTTCCCCATGATTAAATGTGGCAATTATCATGGAAATAATTATTATTGGGAACTAATCTATGAATGGGAGCGCACACCTACACACAATTGGGAACCCTGATCACAGCTCCCCCCCACTGAGCTTCTATCTCACATATCAACAAAAGGGACAAAAATGTCAATGTCAAAATAGGATTTGGATCTACCTAAAATGTGTTGGTAAAGTGGACTTTAGGTAACATTTCCATAGACAGATCAAATGCTTAAAATTTGCCCCCAACACCCGATTATCACCTGCCTGGTCGTTCCTTCTTGCAGTAAAAACTCTCAGGCAACTACCCTGCATAGATGTAAAATTATGTCTATTGGCCTAATAGGTACAGAGGTATTGGAAGTCTCATACCAAAGAAAGATCCAGTGTAGTCAAAATCCTGCTTTAACTCCATGCAGTTCAGGTCCTGTGTGTTGCTTACTACCAGTGGTAGTAAACAACACACCCCCATCCAGCGTTTTTCGAAGTCTCTTTCTTTCTGAGATTTTCTGTGATTTTCTGAGATGAGACTAGGGTTCTACTAGGCCCCCTCCAGTGCACGTTAGTACCAGGCCCCTCTCCATTGTGTGTTTTAACACTTTGTGGAGGACTGCATTGGCACACATTTGCAATCTGTACAATATTGACATGATAATTTGATCATGAAATCTCACCTGAATTACTGTTGTTGCCAGTCTGTTGCTGGCGCCAACTCTCCCAACTTCCTCCAGCTCCAAATCTACCTAACCAATCTTGATCTAGGGCACAAATAAGATAAGGCACAAGCAAGCTAAGGAATGAAAAACCAAGTTTAATAGGTGAAAATGCATCAGTCTCAAAGTAGCCTACATTCATCTTAGATTAGCCATGGGGAGCACTATTTATTCCTGCTAGTTTTAGCCTGCACTTATCTCAGATATACCTAATAATAATGCCCTCAAAAGAAGTAGCTTCCCACCTGTTTAAAATTTTTTGGCAGGCTCTACATCACATAAACATTTCGAACTTGTCTTGTTGCTGTTGCGTATTTTAGGTAGAATTGCTGCCCAGCTATGTTTATTTCTTTCACTCATTTAGTAGGGGAGACCGGGGCTAGTTGCAGCCAGGGGCATGTTGAGCCACTCGCGATAACTCCGCTGTTTCTGGAGAGATAACGCTGTAATCACAGCGGTACATGCGCGTAACCGCTTTCCATCTTTCAGCCGGAAACCGTCGTGTTATCTGGTCGGTAGCGGTTTGGAGACAGAAAAACCTGTTTTTTTCATAGCAAAAGTGAATTTTAATTTTGCAAAACATTTTGTAATAACACCGTTAATAGTAGAGAGAAAGGTTAGTCCTACTAAATGAGTTGAATGCAGGTATTTACGCCTTATTTAGGCCGAAAGCTATGAGAACTGATCACTCACTTTCTGCGTCAGCTGCCTCCGGAGTGGCAGCGGGGTCTCGGGGTAAGTCGAGCCACGAGGGTGTTGGGGTATGTTGGGCCACACGGAAAGAAATTTTTACAAGGGCAAACCTTGTCAGACCCTTGTTTACATGGAAAATTACAAGGGTAAAACGCAAAGCTTGTACGTTCAAAATCCGTGCCACAAAAACAAGGGAAATACAAGGAAAAACCATGTAGAACAATGGTAGAACCATAGTACGACAAGGGTTGCTAGAAGACGTTGTACAAACCTTGTAACTTAACTATGGTTAACCTACATGGCAAAGACAATGGCTGACAACGTCCCCACAAGCCCTCTACTAGGTCATGATTACCCCATAACAAGGGTAAAACAAAGCCTTGTGTCCGCCTTGTACGCAACCGCAGCCTTCCTACAAGAGCGTGACGAGATTAGAACCTTGCTTACACAACCACTTTACCAGTGCGTAACGGGGAGGGAACAAGGGTGTTGCAAGGCTTCTTACAAGGGTAAAACGAGACTCGGATTACGTCTTTACAACAGCGGCAGATCCAGGACTTCATTTGGGGGGGAGTTTGCGCGCTCATGCCTCCCCTGCCATAGTGTCTGGACAGCATCCGACTATGCATTTACTTTAGGCACTCTGACATTTCATGGTGTGGAAGGGGGCTTGAGCCCTCTTAGCCCCTCCCATTGTACCTACCTCTGCTTTAAAAGGAATTTTTCGGTCTCTATGCGAAAGCTAAAGCGTTTTCTGGCCCCAAATGCAACCGGAAGACCATCGGTAGAAAAGGGGTAAGCACTGAGCCACCTCTCAAGCAAGAAAATAACCCGCACGTTGCCTTACCCATATCGGTAAAACACAGCATCACTCATCAGGCGCCGATCCATCTGAAGACACCAACAAGATCATATTGGAACTCAACTCACCCTATTTTTCAAACGGGCCCATAAGGCAAACACAATTAGGTTCTACCCACTGCAGGTACCTAAGCCATATGATCAAATAGTCTGTGCTCGTTTGACACGAAAATATGAGCCTTAACACGCGCATTGACGGGGGGCGGGTACCCGCCCCCCCTCGGGTTTTTCGGAGATAGTAGAAAAACGGCGGCGCGTAGCGCCGCCGCACTTGGTATACCTTTTCCCTCATCATTTTTACAACTTCTGTGAAAATTTTAAGGTTAGGTCATCTCAGGTCAGGTCACCAGTACAGGTCAAGTGACCCGACCTCAAAAAAAGTTTAAGATAGCATAAGTCGGAGCAGGGTGAACTTATCCGATTGAAACTCATATCACATAATGGCCCCACCGAGTTCTCTAAAATATGTTCCGGTATTTTTGATATCGATGACCTAAGGTCAGGTACGACGCATGACCTCTCCATTGGAAATACATGGGAAAAATGGTTTTTACGGAATAACTCAGTAACTGATGGTGATAGAGCATTTATTTTAGCTGCATTAGACTCGCCTGGGCTTTGCGGTTCTATTGATATGCATTTTATATAATTTGACCCTGACCTGACCTCAGGTCAGGTCAAATCCTTGATTTGACCTAGCAAGGTCAAATTATATATCATTCGATTCGGCTTGCTAAGAGGATTCATATAGTTCAAGTCGTTTTGCTCTATCTTTACTTGTTCAGATGTATAGCCCGACAAACTGAATTTTACATGTTATCCCTATGACGGGCATGTTTTGACCTCTCGTGACCTTAAATGTGACCTGACAAAAAAATGGTTCAAATGTTTTCGATGGAGAAGTGGATGGGCAGCCCAACGCCGTTTACCGTTTTTCGCTACCTACCGTGGTTCTCGAGATCTTAGGGGGGCGGGTACCCGCCCCCGTCAATGCGAAGGTGGCTCAGACCCCCGTCAATGCGCGTGTTAATACCAATATGGCATACATGCCTGAAGTAACCACATACCTACTTACCTGGACCTGGATTGACCATTCCAAAATGCCTCGCTTTTCAACTATTGGAACAGAGAACAATACTTTCCACTCGCAGATCACTGACAAATATTCCAGACAGCTTCCAAAGTTCCACGATTGATAAGAATAAGTCACATTTATTCTAACCTACACGGCATGCGTGCCAGGCCACTGTGTATTGCCACGGGTAAACAGAAAGCAAGATGGCGACCGTAACCCGAGCAGGTATTTGAAACCATAGTCAAACGACAATGGCCGAGCAAGGGTGCAACAACGCCCCAGCTTTACCTACCATCTATTTACAATGCCACTACAACGCCTAGTATTCAGTTAGTGCAGCGCTAGTGCGCAAGCAAGGTATGAACCAGGTATGAACGAGGCGCGCACTATTGTGGCACAAGGCAAGGTTGTCATTCCGTAGTAATTGCATTGCTTTATGCTAGTGACGTAACCAGGGTTGTTTTACTTCGGTAATTGAACTACGGTGCAACTATTGTTCTGCAATGGTAAAACTTGTAGAAACACAATTTTAAGCTTGTACTTTGTAATAAATTCTTTCTGTGCATGATCAATGCGCCCCGGAGGAAAACAACAAGGGATGCCTCAACTTGCTCCCGAAACTAAAGGGGCACGATGGTGTAGTGGATAGCACGCACACTTTCCATGCGGCCTAACCTAACTTTCCATGTGTTCAAGACCGGGCAGCTTCCCTGATCAAAGAGCAAGCTGGCTGCCGAGAAACCTTCCAACAGGGAAACAGTTGGCGACCCTATATGGCCCTGACAGTTGTCACGTGAAATTTCTGTTTTCGGGTCAACTCAGTGGCCAAGGGAGAAAGGCATTACCACCAGTTTCTGATTTTCCCGTTTATTTTCAAAACACTAAAGCGATTTAATGTCTCATTACCTGCCCCCTGACCTGCTACTGGGCCCACCAATTATGGAGGAGAGCTTCCAGCGCTGGTCTTGGGCCCTCCTCTTCCATTAAAGCCCCTCCAACTCTAGGGGATGCAGGGGCCTTGGCCTTTCCCCCAAAACGTTCAAATTGTACCCACTATTGGCCGATGTTTTCCTTTTCTAAAATAAACACTGTTCTGTGATTCCGCCCAGACTTCCAGCAGGGCCCAGCCACTAGTGGACGCAGGAACATCGTTTGGGGCGGGGGCCAACTCGGGAAAATCGTGTTTTTGGGAAGGAAATCGGCCAAAATTTCACCATTTGGGAGGCATGGCCCCTTGCCCCCCCTCTTGATCTGCCAGTGGGCCCAACATGCCTGGGACGTCAGGTGGTGCCTCTGGACCTATACCCGATCCCCAGCGGACACCGGCCCAACTGATAGATTGACTTGCGTAGAGCCCTCAGGAGGTGCTTGAAATGTCAGGAAGTCTGCTGAACATCTCAGTGCCTGAAAATCCATCAGGGTCCAGCATGCCTGGATCGTCAACGAGAGCCCCTAGTCCTGGACCGGATCTTTAGCAGAGCCTCCCTACACCATCAGTAGCAGAGCTGGACCTCCTCGCAGATGGCCTGAGCCGTACACGCAGCAGAATCTCCGCAGTCTGTCCTGATCCTGGCGGTGATGCTGATCCTGCCCTGATCCTGCCCTACCATCCTGATACGTTCTCGCCTGTAGCAGTCCGCCTGTTGCCTAAAGTGTTGAGGCATAGGAAGAGAGCCTCGAGTCAGAGGAAAGCAGCAGTGTAGAGGGATACACAAAAAACAGCTTCTGGGAGAGAAGGCCGAAAAAGAAGTAATAAAGAAAACTAGCAAAAAAGAGGTAAAACAGATGGCAAAGGTGGGAAGCAAGGAAAGATGGATGCAAAAACAACACAAGGAAGAGAAGAAATGTTAAGAGGAAGCTTTACAAAGATGTCGAGTAGTCCAGCGATGAAAATGAAACAATATGCCTGGTGCGCTGCGACAATTTCTAAAACAGCCGCCCGGGTGAGGGCAGAATACAGTACCAGGAGTGCCGTGGATGGGCCCACCGTTTTTGTAAGGGTGATTCCCCCAAAGCTTGTGTGTAAAAACCGTGACAGTGATTGAAAGTCAGAAATATTTTGGGTGTTTGGGTAATAAATATGGAAAATGAGGACATACTCTGGTTAAGCGGCTCAACGTACCCCGGAGCGCGGCTCAACTTACCCCGACACGGGGCGAGTTGAGCCGTTTGACTTTGACCTATTCATGATCTAATATCTCACACAGCAAGAACATTTAACCATTGGCACACACATCACTTGGAAGCCAAAAGAATAGGCTTTCCAGCAATGGCAGAACGAAGTCTATACCTTTAGCAATCTCTGAGATATGCGACCAAAACAAAAATCATGTTCAACTAGCCCCGGTCTCCCCTACTTTTCTTAGTAGCTTTTAGGCGTACTTAACCCTCGCCCCACCGGGGGGCCATCGATGGCCCCCCTAAGGTTTTTCCGGGATAGCAGAAAAACGACGAGGCGCAGCACCGCGGTTGAGGGCTCCACCTCTCACTGCATCATTATCCCATCATCCCTGAAATTTTTTACCCCGGGTCACCCAAGGTCAGGTCACCAGACGAGGTCAACCAAGGTCACCTCACTTCAACTTTAGAGCTCTGTAAGAGCTACATTTCAAAGTCGATCGATTTGAAACTTCCTACACTTCATAACCCCTCCAGGGTCTACAAGGTGTATATCCGGGATTTTTCGATTTCGTGCCCTGAGGTCAGGTCACGAGGCGACCTCTCCCATTGGAAAAGCATGGGGAAAAGTTGTTTCATGATATAAAAGCCACAAAAATGATTGCAAATACTCAGACTGCTCAGAACAACGTTTTTGGACACCCCTTCACGGATCCCAGGGGTAATATTTGCCCTTTGGCTTTTCCAAGGTCATCCAAGGTCACCAGAGGTCAAAAACAGTATTTTGACAATAACTTTTGACCTAATTAAGCTAGAGCGGTGAAACAAACACCATCGTGTTTGTCTTGTCACTGGCTTTCATTTGATATACGGCAAGGTCACTTTTTGACCTTTCGTGACCTCAGGTCATATTAGGTTACGAGGTGACCTCTGGAGGTCAAACCACTGGTGGGAGGTCTTTACGTTCCATATAGCGGAAAAGGTACTGGCAATTTGCTATCAAATTTACTTTACCAGGCCTCAATAGCTCTAATGACATAAGAGTTATGCCCAGTTTGCTTAATCATTGCATATTTAAGTGAAAATAGCCGGTCTTGACCTAATTTGACCTCTGGAGGTCAAACCATTGACCTGAGCACTAAAACATGCGAAGTAATTTCTTACTGAATTCACGCGAGCTTTCTATTGCACTTTGCAGATTTGCGCTAACGCCCATATTTTCGGAGTTAGAGGGGGGCCATCGATGGCCCCCGGTGGGGCGAAGGTGGCGCCGGACCCCCGGTGGGGCGCGGGTTAATACTAAATTCAAAGAAATAGGGACCGCTAAATCGAAGAGACTCGAACTTTAAATATTATTCAACCCGACAAAATGGACAGAGAAGTACTTTATAACGTATCTGCGTTATCTTTAATGCCTTAGATATGCCCACAATCGTGTATATCTCGAAAAAAATTGACTGTCACATTTCGGGCATCTAGGCGGCAACTTTCTGGCAAATACTAGCAATCGGCACCACTGGGCCATGGAATAAAGATACCGGCTGCATGTTAAAATCTGGCAACTGTGACAGCGGTTTCCGGATTTTCTGCAGCGGGGGTCCCTCGTTTTAGTATAAACTGAACACAGTACCAATATTGTATCACTGATGGTACGCTGTGCAATTGAAGAACAAAGTTGCTAAATTAACACGCGCATTGACGGGGGTCTGAGCCACCTTCGCATTGACGGGGGGGCGGGTACCCGCCCCCTAAGATCTCGAGAACCACGGTAGGTAGCGAAAAACGGTAAACGGCGTTGGGCTGCCCATCCACTTCTCCATCGAAAACATTTGAACCATTTTTTTGTCAGGTCACATTTAAGGTCACGAGAGGTCAAAACATGCCCGTCATAGGGATAACATGTAAATTTAGTTTTTCGGCCATTAAATCTGAACAAGTAAAGATAGAGCAAAACGACTTGAACCATATGAATCCTCTTAGCAAGCCGAATCGAATGATATATAAGTTGACCTTGCTAGGTCAAATCAAGGATTTGACCTGACCTGAGGTCAGGTCAGGGTCAAATTATATAAAATGCATATCATTAGAACCGCAAAGCCCAGGCGAGTCTAATGCAGCTACAATAAATGCTATATCACCATCCGTTACTGAGCTATTCCGTAAAAACCATTTTTCCCATGTATTTCCAATGGAGAGGTCATGACTCGTACCTGACCTTAGGTCATCGATATCAAAAATACCGGAACATATTTTAGAAAACTTGGTGGGGCCATTACGTGATATGAGTTTCAATCGGATAAGTTCACCCTGCTCCGACTTATGCTATCTTAAACTTTTTTTGAGGTCTGGTCACTTGACCTGTAATGGTGACCTGACCTGAGATGACCTAACCTTAAAATTTTCACAGAAGTTGTAAAAATGATGAGGGAAAAGGTATACCAAGTACGGCGGCGCTACGCGCCGCCGTTTTTCTGCTATCTCCGAAAAACCCGAGGGGGGCGGGTACCCGCCCCCGTCAATGCGCGTGTTAAAATAATCGCTACACGCTTGATTCTGTATTTCGAAAATATGTTGTTTGATTTTAAACCATACAGTCACGATCGCTATTTTGTCACAGTTATGCACCTCGATTTTCCTAAATGTGTCACAAACTCCAGTAGCCGAGTTGGCAAGTTTCTGCACCTCTGTGGCCAACACTGTCCCACCTAGGACAGGGATGGACGCATACCCGAGTTGGGGGGACCCATGTCTGCATCTCCTCCTGGGGGGAGGTGGAACGTGCAATTTGTGTGCTCGACAAACCTAGTATAAGCTACCTCTCCAAGTACATGATCACTCTCCTGGGGAAGGGGGGGGTAGGAGGGAATATTTTTTTGCTCTTCAGACCTAGTGTAAACACCTTTTTTTAATTTCCGGCGTTTGGGGGCCAAGAGATAGTTTGCACCCCCCGCCTCCAGCGGTTTTGGGGGGCCTGGCCGGAATGCCCCCCCCTGTGCAGTGACGGATCTAGGATTTCGTTAAGGGGGCCCAGGCTCGGAGGGCGCCGAACCTGGGGGGCGCCGAACCTGAGGGGCGCCAATTTCAGTGGCGGATCTAGCCGGTCGGTTTGGGAGGAGCAAACCAAACTCGAAAAGCAAAAAAAACGTCACGCAGTAAAAAGCTGCGCTACCAATATCACTTGCCCGTAGAATTTTGGGTATTTGAGGCGAAAAGCCAAAAAAACTTCACGGGGTGAAAAATATGGGCTCGAGATACTTCTTCCTATCCAAGGCTGGCTATACTATGACTTGCTATACTATGGAGGTCTGGCTATACTATAACTGAGAATTATTGATATTTACTCCATGATTCTGATGAAGGGCTGTGCCCGAATAGACAATCTTCAGTGTTTTTTACATTTCCGGATTTGAGGGGACAGGCCAGGGAACATCTTATCAACTTATGTTCTGTTTGAAGTTGAGAGTTGGAACACCAAAATCTTGCTTATAAACTAAGAAGGAGTAGGGGAAAAAGGAGGTCGATCGCTTTGGGGGGCGAAAACGCAGTTTGCCCCGAGCTTTTTCGTTTGGGGGAATGCCTTTTTCCCTGCCCCCCTTGGATCCGCCACTGGCCAATTTAACACCCAAAAGGCGGCCAGTGTCAATGAAGAACGCGTTTAAAAAGGATTTGTAAATGTTTATTTTCATGAAAGCTTCCTCTCAGTGAGGACATGTTCACGTTTACCATCAAGCATATTTCGGGCCAGCTAACGACTGGTACCGTGGTAGAAAATGCTGAAAGCTAACTGAAGCACGATGAGCAAATAATACAGTTATATTCGGTCATGGTAAAAACTGATGTGTCGTATCCACCACCTCCACTTATCACAGTTGTCCTGGCTAACGGCTCAATACTGAAATACCCGATTGACGCTAACCTGAGCCTCATAGGCCGCAGAACTTCTGCGGGCCTGGGCCCCTGAGTTTTCGGTGACTTCGATGAGTTTATATCGAGTCCCCTCAGCTGATCTGGGACTGCTTTAGTTAACCAGGCTCTCACACTGAACTTGAAACCTATATGTCGCCGCTGAAGCCTATTAAGCTTTTTTGGGCACTTTTATTAATATAGGGCCCCCTCAACCGGTCCTGGGCCCTCTGAGCTAAAAGCTGGAGCTCTGAGCTCTGAGCCCCAAGCTGGATTAGTGTCCCTTAAGCTGGTCAGGGTCCCCTGGGTTGGTATTGTTTTCGTTTAACTGATATAGATTCCTTCAGCTTGTTTGGGGCCCGTTGTGTGGATCTGGGCACTAGTTCGTCGAGGCACCCAGCTAGTCTGGCCCTATTAGTTTTATGGGCCTTCTGAACTTCTGCAGGCTCCCCTTAGAGTGTCTGGGCCCCATGAGTTGAAAATTGGACCCCTGGGTTAGTTTTGGGTTCCTGAGCTTATTTAGAAACCGTTTAGATAGGTAGGCACCCCACGCTGGTCTTGAGAATCCTGTGTTGGCGCTGAGGTCAAATGAGCTCGTCGGGGGCCCTTATCTGGGGCCCCCTTAACTGGCACGGACCCATCAGCTGATTTTGGAGACCCAAAATCCCTCCTACCGGATTCCACCCACGCCAGATTTCCTGACTCCCTGAGGTCCCCTGGGGGTCATTAGGGATTTTTCCCGCGATCAGCGCTAGGGCCCCTCCCCGAGACAAAGCTTACAACATGTCTCTGTGTATATACTCTAGCATCTGCCAGAGTTGAGCTAGAATCATTTTTAGGCACACTTCGCTTCCTCTCGTTACGGCGAATCATCAAATAATGCATAATATGACTATACTAGGTCAAAGCATAAAAATGACCTGACCTAAGGCTAGGTCAAGGTCACCATCTAGCCTAGCATAGTCAGTATGCATATGAATCAACTCACAATAGCAATAAATAATGGTATCAAAATACGGGTTTTATCAATATTTCCTGCAAAGCAATTAACCCAAGTCTTAAAACCTGCTTAGGAAGCCCCAGGTGAACTCTCAGAGGTAACATGTCTAAACTTGCAACATGAACCGATAAAGAGGCCTAGGATACCATGATTTGGGGAATCCGAAGGTATTCCAAGCGGCGTCTGCAGACATAGAACAATTTTTCGGCAAATTTCCGTTTTACCCCATGCATTTTCAATGGAGAGGTCATGATTCGTACCTGTCCCTAGGCCATCGATGGGAAAAATCCCGCAATAAATGTATCAGTACTTTTTGGGCCCATTATATGGTACAAGTTTGAATTCGATAGATTCGCCCTTTCCTTACTTACGCCAACTTAAACATTTTTTGGGATGAGGTCACTTGACCTGCACTGGTGACCTGACATGAGATGACGCAACCTTAAATTTTGAGGGAAAGTTGCGGAATTGATCAATGATAAGGTGTGATAAGTACTGTGTCGCTTCGCGCCGACGTTTTTTCGTGCCACTGGGAGACCTCGAGGGGGTGTTCAAGCACCCCCCAACGGGCCGGAACGGTGCTCGAATACTCTAGAACAGGGCTGAGGCCAAAAGGGAAGGCTCTAAACGATGTCTGCAATTTCTGGGGTCAAGGTCCTTCAAGGTCATTGACCTATTACGGCACAACCCAACATATTATGCCTAATTTGCGCTATAACTAGCGCTGTGCCCAAGCTTACCAATGACTTTTGATCAAGCCTTGATCATCAAGGCCAGTTACCTTGAAAATTGACCTGTAACCTTGATCTAAACACTGAATAACCTTTACTTTGATATAATAGCATACGTCATAATAGGAATCGTAACATTATGCAACGTCATTTCGGGGCTGTTCAGGAGTACCTGTGCTCATCAGGGACACCTATGCTCTCTGGGGGGCCTTTGCTTCGATGAGGCACCTGTGCCACCCAGGGGCGCCTTCGCTCCCCAATGGACGCAACCTAGCTATCCAGGGGCATCTTTGCTGTTCCGGGGGTGCCTTTGATAACCAGTGCCCAAGGGGAGCTTTTTCTTATCCAGGTTCATCATGGTATTGAGGGGCGTATTTTTATTCAAGGTAACCTATACTACCCAGTGGCGCCTACCCTATGCAAGGGGCGCTTAGGTATCCAAGGGGCGGCAATTTGCTATGCATAGGGCGCCCTTATGCTCTCCATGGGCACCTCATTAAGAGGGTGCCTCTGATATTCAGGGGCGCTTTTCCTATCAACAGGGTACCTGTGCCATGTTGGGGCTATTCTTATCAAGGGACGTTGCTGTTATTCAGGAATACCTACACCACTGTCGAGGGTCGCCTTTGCTACCCAGAGGCGCCTTCACTTCTTAGGAAATTTGGCGCTCGTGCTTTAAGGAGTGCTTTGGCATCGATTGATTGCTCTATTATTGGGCTTAGGTGCACGTGAACCTTGAGCTCATGTAGCGCCCATATTGTTGCTAAGGAACGCTTATGCTATCAAAGGGCGCGTTTACTATCAAAGGGCGCGTTTACTATCCAGGGCCGCTGTTTTATTCAAGGCAGTCTGTTCTATCCACGGGAATCTGATATTTCGGGGGCGGTGCCTAGGTTATTCAGGAGGCGGTTTTTTCTCCGCAGGGGCGCACTATTGCTTTCCAGGGGCGCCGTTACTGCCCAGGGGTGTCTTTCTATCCAGGGGCGCATATGCTGTCTAGGTATATTTTTCAATCACAGACATGATTGAAATACATGCCCCTACGTTATCCTGGGGTGCTTTTTGTCTCCGGTGAGGCGCTATTTTTATCTTCCGGGCACCAGTTTATCCAAGGGCACCTATGCTGTCCAGAGAACCTTTGTTATCTAGGGCTGCCTTCGCTGTTAAGGGGCGCCTTTGCTATCCAAGGGCGCATATGATATCTGTAGGGCGCTTTATGCAGAGGGCGCCTAGGCTGTCCAAGGGGGCCGTCCTAACCAAAGGCCACCTTTCACTTCCCTGAAGTGCCTATTTCTATGTAAGGAGTGCATATATTATCTAGCAGTGCCCTTGATATACGGAGGCGCCTTTTTGTCCAGCGGCGCCTTTGCTCTTGAGGGGCGCTGCTCCAATCCAGGGTAGCTGAAGATGGATAAGGGACATCTATGTTATACGGGGGAGCCTGTACTTTCCAATGGGGCGCTCATTTTCCTTCTCAGGCACCTAGTTTATCTAGGGAGCGCATAGGCTATCCAAAGGCGCCTTTGCTTTCGAAGGGGTGCCTTCCTAGGGACGCCTTTGCTGTCCAAAGCACTTGTGTTATCCAGGGTTGTCTTTGCTGTCCAGTGGCGCCTTTGCTATCTAAAAGTGCATATGCTATCCGTCGGCGCTTTATCCAGTGGGCGCCTGGACTATCAAAGGGCACTTTTTCTATCCAAGGGTTGCATTTATTTTCCTGAAGTGCCTATTTCTATCTAAGGGGCTCCTATTCTGTCCAGGGCACCTATGTTTCCCAGATTTGCCTTTGCTGTCCAGGGACGCCTTTGCTATCCAAGGGCACCTTTCTTAACCAAGGGGCGAATTTTGCTTTCCTGGAGCGCCTATTCGTATCTAAGGGGCGCATATGTTATCTAGGAGCGCCTTTGATACCAGGAGGCGGCTTTTTGTCCAGGGGCGCCTTTGCTCTTGGGGGCGCTGCTCCAATGCAGGGCAGCTGGAGGTGGATAAGGGACATCTATGTTATACAGAGGGCGCCTGTACTTCCCAGAAGGGCGCTCGTTTTCCTTCTTGGGCTCCTAGTTTATCCAGGGGGCGTCTAGGCTATCCAAAGGCGGCTTTTCTATCGAAGTGGTGCCTTCCTAGGGGCACCTTTGCTACCCAGGGGCGCCTTTGCTGTCCACGGCACTTGTGTTATCCAGGGTTGTATTTGCTGTCCAGGGGCGCCTTTGCTATCCAAGGGTGCATATGACATCCGTAGGCGCTTTTTCCAGTGGGCGCCTAGGCTATCAAAGGGCGCCTATTCTACCCATGGTGAGCATTTTATTGTCCTTAAGCGCCCATTTCTATCTAAGGGGCGCTTATGCTGCCCAGGGCACCTATGTTACCAGGATTTGCCTTTACTGCCCAGGGGCGCCTTTCCTAGCCAAGGGCGCATATAGTATCCGTAGGGTGCTTCATCCAGGGGGCGCCTAGGCTATCTAAAGGCGGTTTTTCTATAGAAGGGGTGCCTTCCTAGGGGCGCCTTTGCTACCCAGGGGCGCCTTTGCTGTCCACAGCACTTAGGGTTGTCTTTGCTGTCCAGGGGCGCCTTTGCTATCCAAGGGTGCATATGACATCCGTAGGGCGCTTTTTCCAGTGGGCGCCTAGGCTATCAAAGGGCGCCTTTTTCTACCCAAGGTGAACATTTTATTTTCTAAAGCGACTATTTCTATCCAAGGGGCGCTTATGCTGTCCAGGGCACCTATGCTACCAAGATTTGCCTTTGCAGCCCAGGGGCGCCTTTCCTAGCCAAGGGCGCATATGACATCCGTAGGGCGCTTCATCCAGGGGGCGCCTAGGCTATACAAAGGCGGTTTTTCTATCGAAGGGCTGCCGTCCTAGGGGCGCCTTTGCTGTCTACAGCACTTGTGTTATCCAGGGTTGTCTTTGCTGTCCAGGGGCGCCTTTGCTATCCAAGGGTGCATATAACATCCTTAGGGCGCTTTTTCCAGTGGGCGCCTAGGCTATCAAAGGGCGCCTTTTTCTACCCAAGGTGAGCATTTTATTTTCCTAAAGCGCCTACTTCTATCTAAGGGGCGCTTATGCTGTCCGGGGTACCTATGTTACCTAGATTTGCCTTTGCTGCCCAGAGGCGCCTTTCCTAGCCAAGGGCGCATCTGATATCCGTAGTTCGCTTCATCCAGGGGGCGCCTAGGCTATCCAAAGACGGGTTTCTATCGAAGGGGTGCCTTCCTAGGGGCGCCTTTGCTACCCAGGGGCGCCTTTGCTGTCCAGGGGCGCCTTTGCTACCCAGGGGCGCCTTTGCTGTCCAGGGGCGCCTTTGCTATCCAAGGGTGCATATGACAAATGACATCCGTAGGGCGCTTTTTCCAGTGGGCGCATAGGCTATCAAAGAGCGCCTTTTTCTACCGAAGGTGAGCATTTTATTTTCCTAAAGCGCCTATTTCTATCTAAAGGGCGCTTATGTTGTCCAGTTCACCTATGTTACCAAGATTTGCCTTTGCTGCCCAGGGGCGCCTTTCCTAGCCAAGGGCGCATTTGGTATCCGTAGGGCGCTCCATCCAGGGGGCGCCTAGGCTACCCAGGGGCGCTTCATCCAGGGGGCGCCTAGGCTACTCAGGGGTGCATTAGTTCCCCATGGCGCAATCTTGCTATCTAGTGGCGCCTTTTCTTTGCCGGGGCGCTTTTGTTAGCTTTCTAAATTTCATCTTCAACATTTTACTGGGGCGCAAAAGACCAGTAAAGGCGTCTAGTGTTTGGGTAGGGGCGCTTTGCCATGGTTTTAAGGAGTATGTGTTCATTCAAGTGGAATAAGTGGTATCTACCACCTTGGCGCACGAAATGGGTACAGGCGCGCCGCTCATATCGGGCGCCTTCGGCGCCCGATATGAGCTGAGCTTTACTGGGGCGCTTCGGAGCTAAGGAGGGGGCGCGCCCCTGGGTCCCCCCTTGGATCCGTCACTGGCCCTGTGTCCGCCAATTATCAAGATACGTTGCATAATGACACATCACGACGAGCTTAGAAAATCACATAAATGTAGGGACAGGTCCTGGCTTTCAGGGATTCAAGTAAAGCTTCCTAAAACTTTGAAAAGAGTGCAGATCAACCATTCAAAGATAACCTATTGTATTATCTGATAGCCAGTTGAGATTTGTAAATAAAAGTTCGTGGGGTTCCCACATTTGGGAACAAACATTGCTATTAGTAACTGTTATTGGGTACAAGGCTACTTGTCTCAAGCTCAAATGTCAATCAAACTCACCATGACCAAACATTTTGGAAATACATCATTTGAAAACAACTGTGCTCGAAAGGTGGAAAGGTCTTCACTTTTTTTTTTTCTGGGGTATTTTTTTATTTCCAAAGAGACAGGGGTGGATAACGGATTTCCTCAATGGTTGGATGGTTCCATCAATGGTTGCCTTGGGGTCCCCTACGGATGGCCCCTTTTAGAGCTGGGAGCCCCACCATTTTTTATTTAAGAAGCGTGAAATATTTGGAAGCTGTAAAATTTGTTAGGTGCAAGAGCAGGTTCAGATTTTTCTCAATGGGAGAGCAGATGTAAGTTCCGGGCGCCCAGGCCCTCGTTTTATTTATTTATTGGACGCATAAGCGTCGCCATCGGCAAAAAGTGGGGGGCCAGCCAAACTTCAAACTGACGCTGACAAAAAACTTTTCACGTTAGGGCCAAATACTGTTCGAATTTGGGCTTCTCGTTGCCTTCTGTAGCGGCTGGTTATAAGAATGTCCGGTTTTCTCCCATTTTGACTGGGATCAGGAAATTTTTGGCCAAAAAGTAGGGGGCAGGCCCCCTGGCCCCCCGGTGGCGACGCCCCTGATTGGACGTGAAACATTTGCAAAATGAATAATTTGTGGGGAACCTATTTCAAACATAGTTAGGAACCTAAACAAACACAGTTGATGTTTACGGGCGCCCCGAGACCAACTCTGGAGACCCCCGAGATCGAGACTTGGGCCTCCGGGACCAGCTCTTGGCGGCCCCTGAGACCACTTCTTAGGGCCCGCGAGACCGATATCTGGAAGCACTCTGAGATCAACTCTTAGGGGTCCACCGAGACCAAACGCTTGGGGACCCCGAGACCAACTCTTGAGGACCCCCGAAACCAACTCTTAAGGCCCCGAAACCAACTCTTGAGGACCCCCGAGACCAACTCTTGAGGCCTCCTAGACCAACATTTAGGCAGTGTTTGGGCTCACCCGGAAAGCTCACCCCACATCACTATCCCTCCCCGCTGCGGGGAGTCCTTTACAGTGCTTAAACTCAGTCCATGGGTGGGGATGGTCACCGCACCGGCCCTCTTGGATCTACGCCTGCAGATACTTTCCAAATGGGCAAATACGCTTTAAAACGTTTTTTTACATATGCCACCCTCTCGGAATCAATAAATTATGAGAGAGTATTTTGCTTCGGCGGGGGCGGAGGAGAATTTTCCCCATCCGTCCCTCCTCTTTTTTCGCTTTGGGGGGCACAGCTGGACTGTCCTCCGTTGGCTGCGCCCCTGCGTATTAAAGGGAATGTGGCACCTTCACAACGTGATTTTAACTGAGATAGCCAAGTTGTAAAGCAGGTCGGAAAACCCGGTATTCCATATTTCATTTGTCTTGGAACTCGATATTTCCGTAGAAAAAAGCTAAAACCTACCTGACACCAGCCCCCCTCAGCCCCCCGTCGCCGGCGGCCATTGTTGTGAGCTACTGGTGTGACGACATATACTGACGTCACGATGAGCATTAGCCAATCGAAGCCCTTGGAGCGTTTCAAGTATGGTAGTGGTTGCCAGATCGTGACATCATCCACAGGCTGATATTTATTTTTTTAAAGGAGTATTTTTAAAAAACCAAATATTGAGCTTATTGTACATTTTTCAAAGAAATCATGAAAGGTTTCACTATTTTTTACTAAAAGTACGCCTAATAACACTAAATTCCAGGATTCGACCAAGGTGCCACATTCCATTTAATTGTGTCTGTTGGGAATAGTCATAGTCAATCCCTCTCTGGTTAGACTACATGGGCCCTTTCTTGTCGAGGAACTTTTCCGGGGTTGAGTGAAAAGCTAGTCTGTATTGGGGAAAATGGACAATTTTCCTGACCCAGTGATAAGTACCCTGACCCTTTCTCTATGCTGGTCAGCGGAGGGCTGCGGTTCTCACTTCACCTTTAACACGCCTGCAGCGCCGGGGTCAGCATGGCGGTGTATCCGGACTTGTAGTGCGGGGCAGTATAATATGCACACGGTGTGATGCGGTGCAGCATACCAATCACTGCGGAACAGCCCATAAGCAGTAGGCGGGGGATGACCGGTGAATCGTCCGCAACACTGCCGCGACGCTCCCTAATTAAAGACCACCACGTAACAGCAACGTACCCTCTGTATTATTCAACAGACCAACGCGGCGTTGAGAAAGGCTAATTGCATGCGATAACGGACCTAGGATTTGGTTAAGGGGAGGCGAAGCCTTGGGGACGGTCTATATCATCTGGGGTCAGTTTTTTGCATTCCAAGGGACGCTCCTCCGACGCAATATTTAGCGTTCGGTGAAGCCACTTTTGAGTTCACCAAAGATAAAAAATGTTCTCATCAAGTCCCCCCAATTGGCCCGCCAGAAGAGACGTCCCCCTAAATTTACGGTAGCCCAGGGGCGGATCCAGAGGGGAGGGGCAAAATAGCATTTGCCCCCCTCAAACGGAAAAGCTTAGGGAAAAACTACGTTTTTGCCACCCAAAGCGATCGACCACCTTTTTTCCCCGACTCATTTTTAGTTTATAAGCAAGATTTTGATGCTTCAACTCTGAACTTCAAACAGAACCAGTTAAGTTTTTCAGTGTAGAGGAGAGGGTGGTAAGACGGGCATAGTTGTGTTTGAGACTGTGTGTCTCACTCATTTTTGATATGACGGTGATGAGTTTTCGTTTGTAGCTTCAGCAAACATTTATTTGTCCCTGCGCTTAAACATACTAGGATCCGTGCTTATTCCTTTGAGCAGTAACGTTTACCGTAGAATGCTGCAAAAGTCCGTCTTGCCACAACAGGTGGGGTAAGACGGGCTTTTGAAAATAGTTAATCATATGCTAGATTTTTTTACAAAAACCATACCATATGGAGCAAAATGAGGTCTGAAACATTTTGCAAAGCATTGTTTTGATAACACAGCCGACAGACAATTATTTTGCGGAAATTCCATAAAATGATAATTGTTTGATTGGATTCAAACAATCAATAACTTACAGCTCCTAATCCGGCTTGCAGGACCTTCTGGGGCTGATTCCTTTTGATCATGTAAAAACAGCAGCGATAAATATTATATACTTTATGGCAATGTAATATTTCCTTTCGAGCCCTTCTTGTCCCATATCAATATTCCAGAAAATTGCACTGTTGGCGATCATCATGCAAGGGTAATATAAAACTTCAATCACCTAATGCATGTTAACGCTCTCCCCTGACAGATTTTGCATATTTGACTTTCAAAATATGACCAGACACTGACAGACTGCTACAAACAAAACTACTAACAATGGTAGATTGAGCCATCAATACTGTTTTTCCAAAATTTTGGAAAAACAATCAAGGTTAGGAATTCGTTTTTTTGGCTCATGATTAGGCACCAAAACACACACTTATGCAAGTAATGGGATATCTATACCATTGCTGGTTTGGTCCACAGAGCCTGTGCCCGTCTTACCTACCATGCCCGTCTTACCACCCTCTCCCCTAACTGTTGGGCCGTGGTTAGGGAAAAGATATCTTGAGGCCATATTTTCACCCTGTGACGGTTTTTAGTTTTGCTTTGCTCCTCAAATACCCCAAATTCTATCGTCAAATCATATTTGGGCACAATTTTCCACTGCGTGACGTTTTTTTGCTTTTCGAGTTTGTTTTGCCCCCCCCCAAACCGATAGGCTAGATCCGCCACTGCGGGAGTCGGTCTATCTGCCGGAAGGTTTCCAATTCTGGTGTTAGCGAAGTACATTGTTGATTTTTTTCAAACGCAACGAAGCATCTTCAAACTTCGGGGTGGAATTTCTCCCACGGCGTACTTTTCAGGTCGCTCATTTCATACTACGTGCTTCTTATCGCTGGAACTTTTCCTGACGTACTGTTTCAAATTCAACCACTTTATACTTTTTCCTACATTGTTCACACATTCTAACTATATCCTGCAAAATTTTTCCGCAACCACACCCGAGCTCCTCGACCAAACAGGGTACATTCAAACACTGTCGCTAGAGTTCGCAATACGGTCCCTTCAAACCCCGTCGCTGGAGTTCATACACACTGCTACACTGTTGCAGTCAACGCTCCTGAAGCCACACAGCCTGTAGCAGCACATTGTGCATTGATGCGACTGAATAGACGTCGGCCTCGGCGGCAGCCGGTCAGCTTGGCGTGGTCCCGCCGCCTCAGCCGGTCAGCTTGGCGTGGTACCGCCGCCTCAGCCGGTCAGCTTGTCGTGGTCCCGCCGCCTCAGCCGGTCAGCTTGGCGTGGTCCTGTCGCCACCGCAGCCTCAGCCGGTCAGCTTGGCGTGGTCCCGCCGCCTCAGCCGGTCAACTTGGCGTGGTTCTGCCGCCTCAGCCGGTCAGCTTGGCGTGGTCCCGCCGCCTCAGCCGGTCAGCTTGGCGTGGTCCCGCCGCCTCAGCCGGTCAGCTTGGCGTGGTACCGCCGCCTCAGCCGGTCAGCTTGGCGTGGTCCTGCCGCCGCCGCAGCCTCAGCCGGTCAGCTTGGCGTGGTCCCGCCGCCTCAGCCGGTCAGCTTGGCGTGGTCCTGTCGCCACCGCAGCCTCAGCCGGTCAGCTTGGCGTGGTCCCGCCGCCTCAGCCGGTCAACTTGGCGTGGTTCTGCCGCCTCAGCCGGTCAGCTTGGCGTGGTCCCGCCGCCTCAGCCGGTCAGCTTGGCGTGGTCCCGCCGCCTCAGCCGGTCAGCTTGGCGTGGTCCCGCCGCCTCAGCCGGTCAGCTTGGCGTGGTCCCGCCGCCTCAGCCGGTCAGCTTGGCGTGGTCCCGCCGCCTCAGCCGGTCAGCTTGGCGTGGTCCCGCCGCCTCAGCCGGTCAGCTTGGCGTGGTCCCGCCGCCTCAGCCGGTCAGCTTGGCGTGGCCCCGCCGCCTCAGCCGGTCAGCTTGGCGTGGTCCCGCCGCCTCAGCCGGTCAGCTTGGCGTGGTCCCGCCGCCGCCGCCGCCACCGCTGCCGCTGCCGCCAGCTGCACCTTTACCACCGCCGGGTCGATGGCAGCAGTGATTCAATCCAGTTAGCATAGTCGTCGACGACAGAAGGCCCGTGTCGGTGAAGCTCAGGAAACGCACCCCGCCGCAGCCAGCGCCGGAGCTAGTGTTCCGGCCCAAATAGGCTTAGTTCCAGTATTTGGCGCACCCGAGTGGCTCAAAGTGGGTATGATCTGTTCCGAGGGCCATGCATCAGGCAGCGGCGCGAAGAAACCACGCGTGAAATGTTTGATCTAGACTGGGGTGACTGAGAATCAAACGCCCCTTCTTCAAAATACTGTGCTTGCCACGGGACAGAAGCTTAATGGCTCTGCCGTCGATAGTCTTAATAGAATATTTTGACTACGAGATTTTATCAACCTCCCTGCTTGTAAAAAGGACACCTTGATATAATGGCAATGTCTCTGAATAAGATTACAAGTGCGTCCGTACCTACATTCTTTAGCACAAAACCACAAGTTCGCTCTGCCCTCCACTTAACGAGATATTGTAAAATATTCATGTTTGGGCCTCGAGATTCGGATTCTGACCTTTTATAAACTCTTTGAATCACTTTAAGAAGATCCTTTTGTAAGTAGTTCTTAGGAATCCAGAACCATTATCAAATTTCTGGATGCAGCCTTCGATAAATTCAATCTTAAGCTTTGCGCGCAGATTAAGTGAGGCCCAGGAAACCGTGCAAAAGCACTGCCGTGCTTTTTAAACACACGATGCGCGGGCATTTTAATTGTGCTTGCATGGACGCAGTCATTCATGTCTTCTGGCTTGTCTTCGTTTCATAAGAATAAAGCCGAATGGGCTTTTACACACTTTTACTGTGAGTGAAACAAGTTTAAAATCACACTTGAATAGCCAACCATTACTGTTTGATCACACGCATCGAGACAACAGAAAAGACAATCAGTTAATGGGCTGCAAAAAATGTGCGGAAAAGGACATTTCGAACCAGTGATATAACATAATGCAAACTCTGAAAACAGTGTAATGTAGGAATTGTTGTTTGGTCATATCCTTACAATATTCAGGAGCCAATGCACACAGCTAAAACATGATGCCACCTACTGGCATGCCTGTTGCAAAGTCAGCAAACCCGTCACCAATGCCCCCCATGACGGCACCAAAGTTTCCAACCTGGTCCATCCCCTCACCCAGCATCTGGCCCATGGGCCCCATGGCGCCCTTAAACCCTTTCACCATATCAGTGATCCCATCACATTGTCCCTCCGCCATGGCCAGCATCATGTCTTCATACGCAGCCATCCACTCCTTCCACTCGCTGTAGGACGGCATCGCGAATCCCATCGACGTCACCATCTTCTCCATCATCCGGTAGCCTGCCGTCATCACACAGTGGGATCGGGATAAGGTGGGCCAGTCCAGTGAATTCAAACACGATTCTGCAAATATTAACTGGAATAATCCGTGCAATTGGCTTAAACAGTACATTTGTATTATTGTTTAGAATATTATAAACAGTCAGTAATATGTTGACTACGACAGCATGGAAATACTACAGTTAAAATCTCCTACTATACCACCACTGCCACACTCGGTGGTGAACAAAAAAAAACTAGATTTCATTCCATTGAAGTCTGTAGAGGGACTGGAGTTTTCCACTATCAATACTGACGCGGATCGATGCCTCGACAGGAGTCGATCATCATGCGGATCATGGTGCCCCAGTAGGTGCAGTACCACCCACACAGTCGAATCGCGGGGTAGCAGCACACCTGCCGATCAGGTCACAGTCTTAGCTCGTCCCGCTCGGTGTTTATCCCCTCGCGCTCCGCTCTTCACGGAGCGTATAGGGACTATGCCTAGGGCAGGTTTTACAAAGGTCACGTGGCCAATGACAAATAAACACCGCAGCTCAGGCCGTGGTACCTAAAACCTTGCGCTAGCAGTTGTGCTTAAAACGTCAACACTTGCAACGGGTTAATGCAGCCCTTACACCTTAGGGGCTTGCAAGCTCTCTGCTCGGCCACGGAATTCGCCAAATTGAGGTTGTGGACCAGCGCACTTTCCCCTGTAACATAGCAGAAAGATACCTAAGTGTAAAAAGAACTCAGAAGAAACTATACGAAGGGAGTATAGAAGACGGTTAAGTTGTTCACCTGCCAGATGCAGAACAGCCAGAGCATGCCGATAATGCTGAGCACTATGAAGACCTGTGTCTTCGTGTCGAATGTCTTCTCAAAGTTGTATTCAGCCTGTTTTGCCTTCTTCTCGTCATAGTACTGCAGAAGGAGTGACAATAAACAGCTCAAAGGTCATGACGCAGGCCCAGTTGTAGATAAGACAAACGGAACAGCATAGAGATACAGAGCACAGGAAACAACAGCCTCAGTTTCTAAAAAAATGTTGTAGAGTGACACGATCATCAGTTGTCCTAGCCGGATGAATAAAAAGCATGATCTCCTGAGAACTCGCCATTCCTGTCCCAATCTTAGTCTAAACTTTCCGCGTCAGAACTGCTTGTAATGATTGATTAGTGTGTACTATAACTAATGACATCGAAAAATATGCATGCTCTGGTATAGCTACATGCCGTACTTGTGTTACCTTGTTTATCTATTCCTTTTTCCCAAGAATAAGGAAAACTTCAAATAATGATATTCGGGCACCACAAAAGAGGCATGACGAGATAAGGAGCTCATAGCCAGAGAGCCCGTGCCAGGAACGTTAGGAATCAGGTCATCAGCAAGCCCAGCTTTGACAGAAAGGATCCGTGATATTTTCAGATCCATAGATCTATTGAGATCTAGTACAACTCACAGGATCTTCAACATCGTAGTAGTTATAGTAGTCCACATCCTTGTAGTAATCGTATGCTGCCTCCGATCTTTTTGACCGGGTCACATTGTTCAGTCGTTCACTAGTTGTGTCGTTTTTGAAAGGAAGTGAAACATTTGGCCATGAAGAATTAGGAGACTCAATTTGCAGCAAGAGCTTGAAATGCGATGAATTATGCAGAGGAAATAAAACGCAGAACTGAATTACATAGGAAATAAACACGTATAGCCTAACTTTTTCACCGACACCCATGAAGCAAGGTTTCCTTTCATTGCTTCCAAAACATAGGTTTGAAAACCACCGCGACACAAACTGTCAGGGCATGCCATGACTCCATTTAAACAATGAACATCTAATGTGCAGCAATTAAAAACTCTTATCCCATAAAGCAGCTTTTATACATCGGCACGTTTTGAATTGCATTTGCGTTATCTGCGCCGAGATGGAGATAATTTTCAGCACAGATTTCCAACGCAACAGAAGCACGGACGCTCACAATCATAGCTCCCCCGTTATCCGGCGCTCTTTTTGTGGTCGGTTCGCCGCAGTAGTTGTTTTGTGCGATTGCTGTCCGCCCATTGGTGGACTGCGGCCGCCCAGGCCTCGCGTGCGCGGCTCCCCGCCAAATGGGCCCGTAATGGACCATTTGACCGACGAAAATTAACCTATGCGAAACGGTCACCTGCACAGAACGTGCTGGCACGAACGGTTACAATACCATAGTCATCTGGATGGCATTTGGTGGAGATGGAGAGCGCGCTGCTTTGAACAATAAAAGCGTTTCGGCTTGGACGAGTTAGACAAACTCACAACAGCAGAACACTTCATATTCAACCAGCATCGGCTCTTTTATATGTGAGAAAAATAAGTTTCTCGTTCTTTAATGCAAGAAATATGGGGAAAAACGGGGAGCGCTGCGCCAGAAAAATTTATTAGCGTGCTGCTGCAAATTAATCCTGTCCATTCAAGTCCTTGTTCATAACACTTGTATCAGGCTGTTCTTAATTCATTTTCATAAGCCTTACATATATTTACAAGCATTAGCCTAACATTTAATCTCAGGTTAAATGCCATTACCTTCACTAATATTAACAAAGAAACCCCGCACAGAAAGAAATTTTTACAAGGGCAAACCTTGTCAGACCCTTGTTTACATGGAAAATTACTAGGGTAAAACGCAAAGCTTGTACGTTCAAAATCCGTGCCACGAAAACAAGGGAAATACAAGGAAAAACCATGTAGAACAATGGTAGAACCATAGTACGACAATGGTTGCTAGAAGACGTTGTACAAACCTTGTAACTTAACTATGGTTAACCTACATGGCAAAGACAATGGCTGACAACGTCCCCACAAGCCCTCTACTAGGTCATGATTACCCCATAACAAGGGTAGAACAAAGTCTTGTGTCCGCCTTGTACGCAACGGCAGCCTTCCTACAAGAGCGTGACGAGATTAGAACCTTGCTTGGACAACCGCTTTACCAGTGCGTAACGGGGAGGGAACAAGGGTGTTGCAAGGCTTATTACAAGGGTAAAACGAGACTCGGATTACGTCTTTACAACAGCGGCAGATCCAGGACTTCATTTGGGGGGGAAGCTTGGGCGTTCGCGCCTCCCCCGCCATAGTGTCTAGACAGCATCCGACTACGCATTTACTTTAGGCACTCTGACATCTCATGATGTGGAAGGGGCTTGAGCCCTCTTAGCACCTCCCCTTGTACCTACCTCTGCTTCAAAAGGAACTTTTCAGTCTCTATGCGAAAGCTAAAGCGTTTTCTGGCCCCAAATGCAACCGGAAGACCATCGGTAGAAAAAGGGTAAGCATTGAGCCACCTCTCAAGCAATAAAATAACCCGCACGTTGTCTTACCCATATCGGTAAAACACAGCATCACTCATCAGGCGCCGATCCATCTGAAGACACCAACAAGATCATATTGGAACTCAACTCACCCTATTTTTCAAACGGGCCCATAGGGCAAACACAATTAGGTTCTACCCACTGCAGGTACCTAAGCCATATGATCAAATAGTCTGTGCTCCTTTGACACGAAAATGTGAGTCTTAATACCAATATGGCATACATGCCTGACGTAACCACATCCCTACTTACCTGGACCTGGATTGACCATTCCAAAATGCCTCACTTTTCAACTATTGGAACAGAGAACAATTCTTTCCACTCGCAGATCACTGACAAATATTCCAGACAGCTTCCAAAGTTCCACGATTGATTAAAGGGACATTGTCGCAAAAATTTTTATTGTGGTTTCTTAATATTTGAAAAATCCTGATTCCGGTACCGCCAATCATTTCTTTATCTCCAGCTAAATTTTTGGAGGCCACTCAACAATTATTCAAATTCGTTAACAATATCAATAATAGGCTGTAACCTGCTCTTCACCTCTATTCTATCAATCAAAGTTTTAAGTTCTAGAAATGTTTTTTTTGCCTTAGAAAATATTTTTATGCTGTATTGGTATTCAATTCATTTTCATTAAGCCTTCAAAATACACAAATTACATTTCTTTGTCCAAAACATTCGGCTTGAGAAAACTAGTCAGGAAAGTTTTAAACTCGGTCAGGTGTCGCACCGCGGGGCTGGTATAGTGGCCTCCATTCCCGACTCTCACACGGGTAATACAGGTTCGAATCTAGGTAGCGGAAGGTTTTACTTTAAAAATATTTGATTTTCTTGATTGTTCATGCCTACTAATGGATGAAGCATAGTCAGATCCATGATTGCCGATCGGGGAGGGGGGGTAACTTCCGGGAAGGGCACCATCCGGACCAGGGGGCGCCACTTTTGACCGGCAAAACCAATCAGATGGACGCTAAGTCCTATCGGTGTGCGCCGATTTTCGCATCCTGGGGGGAAGGGGATGGGACGCAACATTTTAGGATTCACCGAGAGTCGATCAGAGAGGGGGACCCTTTGCCCTCCTGGATCCTGCTATGGGATGAAGTAGCTATTCTAAGGACAATTTCTTCTGGTTATCCCTCCGTCCGGGTAGTTGAGGGAAGGGGAATATTAGCCTCAAATATTTTTCTTATCTGACCGGCGTACCAAACTGGGACCGGCTTGTCTCCAGCTCCCTTTAATGGTTCTCAGTCCGTCGGATTTACCTCTGTTGGAGACCATTTCCCCTGTTTTCTGACCACCGGGACACGCTGTTTGCCATTCGAAAATGTCTTTTGTGTCCTTTGCTGAAGGCCATTCTTGAAGCCTGACCGGTTTTGGTGCAAACCAGGAACCAGAAACCGACCCAATAAAAAAGCAAGGGTGGCTCTTTGAGATTAAATGTGTTAATCCCGAGATTAATGTGTCTCGAGATTAATCAATCGTTTTAACATGCGCATTGACGGGAGGAGGGTACCCACCCCCGTCTGGTTTTTCGGATAGAATATAAAAACGGCGGCGCGTAGCGCCGCCGTACTTGGCATACCTTCTCTCATCATTTTTACAACTTTTGTCAATTTTTTTAAATATTTTTGCGTTCCCTTCCTGGGAACATTTTTGTGTTAGTAGCTTAGTCTCATTCATACAGCGCACTCACACTATGTACAGAGCGGAAGTTTCCATTTGCCGACACCCTAACGGGACAGCAGCACCGCACTCGGCGGACCATAGGCTGCTCCGGTCTCCCCAAGCCGCAGCACCCGGCACAGGCCGAGCCCTCACATGAGGGCCGCGGGCGGGAGACCAGACCGTTGGATCAGTTTAAAGGCCGGTCAGGCCCGTGCGCCCACAAACAGGGACGCCGGCTGGCACGGCGTTGATTCCACTGCTGCGGCGCGCACTCCCCAGTGTACCGCTATCTCCTGGGTAGGAGGCGACCGCGGAAAAGGCTGCCACAGGTCAGCCTTGATCCAGGGGCCCTCCACACCCAAGCGTGGCGCCGGCCAGCTGCGCCACGGGGGTGGCATTTTTGTCAAAATTTTAAGGTTAGGTCATCTCAGGTCAGGTCACCAGTACAGGTCAAGTGATGTGACCTCAAAAAAAAGTTTAAGATAACATAAGCCGGAACAAAGTGAACTCATCCGATTGAAGTGACCTGACAAAATGGTTAAAATATTTCGATGGAGAAACGTATGCGCACCCAACGCCTTTTAACATTTTTCACTACCTACCGTGGTTCTCGAGATTTTAGGGGGAGGGTACCCGCTCCCCCCGTCAAAGCGAAGGTGGCTCAGAGCCCCGTCAATGCGCGTGTTAATCTGGTAAAACAACGATATAAAACGTTAATCCGTACGAGATAAAACGTGTTCGAGATTAAATGTGGCGGTGTCCCAGGACGGACCACCCTGAAAGACCGTCTGGGCCTTTCACGGCAGGAGAGTGTGGAGGTGGGGCGCTTGTGCATTGGCCACTCCCTTCTCCTGTGCAGCTACCGAAAGAGGATCGGCCTGGACCCGGAAGCCACGTGCCGGGAATGCGACGACGGAGAGGACGAGGCCCTCCACCACCTTCTGAGCCAGAGCCCTGCGGGCACTGACCTTCGCTGGGACATATTTGGACAAGACAACCCGCCCATCCGGGAGGCGCTGGCGGACCCACGACGGCTGGCGATGTTCCTGCGGCGGTTGGGGCGCCTGCAAGGGCGCCCCCCCGTATGGCCGGAAAACTCAATCAATCAATTAGATTAAATGTGTCCGTGGACATCTAAATCTTTGATATAATTTTAATCCTTTGGTCCCCCGAGAATATAAAAACACGTAGTCTAGAGAACCGGAGAATAGCTGAATGTGATAAGGAAGAATAACTCTTGATATGCGTCAGAACTGGGGAACCAAAAAGCAGCCACCACGATCCTTGGATGAACTAACAAAAATATGTGCAGCCACCAAGTGTGGAACGCACCACAAACCAAAACCTGATCACTTGTTGTTTCAGGGGGGAACGTTTGTTGTGTGTTGCAGGTTGGAGATGGACTGGCCAGTCTGGCCACCTCACTTCTCTGTCCGTGGTGGCAGCTCTTTCCAATTTTTTGTAAATAGATATACAAGATTTAAGAATACATTGTTTTTGACTTCAAGTTGAGTTAGTTTCTGATCCGGGCGCATCAGGAAAATATACCTCACAATTCTTGCCTGGAACAGTTCGTATTGAATAAAAAGGATTCTACAATTAATCTAAACATTGGTAGTGACGGAGTCTAAACCTAAGAAGACGCATTGCGGCTTTAAGACAAGCAAGCTGCTGGCCTCATGAATGACATTTGTTTATGAAAATGATAAGCTTTTATTTTTAATACTTCGGAGTTCAGAAACGGTACTTTCTCATAACAGAACAAACAATCGCAGAAGCACTTCATATAACATCATTTTATTATATAAAATGTATATTAACCGTTATTTTTATTAGATTGTTTATTAGATTATCTACGTTGATAAGATAATTCATGACCAGCCTCCTCGAATCATGGTTGCAAAATGGGGCTGACACACTGATAAATATTCAGGTACATCCCTTCACCACAATTATCATAATATAACAGGTGAACACATAAATGTTTAGTCAGAGTGCTAGGATAACCTCGAATCGAGCTCCAATATTCCAATATTCCAGTGCTGAACTACATTATTCCAGCATTCGAGTTCCATATCAGATCTAAATTTCAAGCCTTGGTCACACTATGACCACAAGTTTTCGCTTATTGTATTATAAGGATTCTGACGAGGGGCTGTGCCCGAATATGTGATCACAGTGTGATCACAGGCTTCATTATGCATCAAGAATTCGAGAGGCAAAGCCATGAAACATCTTACCAATTTATAATCATGCTCCTCGGCTACGCAATGCAAAATTCATCTACTTTTAAAAACCAACAGATATCAGTTGATCGATGAGGCTTAGTTTCAGACTCTCAAAATCATGAGAAAATATAACCTACCAGGAAATTACAAGCGAGTGATGACCCTCGGCAGGTGAGAAACGCGTGCAACAATCAGGTCTGCGAGTCCCCAAAGAGCAATCTTCCGAGTGCAACGTGAACTAGAGGATATAACTCAGTATGTCAGTGACGAATCCAGGCCAATGTTTTTGTGGGGGGGAGGACAGGGTCCAAAATCGTGAATAAACATTTTTAAAGATCGGCGAAAATCGTAGAGTTTAGGAGGAAAGTACATTTTTTCCCTGAACCCACCAGTGGGTATGCGGCTTCTAGCTTCCAGTCCTTGTAGTGCACTCTAAGAAGGGTGGGGGCGAACCAAATACTGAGTGTACATCAAAAGCATAACAGATTTTGCATCTGTCCACAATAAGTGCTACACAATTTTATAAAATGTACACCGCAATAGTCTGAGCCAAAAGGTGTCACTTATTATTTTCGCCGACTTTCACACGTACGACCACCAACAAAATCTGACAACTTGATTTTTTACTATAAAGACCTTTTGCATTACTAGTTTTCTTTACCTTGAAGCTAAAAAGTACTTTTAATGGCATGTTTTACTGAGATCCTCAGAGGATAGGCCTTGATATACGGCGATAAATACCACTTACGCTCACACATGAACGTATACTGCGGGCACACAGGCAGACGATCGAGGTGCACTCAGGCAGGTTCGTGTTCAATGCAGAAAACTGCTAGCTGTGGTACTCTGCCAACTCTAGGATTCCATTGCTCGTCCTCTGAAGCTTGTCTTCCACAGCAGGCGTACTTGGCGATAGTCACTGTCGAGGGGCAGCACCTGATTATTTCTGTTTTGCATTCAGCTTTCTGGGGTAGGCTCTTCTTAAATTAGAAGACATATTCACAGCAGGAACAGATGGGACCAAATAAAGGGTACAAATAAAATATCACAAGCCCACAATGAAAGCAAACAAGATATCACTGCATCTTGTTTTAAACATATACAAAAAATATTTAAAAAAAATATATGTATATTCAAGACCAAAGACGCCCTGAAAGACGATCTACAGTCTAGATCATGGGTTTGTGGAGGGGTCGGGTGGAACCATGCAAAATCATGGTTTTTTATCAATTATAATACATTTTTCCAAACTGGACCACAATAGAAAACAAATATTTCAAATTTCAGGTCTATGGGAGAACCGGTCTGATTGGGTTCATCCCATTCATAGTAACAAACAAAATGATCATACACAAGCTGGTCCACTGATTGAGATGATAGTTTGATGATACACAGCAGCTACAAAAGACAGGTTTTCTAGTAGACAAATTTTCTCTTTGAAGTGAGCAGCCGAATCTTTCATATATTCCTCCAGGAAAACACACAAAATTGCATCACCCAAGACTGCCCTCCTATCATTCCTATATGGCTATCCATACTCTTTGTTCACAATTATATTGTTGTATTGGGTACACTCCTAGTGTTTCAAATCATAATACATCTTATCCTAGTTTTCCTTCTGTTTATTTTTAATATTAATTATAAAAAGCATGCAGATGGGCATTTTCAGAGGGCAGATGGATGAATTCATGCCAGAACCACTTTCATGTCTGGAAACAAACAGTAGCACTTGAAATATGAGTAACTTGATCCGAGAAGTGGATAAGAGTACATCAATTATTATGTACTGCATGGTACCAAAATAAATGGAAAAATCTGTTGCAATCTGTGAAATTACCAAAAACATTTTCATACTTTAAAGAAGGTAAACTAAGCAGCAAATACACTAGCATGCGCACATTGTGCAGAGCTAGTATTTGTAACAGGTAGAAATTTGTAATTCAAATTACAGGCTTGATATAGACTTTTACTAGAGTGCACAGATATTGTAAATATAAAGTTAGACCAAAAAGAGAGGGAATATGGGACATTCAAAAATAATATGCCTAAACAATCCTTGGAAAATTGCCATCACCAATCATTTTCACCCATTTTGGTACACAAGTTGACCTGTGCAACAATAAAAGAAGGATTTTTGGCATTGACACTACTCATAAGCCTTGTTCCATCAGCACAGTCTTGTCCGCAGGCCCTCGAACCTCTCTAGAAAAGAAATATCAGTGCCACAACTGCCTCTAGTATGTGCTACTGCTTATCAAACAAAAATGAACCAGAATACTTATCTACCAATCACAAAATAGTATGCTACCACTGTTGTGCTGTTACTGTTTTTCCAGCAGCACCACAGCAGGTTGACAGCCTGTAAATCTAAGATTGGTTCTAAGATTTGCTCTCAGGGAGAGGCTATAGTCATGTGACATAGACTCAATGCTGCTCGCTGATTGGTGTTGACAGACGGAATGAGACCACAGCTTTAATAGTGTGCCAAAATGAATAGTTATCAATTAGGCATACAATTTGCTTTCTGGAAACTTCGTGAACCTAATTAATGCAGAACAGAAACATTAAATGCATTGCCCATATTTGATAGGATTAGTGCCTGACTACCTAACTCACTACACTCACTACACAAAACCTCCATAAGCATTCGTGGCCAGAAACGATGGATGGCAAAAAATGAAATTGTTTCATTAACTTTTCACTCATACATTTTTTACCTCGAAGAAAATCTTAATTTGCCACATCAAAGGCTCTAAATATTTTACGTACAGATAACCGACGATATTAATATGTTGATCACGAGACCGGAGCAGCGACTATCTCCTCGTCCGTAAAACCACCAAAAACTTTCGTTATGCCTCAAAAGAGACTCTTCTGGATCGCGCTAACCGTATCTTTTTATTGTATCATTGTCGCTGCAATGCAATCATGCAATAACGAACAATTATTAATTATAATCTTTAGGGTGATCGGGCCTGGCCGAAGCGCTAATAAGTCTTATAGAATTTGTATTCATATCTCCGTGTTTGCCGCGGCCTTTGAAATGGTAGATATCGATAACTCAGCGAGAGCCGTAATGACATCACATTGATGTAAGATAAGCCCACGTGACCAGATCCTATAAGGACTGGGCTTCTGATTGGTTGATAGTATTTCTTTAAAGTCCTATATTTCTCTTTCAAAAGCGTTTTGGAAATTTATTTTTATAGAATAATTTTTGATGTTATAGGTTTTAGCTACTGAACTGCTTTAAAATAAATTTTTGACATTCTTTCATATATAGATTGATAGCTATAGCCGCGACTACGTCACTTTATCGTTACCATAAGGACTCGGTTAAGTCGTCTATAAATGTTGACTTTGAGGCCGATTTTGAGGCATTTTGAGCCTGAATTTGCAAAAATGAGAATATGACTTCTGAAACAACTTTTTGTAACCTTTTGATCTAGCCAATAAAAATTTTTGCGACAATGTCCCTTTAAAATAAGTCACATTTATTCTAACCTACACGGCATGCGTGCCAGGCCACTGTGTATCGCCACGGGTAAACAGAAAGCAAGATGGCGACCGTAACCCGAGCAGGTCTTTGAAACCATAGTCAAACGACAATGGCCGAGCAAGGGTGCAGCAACGCCCTAGCTTTACCTACCAGCTATTTACAATGCCACTACAACGCCTAGTATTCAGTTAGTGCAGCGCTGGTGCTCAAGCAAGGTATGAACCAGGTATGAACGAGGCGCGCACTATTGTAGCACAAGGCAAGGTTGTCATTCCGTAGTAATTGCATTGCTTTATGCTAGTGACTTAACCAGGGTTGTTTTACTTCGGTAATTGAACTACGGTGCAACTATTGTTCTGCAATGGTAAAACTTGTAGAAACACAATTTTAAGCTTGTACCTTGTAATAAATTCTTTCTGTGCGGACAACGTGACTGATTGCTTTCTTAAATAGTGAAAAGACTGCTTAGAGGATAGCCGGAGGAACGAAAATATCCATACCATAGTTCCAGCCTTATATAATATGTTAATAAAATGCCGCAGGCGTGCTCAGGTATTGTGTTTAGGGGTTTCACGCATGTGCAAGCTTGTTTTAGTGTATGCACATACCTACTAAGCCGAGTGAACGAGACAAGCACCCAAGACCAAATAGAAAAATTATCGTCCATAGGCGAACTGAAGTCACAAGATCATTCAGAATGCCCCCGCCTTGGCAAGGGCAGATAAGGATTGAGCAATATGAAAATAATTAACCCTCGCCCCGGTGGGGTCCTCGGGTTTTTTTCCGGCGGCACGAAAAACGGCGGCGCGAAGCGCGGCCGTACTTCGCACACCTTATCCTTTATCAATTGTACAACTTTTTCCAAAAGCTTAAGCTCAGGTCATCTCAAACCAGGTGACCAGTGCAGGTCAAGTGACCTCACTTCCAAAAAAGTTTAAGATAGCACAAGTAAGAACAGGGCTAGTCTATCCACTGGAAACAAGTATCACATACGAGTGCCTACCGAGTACTACAAACTATACCTACTCCGGGATTTTTAATATTGATGACCTAGGGTCGGGTACAATTCATGACCTCTCCATCGGAAATGCATGAGGGAAACGGGAATTTGGCGAGAAAAAAAAACACTTTATTCTTATAGATACAGTTTAGAATGCCTTCCTATTCTAGAAAGCACCCTAGGCCCCATTCCAGGTTCATACTAGAAGTTTGAACCTATGACCTCTGAGAAGTCATTTGGGACTACTTCAGCAGGTTTTCAGGCTTGGGTTAATAATTTCGCTGGAAATGTGTTTATGCTGATACCATTACGCTTAAATAAAAATTTTGAGTCAATTGCTATGCATATTGACTATGCTAGTTCACATAGAAACCTTGACCTGACCTTAGGTCACGCCATTTCAATGTTTTGTCCTAGTATGGTCATATTATACTTTATCCGATTCGCCCTAACAAGAAGAAGCGAATGGGGCCCAGAAATGCCCACAAAAGCGAGCTACCCACTCGCGTTCGCTATTTTTGCTATCCCCGTAGGAGCCGAGATCGAGGGGGTGTTTGATCACTCCCCCTCCACCAAGGTGACGGTGGCTCAGAGGCCCACCGGGGTGGGTATTAATAGGCAAAAGACATAGGTATCTTCTTTGCCCCACTAGTTTGCTTTTCTGCATACGCCTCTGATAATGTTTCTACATTATAACTTTTGCTTCGATGTAAAACTGTCACGCAACATCCGACGCTGTTAATCTAGTGCAACAATATGCTTGTAAAATGAATATACTTGGCCATATAGTTCTGGCCCGGATCCATTATTCAACTTTGCATGTTACATAACTGAAAAATATGAAAATTTTGAATCAATTCAGTATCAATAACGTACCAGTTTCGTGAGAATCAAAAGCAGAGCCAACAGTTATTGTAAATACAAGAAATAGTCTTAAAAGGTACATTTTGCACGCCTCTGCCAAATATATTTTTTAAGATGTTCCCTGGCCTCTCCCCTCGAATCCGGAAATGTAAAAAACACTGAAGATTGTATATTCGGGCACAGCCCTTCATCAGAATCGTGGAGTAAATATCAATAATTCTCAGTCCTAGTATAGCCAGACCTCGAATTGAGCTTCACACAAAAATGCCTTTTAGAATGAATCGTTAAAAATAAGATTGGATGTCGTGACAACAACCCTATTGGTACCTCTAACCTAAAAGTAATGCCGACAATACGACAAACCTAGAACAGTATTTGTGACAGTCTTTTCTATTATTTCAGCCAAACACTAGCTTTTGATTAACAGTGAAAAACTCGCTGAAGTACCTTAATCGGTTATTTGGATATTTCTGTTCTTCTTATTCACTATTTTTCCCGTCGACTGCAGCTAAAATGCTAACCAAAAACTACCTATTAAGCACTAGTAGACGTGCTACTAGATCGGTGTAAAGACTGCATACTTTCCCCTTTAAGATAATGCTATATTTTTACAATAAAAGCCTCCCTCGAATTATTTAGTTAAGATTGTACCTAGTGGTCAAGGTCAACTTTTTTTGTAATTGATAAACCCATTTTCCACAGCCTGCTCCTCTGGCCCAACGTTAAGCGTCGAAAGAGTATACGTGTGGCTGTAAAAAAACACACTATAAATTTTACATTATACTTATTCAACAACCCTTGCCCTTAGTATGTACCTCTTAAACAAATGCAACTTTTATAGCTAGTTAATGTGAACAATCATTGGTAAATACTTTTCCTCAGCCTGTACCTCTAGCCCAACGTTAAGTGTTGAATGGTTATAAGTCTAGCTGCAGAAAAGTATTATCAATAATTAGTTGCATATTTCAAAAACCCCAACCCCAGTACGTACCCCTAAAATCAAAACATCTCTTTGAGCTAGTTAATCTGATCAATCATTAATAAACACTTTTTCCCAGCCTGTACCTCTGGCCCAACGTTAAGCGTTGAAAGAGTAAAATGGGTTTATCAATTACAAAAAAAGTTGACCTTGACCACTAGGTACAATCTTAACTAAATAATTCGAGGGAGGCTTTTATTGTAAAAATATAGCATTATCTTAAAGGGGAAAGTATGCAGTCTTTACACCGATCTAGTAGCACCTCTACTAGTGCTTAATAGGTAGTTTTTGGTTAGCATTTTAGCTGCAGTCGACGGGAAAAATAGTGAATAAGAAGAACAGAAATATCCAAATAACCGATTAAGGTACTTCAGCGAGTTTTTCACTGTTAATCAAAAGCTAGTGTTTGGCTGAAATAATAGAAAAGACTGTCACAAATACTGTTCTAGGTTTGTCGTATTGTCGGAATTACTTTTAGGTTAGAGGTACCAATAGGGTTGTTGTCACGACATCCAATCTTATTTTTTAACGATTCATTCTAAAAGGCATTTTTGTGTGAAGCTCAATTCGAGGTCTGGCTATACTAGGACTGAGAATTATTGATATTTACTCCACGATTCTGATGAAGGGCTGTGCCCGAATATACAATCTTCAGTGTTTTTTACATTTCCGGATTCGAGGGGAGAGGCCAGGGAACATCTTAACAACTCATCATCATGCTCCTCGCCGCAGCACTTCAAAACTTATCAACGTTCAAATATATTTTTGTTCAAATCCAGTTCAGCTTGGGAAATCCTACTTTGATTTTTCCAGTCTGACGTAGATGTTGATATTTTGGGGGCAAATTACCCCCTTACAGCGAAAGGAGCAGCCAGGAGCCTGATGGGAATAGGGCTAAAACATACACAACTAAAGCATACGGTCAGTGTCCCTAAGCTCTTATGGCGGCTATGCGAGCCGGTCTCTGAGGCCGGTTTGGTGCAGGTGTCTGTCAACGCTGTCACCAACGTACGTGTGAGTATAGTATAAAGTTCGTGCGACAAAGTACGCAGAAAAGGATGCATACGAAAAGTTACACAATAGTACGCAGGTGGTAAAAATCCTATGGCAAAAGCCCGTGTGCAAATATTCGTGAGCAAGTTTAGGTATACATTCTAAAATAATTTTTTTCATTGCGTGCCCCTTCACCTTCCGTAACGTAAGCATCACGAACCTTTTTCCTGCAGTATTTTCTCCATTAAGATTATTTAAACCTTTAGTTAGGCATTCGCTTAGCGTACGTTTAGTGCATAGGGCCTTTGGCATCGGACTTTTCTATATTTGATTTAACAACCCGCGTTTACATTGGCAGACCCAGGAACAGCTTATGGAGGGGGTTAAATCAACGTTCGGGGGGGGTTCATAGATAAAAAATCGCAAGAGCATGGTGTTTTTACAGAAAATAGCCAAAATTTGGTCATTTTGGGGGCGGGGCAAAAAGATACTATTTCAAATTTTGATCAGGGTCGCGGCCCCTTTAGCCTCCCCTTGGATCCGCCAGTGCGCGTTTATTCCTTACGCGCTTTCGTCTGTAGCCGGTGTAATCGCGGACATTGGTGTTTGGAAAGCCGCAAAAGACATACACTGCGGAGGACGACCACCTTCGGTGTAGTACCGCACACGGAACCACACGAATCCACTGCCTGGCTAGCGCTCACGTGTCACAGCATAAATATATAACGCTTGTCGTTCTCATTTCGCCGCCGGACCGGCCTCGTCAGCGGCAAAGTAGCCGGGTCACGTGACCGCCTGAGGCCATCTGGCGCTGCTCTCGCTCGGGTCATCTTCTGCCTAACAGTCCACTTGGTAATTACCCTGGCCGCACGGGATCCAGTGATTTTCCCGTGCGCAGCGAGGGAGAAATAAACTGAGCACGCGTCTCCCAAACCTCATCGAAAATCCCTCGGGAAACGTATAATTAAGAAGTGCGTGTCATTGAAAATAATTTCAGATGCTTGCTCTCCGTTTTGTAATAGAATCATCTCCTTCACATCAAGGGAGAAATGCAGCAGTTTAGCCCCTCCGTTTCGAGCGGCGATGGCTAACTGGCGGTCGGCCCATCGTCGGCAGAGACTTTGTCTGAGTTTGTCTCTCACGCGATCTGCAACAAACGCCGGCAGCCGCACTTAACAAGGAAGCAAGCGGCGGCAGCCAGAGCTTATACATCAGCAGGCGGCGCTATCCACAGCTTACAGGACAGCAAGCGGCGCCATTCAGAGCTTACGGGGCAGCAATCGGCAGCGGCAATAGAGCTATGGCTAATTTCGAATTTGCTGTTACGAAATGGTACAAAAGCTGAGTCGTACAAGCGCGTGCAATCGAAACGAAGAAAACACACATGTAAATGCATATGGCGACTTGTGCGATACAACCACGATACGTATTCTCTCTATTTTACTTTAATTTAATTGCGAGCACGGTTCCTTGACCCGGTTCTACTGAACCAAAATTTGAAGCTGCCTCGGCCTCCAAGTAAATACTGTGACGCTGCAGCTGTTTAGAACGGAACCCGACGAGAAAACCTCCACGCAAGGTTGTTAGCATTTCAGTCGGGTGAGGACGAAGTCCCGCTCCAGCCGGAGGGCAGTAGCTGAACTATGTTTCCCTTCAAATTACCAGGGCTTCCATTCTATATTCCGCTAAATCGCTGTGATACACTTCCGGTTTTTGCACTTTGCACGGATCTTTGCGGAAAAAGAAAACATTCGGAGACAAGTCGTAATTCATTACGCGATTATATTTTCACTGGACAGTTATAGGAAAATAAATAACGGGTTCAAATATACCGCAGAAGCAAAACAATGCACACGTGAAGCTATCGGTCAGCTATTCCACTAAATTTTCTGCAGCTGTACAGAAGACTGATATAATTATTTAACGTCAGGTACTGGTTGGTCCCACGATTATCGAACACTTTCGGACAATATCCTGATAAATAACACACACTAACCATAATCTGTCGCGTACACTCGGCACGGAACAATATCTGG
This sequence comes from Lepas anatifera, assembly GCA_034440635.1. Lineage (NCBI taxonomy): Eukaryota > Metazoa > Arthropoda > Thecostraca > Lepadidae > Lepas > Lepas anatifera. The sequence goes on along the minus strand of JAOTON010001976.1, from coordinate 86,189 downwards.
CTCGAATCGAGGAGCAGGCAAGCACACAACTCGTCGGACCAACCACCTCTACATCTTTTCGCCAATAACGCGCCGCAGACTGAAGGTGTTCTTGGCGGCGGCCGGGGCGGCCGTGTTCTGAATGGACCTGCGGGAGCTGGGGTCGATGCCCGGCACCAGACTGGCGTTCTTCAGCCGTGAGGTGGTTCGGCTCAGGTCCCCGTCGTCAGTCAGCGCCGGCCAGCCGCGGGCTATGGGCCGGATGCCGGTCGACAGGTCCAGCTGTCGCGGCCACAGCGGGTGCCGCGGCTGGTTGTGGTCGGGCGGCTGGCCTGGCCAGTCCCCCGGGTCCAGAGGGTCGCGGTCCGTGAAGCTGGCGGCGTCCCAGTCGTACCCGGACGGACCCAGCGCCACGCTCCGAGTCTGGAGGGCCGCCGCCCGGCCGCCCGCCTCGCGAGCCAGCGCCACCGGCTGGCTGTACGTTCCAGCACCCTCAGAGAACAGCGTCATCGGTACCGTGAACATGGCCTTCACCGGCTGCTCGCTGGACTGCGGCCGGGAGCGCAGTGTGATGGCAGACCGTTTGCCGCGGGAGGTTCTCCCTGACGGCCCGGCCGGTGCACCATCACGCCCTGAGGCAGCTGCAGCCGCGCGCTGCCACTGCGGCGAGGCCGCCGCTGGCGCCGCCTGTGGCCGCTGCCGTGGCGCCCTCTTCTGGGGCGAGCGGCGGCTAGTGTGCGGAGAGGCGTCCGAGTCCGACAGCGTGGCGCTGCCGTCCCTGTGCACAGTGACGTGCTCGCGACAGTTGGGACACACGATGCTGCGCTCACAGGATGACCGCCGGGAGGGAGTCGGAGACCGCGAGCGGCTGGAGGAGCGACGCTTGTTGCGGCCGGCGGACGGCACGGTGGCGCCACTGCGGCGGGACCCGCGCGGGGACGGCGTACGACTGCGGCGGGCGCGCCCAGCCATCGGCGCCCGCACCACCTCGTCGTGCCAGGAGACGCTGCTCTGCTTGCGCCGCGGACTGGGCCCGCGCCGACCCGACCCGGCGGCGCCGGTCACACTGCGCGTGCGCGGTCGGGAGGCGCGGCCCGGCGCCGGGGACCGGGACAGGGAGCGGGGGCGGCCGCGGGTCTGACCGGACACGGGCGACCGGGACCGGCCCCGGTCTGAGGCCGGCGACCGGGACCGGGAGCGGGAGCGGGAGCGACGGTGCGGGGTACCGCCCGGCTGCGGCCCCACGGCCAGACATACGGGACACTGGCTGCGGCCCTCGGCGTCAGTGTACAGCGGCTCGGGGAACAGTCGCTGGTTGATGTAGTACTCGTGTACGCCTGTGGAGAATACCACATACGTCATACTGAGCGGGCCTTCTGATGCAGAGCACCGCACCAGGAAAACAACCAGACTCAGCATGCAAGCCAAACCCAAGAGAACCCGTGTCAGACTCAGCAAAAATACACGACAGAACCGGAAGCACGTTTACTAGTATATTTGTAATCCGAGTTAGGGAGCCACAGGCACAAGCACAGAGAGCATTGTAGCTCCGGCCCACACTCGAGGCAGAAACACTTCTCGGAACAGATACATAAGTTGTTAGTGAAAAAGGAGATGCGTCCACTACAGTCAAGCGCAATGGCCCTCATTGAAGAGCATCAGTATATATGAGCAGAGCACACCCAAGGGACAGGGGAGGGGGGAGCGGCGGCCCCGCTCCTCCCCAAAACATTTCGGCTCTAAATTACCCCCGTTCATGTTTATAGGCGGTAATTGGGCGCCGAACGCGCCTGTCGGGGACAGAGATGGGCCTTTAGTGCCAGTGGTACTCTCATCTATCCGCTCTGCACCCGAAGTAAGATCCCTCCACATTATACTTAGCATCACGTCTCTGTGCCGCCCTTCGGACAACCGTCCCCGGCTTAAATGATCAGCCGCCCCAAAGTGCACATGCGGCCCCTATACCTAGCATGCCGACCTCTAACACAAAGCCGTATCTGTGCCCATGAGCAGCGATCACTTAACATTAATAAATTGTTGTTCATTTACCCAACGGATACCACCCCGCCACAATAACAAGCCATCCCCGAAGTAGTCACGCCGACTCTGTACATACGGTGTGCCGCCCCCTCACTCAAAGTAGCTCTCGTGCATCTGACATACCACCCCCTGTGCAAGGAACCGGTCACCCCATATACCCCCCCAGACTCAGATATCAAATCCCACTTATGACCTGCCGACCCATAGCCTAAACAACTCGCCTGTCCTTAGCTTTTAGAACTTTCCCTACACACAATTTTCCGCCCCCCCCCCCTACAAACGTTCCGCCTCGAGTTTGAAGTGGGCGCCCCCAAATACACCTGCTGCCTCTGTCATCATCATCATCATTGTTGTTTTAGGGCGCGCCGACAACAAGGGTCATGTGGCGCCCATAACGCTAGACAAGATATATATATATAAAAGAGTTTCAACATCTCAGGGGCTTAAGGTGTGTCAAGGGTTAAATGTGAATACACCGCACGTGCTTCAACTAGTCAAAGAGTGAAAAAGACTGGCGATTACGTCCTAGGATGGTGAGTAAATGACATTAAATGAGACACTCTTTAAAAAAGCAGCAATGGCCGTGAAGTCCACAGTTGGATGCTCTCCAAGCAGCGAATCCAGTGAGGGCGACCCGTGGAAGTATCGCTGTCTCTCAACCTGAAAATCTCGACAATCCACGAGAACATGGCGCACAGACAGGCGCTCCCCACAGCGAGTACACTCCGGCGGGACATCTCTACAAAGTAAAAAGGAATGTGTTGCGTGGGTGTGACCAATGCGGAGCCTAGAGAGGATCACCTCCTCCCTCCTTGAACTCGCAGAACCTGAAAAGCGCTTAACGATCAGCGGTTTCAGGGCCCGAAGCCTTTGACCCTTTGGGTCCGTATCCCACCTGTCCTGCCATAATTTAGTCACGTGTTTTCGAATATGTGGGAACCAATCAGAGCACGGGATCCGAAGGCCCGATGGTACGGTGCCCTGTGCTGCCTGCTTTGCAGCGAGATCGGCGCGCTCGTTTCCAACGATACCTGAATGACTGGGGACCCAGGCTAGTATAACTTCTTTTTCTTGACATGCGTTCGGTGAAGTCTGTGTCTGATTTCATCTAAATAAAATGATGATGACTTAGTTCCGAAACACTCGAGGGCCTGTAGCGAAGATAGAGAGTCAGTGAATATAACACATCGGAGCTGTCTCGATAAAAGAATGGCGTCCAGGCAGCGTAGAATGGCGTATAACTCCGCAGTGAAAACCGAAGCAGCGGACGGTAGAGTGAAACATCTTGCAACATCATCACTTACAAAGGCACATCCGACACCATCCTGACCCTTGGATCCATCCGTATAAAAGAGCCTGTGGTTTGGATAAGAAGTCTGACAGTGCTCCAGAAAAACCTGTTGTGAGGCTACCGGAGTCAAATATCTGGTTTTTGAGACCAGGCTTGTGTCTATCGTTGGCTCGGCTACCATCCAAGGTTCGATGGACGGGGCCTGAAAAAGTTCCACCTGTTCCAAGTTAACTTGGGCGTCATCAAGCCAACTAGCTATCCTGTAATCTGCGTGCCGGGCATATTGAGGAGAGTGTTCAATTTGACGCCGTTGTTCATCTGAGAACAGCCTTCGGAAGGTTGGATGATTTGGGAACTGAAAAAGTTTTAGGGCATACTGCATGCCGTGCATTCTGCGCCTTAGGTCCAACGGCATCTCACTTGCCTCCACGAGCATACTGGAGGTGGGAGATGTGCGAAAAGCACCAATTATTATCCTGATGGCGTGATAATGAACTGTGTCCAGCATGCGTTTAGAGCTTTCCGTGGCGGCATCATATGCTATGGAACCATATTCTATTTTAGATCGGACCAAAGATCTATATAACATAAGGAGGGTTTTCTGGTCCGCGCCACACTTGAGCTTGGTTAGAACTTTAAAGATATTTAGAGCTTTGAAACATCTATCCCTTAGATCCTTGAAATGTGGTACGTATGTTAATTTCCTATCAATGATTACACCGAGAAAGCGGGTTTGTTCTACTACAGCTATGGCTTGTTTATACATTGTTAGGACAGGGTCAGTGCAATCATTTCGTTTACGACAAAAATGTACACATTTTGTTTTTTGCATTGAGAACTTCAAACCATTCTGTCCGCTCCATCGCTCCAATTTATCCAGGGCAATCTGCAACTGCCTCACGGCCGATGGTGTGGATGATGTCGTGACCCAAATAGTAAAATCATCGACAAAGAGGGCTGTTTTTATATTCGGAGGGATACCATCTGCTATGTCGTTGATAGCGATTGCGAACAGTGCAACAGAGAGGACGCTGCCTTGCGGTGTTCCATTTTCTTGCGTGTATTCATCAGATTCTGATGTGCCAACGCGGTATCGAAATCGTCTGTTCCTAAGAAAATTGGACAGAAACCATCCCAGGTGACCTCGCACACCTAGATCGAAGGCCTTCTGCAGGATACTGTGCCTCCAGGTGAGGTCGAAAGCTCGCTCAATGTCAAAAAAGACGGCAATTGTGTGCTGCTTTCTGCTGAAGCCTTTCCGGATAGACAAGTCTAGAGCTAAAAGGTGGTCAATGGTGCTTCGAGCCCTCCGGAATCCACATTGAATGTTTGAAAATAGATTATTGGTCTCCAAAAACGACATGAGGCGGACGTTAACCATCTTCTCCAGCAGCTTGCAGACGCAAGAGGTCAGTGAAATTGGGCGGTAGTCCCCAGGTGAGCTACCTTCCTTACCAGGCTTCAGTATAGGAACAACAACCGCGTCTCGCCACTGCTCGGGGAAATCATGCTCTACCCAGATTCGGTTAAAGATCTGAAGTAGAGATGCCAATGAGCTGTCAGGAAGATGGGAAAGCATTTCATTTCGAATAGTGTAAGGCCCAGGCGAAACTGGCCTAACAGAACGAAGTGCTCCTTTCAGTTCAAGCATTGTAAATGGAACATTATATGAGGCAGAATGGTTATTTCCGAAGTTAACAATTGTTTGCTCTGCTCGTTCGCGCAGACGCCTGAAGCTAGCATCCTGGACGTGGGAGCTACATCGCATACTAAAGGCTGCCGCCATACGGTTCGATACTTCTTTTGTGTCAGTTATTTTGATGCCGTTATCGTCTAATACGGGTGTGGATGTATATTGTGATCTACCCTGGAGTTGTTTGACTCTGGTCCAAACCTGTGTAATTGGCGTGAATCTATTCACAGTACAGACAAACTCCACCCACCACCTCCGCTTCGCATTTAACACAATGCGGCGGGCGAGTGCTCGGGCACGCTTAAACGCTACCTGTACCTAGTGCGGCGCCCCTGACCCAAATTGCCAGTCCTGCAACTGGTACACCGCTTCCCAGCTTAAAAGGTACCGCTCCGTCACCAGAAGTGTCGCCACCTTGCATAAAGGTCATACGTGATAGAAACTTCTCGCAAGTCTAGATTTTTGTGACTATCTGTGAAGTGAACATGCGTAAATATTTCAGAATATCCCGGCCATCTGTCTTTAAAAAAGGGTGTTTCCCCGTTTTGTGTGTAGGGGCATATGTCAAATACGGCACGGAATCATTAAATATAACAAAAGAGGAGGTGACACATGAAACAATTTGATCCAGGTGGCTACAGCATGCTTAAACAATGTCACACTCTCTATTGCGGTGATTCGACCGATGAACAAACACTGTTAACATCTCGTTTGGTTCAGTGTTTTATAAGAATATAACAACTAGTCATTAGCTGCATCATCGTCCCATCCGGTCACCAGAAATTCTACCTACTGTGTGGCTCATCATTAATCGTGTCGGATAGGTTCTGACTACATCGCCTTCTGAAAATCGAACACCGAAATTTTGACATTGGTTCGTTCGATAAGTCGTTTTGAAGTTTCGTTATCTAGAATAACCTGAGTGCACTTTTAATCTTGTTTCGTTCTAGAATAAGCTGAATGCATTTTAATAAGGTGTGACCATTTTCGGCAGGTTTCGAAGTTTGGTAGGTTCTTTGTCAACTTTTACTGAATTCAAATAATCTACGTCGGGCGTTGGACAACGACCTGTCTTTTACCTCCTCCTCTGGTGTCATATCACCCTTCAACTGCGAGCTTTGCGTGCTGCATACCCCACTCATCACCATTATGGTATGATTGACTACGGATACATGGAAAACTAACGCCCAGGCTAGATGGTCACACCATGCGTCATTCTTCTTTTTACGTCATTTTAACAAGCCTGTCATTAATTAATTAGCGCAGTTAACCCAATAGAAGATTACGCAGTCCCGTTATATTCTGTCGACACCGATCATAAATCATTTTTCGGGATAAACTTAACAATCCAGGAAAACCACTATATGCAGCTTTCTATGCCGAGGGCACACTGATAATTCGGACCGAAACCGAACGCAAAGACAATCGTATTATCTTGAGGAAGTTTTCATGCTAAACCAAATAACAAGGAGCGAAGTTTTAAATACATATTTCATCGAGCTCATGCGCATTCTAGATTTGCGCGCAGCTTACATTTGTGGTTTTGCTTCTTCTTACTCAGCTGCCGGGCCGTATCCTTCCAATTATGTCTCGCGTGCGTCTCGCCGAAGTTGTTCTCCCTGTGGAAGGAGACGGGGACAGAGAGCGTGAGTGACAAACAAAAGCTTTGCAAGAACAGCAAACCGATTGCATTTCCCCTCCCAAACGCAATTGAGACAGTGAACTCCATATGAGATAAAGTGACGGTATCAATCACTGCAAACTGTTGTCAGGAAGGCCCAAGTACTCTGTTATAGAAGACCGGAACACTCACACCCCCACCGGCAACATGGTGAAACTCTAATGTCAAATGCCACCACGAGCTACAGAAACAGTGTTTGTACGGTTAAAGCACACTTTAAACACCCTCCGAACCAAGCACCCACTAGGCAATATCCAGCAAAGTAAATGGGGATGCTTAAAGGAGGGTTTCGAGTGGACCTGTGGGGAACTTCCACTGTGGAACAACCTGGGAAAATCCTTGCCGGCCCGATCAAGTCGCCGCTTTATATGGACGCAAGGACATCCTAACGCAAAAACAAACGAGAGTGAACGATGAGGATGTCAGCATTATGCAATGCAAAGTGCTTCGCTTATGCAGTCTTTATTATACCGTTCATTCATTACATATACATATACTACTCAGAACTACTAATTTCAAAACCAGCACGCCGAACAGCGTCGCAGAACAAATTAGCAAACAATGCGAATTCTGAGTCTGACAAACATTAGAGACAATCGGTCGATTAGCCTGCTGATTTTTCGGGGCATATTCGCAGAGCGGCCTACCGGAACCTGCGGGCCGCCTCCACGTCCTTGCGCGACTTGGGCAGCGGGGCGCCCAGGTCCAGCATGGAGCTGATCCACTCGTAGCCGTAGTGCGGCGGCGCTGGCTCGCTGGAAGCTTGGTTGGACTGTGACACGTTCACGGGGGAGAATTCGTCAGCGACAGGCAAGGGCAGGAGAAATAAAAAACGCGGGTCGCTTGGAGCTAGAAGAATTGAGTCGTCTGGATCCAGATTCAGAGGCTTCGCCAGGAACCAACAAAGCCCTTTGGCATGAATCTCTCTTATACAGCTGAAAGTTAACTGATGAGGGTTAAGCCCAGCATTGGAACAATCAATGTAAATGGCACACATAAGCAAGACAAACAACTATGATATCCCTTCTCACAATGCAACTTAGCGGGGACAAAGAATGACGCTTAACTTGATAACATCTCAAAAAATGGTTTTAAGCAGCTTTATTTGATTTAACAAAGCAATTAAAAAAGTTTTTTTTTTCAGGTGACGGCCGAAGCCCTGTATTTTAATATCTTAACATCATCGTGTACTTTTGGGTTTCCCACACATACACACACACATACACACACACACACACAAACAAATAAAGGAGCAGACACTTTTCCAGGGTGCGAAGACCTTGAAGCCGAACAGAACAGGAAACAGAACTCACCACCAATTCTTGAGGTATCTACTTGCTGCTTACGTGAATACGTGACCATACTGTGAGCTAATATGCGACCTGCACTTTAGAAGTACTAAGAGCATGTAAACTCTCAAAACGAAAACTGAGGCATGAAACACAATTGCAAGAAGGAAAACTCGACGCCACAGAACCAGGCTGAACACAGCATGCTAAAATTACGTGTCGCACATATTTTAGACCATAAAATGTATGTGAAAGGGCGTTTAAGATCGCTATGTACGCTTGGTGGCTGAAATGTGTTTGGTTTTGATGATACTCAATCCATGACTGACAAACACCGTAACACTAATGTTCATTGACGGCTATCACACTCTACAAACGATCTTTGACGGAACCCCACTTCTGGATAAAAGCAGACTCTTTGTTTGATGTCTTTGAAATATACTGTTCAATACTTATGTAGTCATAAAGAAATCTTTTAAAGTTATGATAGGATATTTGCTCGGGCTGGACCCTATGTTTCCATATGAAGAATTTTGTAAGATATATCAAGTGATTTGCCAGACTGGTTAATTCTGGACTCCTTAGCCTAACCCCCAACATGACATCGCGACAGGATAACTGGTGTCGCATGTGCAAAAGATCTCTCACCTCATTCCACAGAATACGCACGGACGGGCAGTACCAAAATTTGTGTGTTAAAGTTTCCGAATACATTGGGCAATTTTTGCATTTATCACTATCAGCTATTCCGTAATGATAAAGCAACCTGTTTGTGGGCAGTATCCTTTTTATACAACGATACTGGAACCACCTCAGCTTCACATCTGAAGAGGTGCAATGAATGTGTTCATAAACACTTGGCCAGATAGATGGGTCCGCTATATTTAGTTCGGTTTGCCACTTCTGTTGGCATTTCTCAGGCATTGAAGGCCAGCGATTCTGAAGCCTGTGATATGCCCATTTTGATGTTTTGTGTATTTCCTTTAGGTCTTCAAAAATGTCAGTATCGTGAGGATAGGTTGGTTTCTCTGCTATGAGTTTTTGCTTCCAAGTTTGTGGAATCGATCTTAGTAATATCAGTGCGTTCAAAGGATGTAACGAAAATTTAGTTGCGACTTCGTTTGCCGACATCAATCTTTTCTCACTTATGTTATATATGTCTCGTACTCTAATGAGCCCCTTTTCAATGACGTTTTGCTTATGAAAAATGTTTCTCTTTTCTATATTGATTAGTTTATTGTTCCACAAAACTTCGTTCAGTATTTCGCTACCGCTAATTTCCTGATTTTCTTTGACGGTCATCCAAGCTGCTATTGTCTCTCTCCAGAACTTGCTCCGAACGCAGCTATCTATCTGTTTGTGGGAGGCATTGCAATGGAAAATAGTAGTGTCATTATTGATCCGCAGCTTGTGTCCCATCACTGACTTCCATTTTGCTTTGTTCTCCCGGTCTATAAATTTCCTCACCCAGGTCATCTTTAAACTCCTTGCCATTTCTCTCAAATCTGGAAACTTAAGACCTCCATTCTTGTATTTAGATTTTAGGGTAGCCCTTTTAATTTTGTCACGCTTTCCTCCCCAAACAAAGCTAAACATCTGCGTTTCAATTACTTTGAAAAATTCCGAATTTGGCTCTGGAAGCACCGTTAAGAGGTATACTAGCTGAGACAGGATTTCAGATTTCAGTAAGTGAATTCGTCCGAATGGGGTTAGACTTTTACCATTCCAAACATTCAATCTCCTTTTTATCGGATTTAACTTGCTCTTGTAATTTATCAAAGCAGTATCAGCATTTGGTTCGTTACAAATCTTGACCCCCAAAATTTCAATTGGACACGTTGGCCAGCTAATGCACGGATCAGTTTGAATAGGTAGCTTTTCCTTTGCGTTTTCCCCTATCCACATAGCTTGGGTTTTATCGTAATTCAACTGTAACCCAGAGACTGATTTGAAATCGTCAAAAATTTTGAGGCAGGTTTTAAGTGAGCGTGGTGTTCCATCGATCACCAGCGTTGCGTCGTCAGCGTATGCCAAAATCTTAACTTCATCATCAAGAAACGTCAATCCTTTTACGTTACGTGATTTCCTGATACCTTGCAGTAGTGGCTCGAATCCAAGCAAAAATAGCAAGCAGCTGGCCGGGCACCCTTGCCTCAGGCCTCTTTCAATAAAGTAGGGTTCAGATAGCATACCATTAATTTGAACCCTGGCTGTGGCGGCACAACTTGGATCTGAATCATATAATATTTTAATCCATTTCTTAAACGCCTCTCCGAAGCCAAAAGATGCAATTGCCCTTTTTAGGTAATCCCAATCCATACAATCATAAGCTTGTTTAATGTCACACGCTAGAATTAAAGCGGAAAGTCTTTCTTCGTTGCAGTGGTCAATGATGTCTAATACCAATCTTACATTCTCACCAATATATCGACCTTTGATAAATCCTGATTGGTCTTCGTTTATACAATTTTTTATTACTCTTCCGAGGCGAATAGCTAGACATTTAGTAACTATCTTGTATAAAGTATTGAGGAGGCTTATGGGACGCTGGTTTTCAATAAGTCGATTATCTTTGTCTTTTTTGGAATTAGAATAGTAACGCTGGTCTTTATATTTTTTGACATTTTTTCGGTGTTGAAAATCTCGTTACATACATCAAAAACCAGCCATTTCAGCTCAGGCCAAAAGTATTTATAAAACTCTCCGGTATACCCAGAAGGGCCGGGTGAGGTATTGTTCCGCATGACCGATACAGCATACGTTAGCTCATCCATGCTTAAGGGTCCTTCGCATTCCTCTTTATCCATACAGCTAAGTTGTTCCAACCCCACTAAAAATGGCTGAGAATCCCCTTGCATTGTTGATTGCTTATACAGGCTTTCGAAATAATCCTTTCCTTCCTGCAGCATAGCTTTTGTGTCAGTTATCAAAACTCTTTCTCCATCGTCCCCTATCTTATTTGCATACATGGTTTTGCATATCGTCCTGCCCCTGTTACGTTTTGTTAGTCCATGAAAATATTTTGTTCCCCTCTCTGCCAGGCTCCTCCACCGGACTTTGGAGAGAAACAGTCCCTTACGGGCTAGATCGGTGATTAAATTATTTCGTTGTTCTCTTAGCGTTGAAAGGCGTTCTTCGTTTCGAGGATAATCATTATCCGGTTCATTTAACTTGTGTTCTATTTCTGTTAGTATTTTTTCGGCCTCCTGCTTTTTTATGAGCTGCAAACTTAATGATGTGACCTCTCAGGACACACAGTACGGTCTGCATTAGTGTAGACTGTGATATAGAGTCCGACTGATTATCACGTATAATTTCGGAAAGTTTTCTACGTATCATAGTGACAAACTCTTCATCTTTTAGCATATCATTATTAAATTTCCAATAAGATTTTCCTGTCAAAACAGTTGGAATATTTAGTGACATTGTGATCATTTTATGATCGGAGAGGTAGCCGTCTCGCATGTCTGAATTCACGGCATCTCTTACTTCTAAGATATCTTTATTTACAAGAAAGAAGTCAATGCGGGATTTTGAAGGTGGATTTTGTCTTATGAACGTGTACTGCCTAGTTTGTGGGTTCAGTTCACGCCAAACATCTACGAGATTTTTATCGCACATATATTGGACCAGACTCTTCCTACATTTGTCATTGTTTCGTATACGCTGAGCCGCGGTCTCTCTGTCCATGGAAACATCCAGGCAAAAGTTGAAATCGCCTCCAACGACGGTGTAAAGACTATGGTATTCATCTAATCTTGAGCAAAAGTTCTCAATTACTCGCGGATTGTCCGCGTTTGGACCATAAAAATTTCCAACCGTAATTGAGGTGCCCTTATCTATTACCTCGAGAATAATGAACCGACCGTCTTTATCTTTATGCACGTTATCAATGGTAATCCCCGAATTAGGTCTGATTAGGATTCCCACGCCGCGACTTTTTGTATCCCCATGGCTAAAAACGCCAATACCTCCCCAGCGTCCGAGCAAATATTTTTCATCATCTTCATTGCTATGCGTTTCCTGCAATAGTATTATGTCAAATTTTAGTTTTTTCAACCAAGTTAATAACCTACTCTGTTTGGAAACGCCCCCCTCTGATCGTGAGCGAAGACCATTCACATTCAGGGATGCAAACCTAATGTTTGTGGTTAATCAGAACAAAGACATGCTGCATAACTGTCTGCTGAAATCCTGGGATCCGCCGTTTAATCGAGTTGCAAGGTCGATACATGTCCCATGATGAACCACCAGCAAAATCAAGTGAAGGGAATTCAACAAACACTATTGAGCAACTTTCAAATGCGTTGTACAAGCCAGTGCATTGAGTATTTTGCATATCATGTGACAAGTAGAGCATAATGGATGCGATGAAATACGTAACCGAAAACAAGAGAATGAGCGTACTTATGGCTCAAGGGAAAAAGAGGGAAAATAATGTAAGAGTAGAGAATGTAAGAAAAGAACGCTTGAGACCAAGTGTGGAACGGGCGCGTGTCTCAATTCAAGTGCATCAGCTTTACATTAATATCTCACCGACGTGAGGAAACATAAATGTGTGCCTACTTATCTCTAGTTTTCGGATTCCACTTAAACTAGAGGGCCTACGGTTCAAATAGCACGACTCGCCGGGTAGCCCATTACTGCTGCGAGCGCGTCACAGGGGCGCCACTCTCCTGCGCCTGCCACGGCAGACACCGGTAACACGTTTGTGATAGTCAGCTGATCGTACCGCACGCTGCAAACCAACCCACGGCGGCGCCCCGCCGCTCACACTGACGTCAGCGGGATGACCAATCAAAAGCGAGGAAAGGCCAGGCGCACGCTTCCCCAAAGACTGGCGCAAATATATAATACCGCCCGGCAGCTTCAGCAACTCGAAAAAGGAAATCAAGACCGATCTGAAAAGCTCGACAACTGCACGCATAAAAGCATGTAACAAACCACTGAGAGAGAATCAGACACGTGTGGAGACCCACGCTTCCCTCGCTGAGATGAAAACCGAAGGAAGAACTTACAAAACAAAAATGCACTGTTTACAGTATCTGGCAGTAAAAAGTGAACACGCGAGGATACCTATTGATCGTCTTTTTTACCTCGAAATGCTTAACAATAATCTGAGAGACATCCACAGACACTAGAAATTCACACAAGTAAACCACGTTTACCGAGTCCATGTTTCACTGACTGTTCGGCACAGTACCTTTTGTAGCAGAAGAGCCCGTTACCTGCGGCGGGTCAGCCGCTGCCGGCTCCGATGCCCTCGAGGAGCCAACGGCAAGAGGAGCCAGGGGCCCGGCGCCAGGTCCCGGGCTCCGGAGCGAAGCCCCGGACAGCCCCGCCGCTGTCGACGGAACAGCAGCAGGGGCGAGCCCGGCATCACGCGACTGCCGAGCATGCCCAGACGGGCAAACGCCGTCGAAGGAGCGAGGTCCAGCAGCAGCCGCGGGGCCCCCGGCGCTCCGCCGGGGAGGGAGATCCGGCGCCGACGGTTGCGACGGCCGGTCCCGGGACGACGCCGAGGCCCTCGACGGCTCCGGCACCCCCCGCGGGGACGTCACCCTCTGCCACAGCTGCCGAACTGCTTGAAGTGTGGTGATCCTGACAGGTGACGAAGTTGCTGACAGCTTGTAGCCGGGGAGTCCGTTGTTCGAGAACACCGACCAGAGTAGCTTCTCCTTCTTCATGGTGACCAGCTCGTTGTAGATTTGCCGATTCAGCCTCGTCAGGGACTCCGTTATGTACAGGCGGCGCTCCCTCGGTGCGGAACTGTTCCGGAGCTGAGTGCGCGCGTAATACACTTTATTACGCAGGTCCCGATCATGGAAGGCACAAATGATGGCATCGTCGCGAGAGAGCCTATGTGCCGTTGACAAATCTGAAGTTTCCACAGGGATGTGCGGAAGGCTGCTTCGAAGTGCCTTTACTGCCATGAGCTTAACATCTTCTCCCGGGCGCCGACTTCCGAAAACTTTACTTGACAACACCAGATTGATGCCACGCTCGTGCCTTTCCATTTCCTCCACCTGAGCACTCAGCAGGGATAGGTGCTGCTCGAAAGTTGAGGCCTGCTTTCCCATTTCTTCAATGGTCTTTTCCCTCTCGAACAATTCCCCTTCCAGCACTTCCACTTTCCTCTCCAGGGACTGTACCTTCGTCTCGAATGTTTTTGTTATTCTAGTCACTTCCGCCTCCATACTCTTCTGGATCGTTGTCTCGATAATTTCTCTGATGTAGGCCAGTGCCTCTGACGAAATTCCGCACTTACTGGCTCGAGGCGATTTTTTCTTAGGTGACGGTCCCGTTTTCTTTTTCTTTTCAAAGGTAGATATCATCTCCGACACAGAGTCTCTGTCCCGTTTTTTCCGTGGAGTCTCCGCGGCTGGCACCGATTCCGCGTCGCTAAAGACAGAGTCCGTATCTCCGGTTTGCGACATAACAGATTCACCTATAGATGATCCCGGCAATGCAACACTTTCCACGTTGTCCCACAATGTCAGAATTCACAATAGAAAATCACTGGTGGCCTGTCACCGGTTCACACCGCGCCCGTGATCCACGCACCACCCCTCAGCCGAGCATGCCGCGCAGCGCTGCTGGGCACAACCGCTCGACCCGGCGGTCAAGGTCAGACGCAATTAAAAAAGTTGCCTACATAAACTATGATTAAAAACATTCACTTTGCACAACAACCAGCTTTCTGAATTACATATAAAAGCAAATTCAAACATTATTCGTACCAGTTGATTGCATTCATAAACAGCGAAACTAGGCGGAGGGGCAACGGGGCACCGGGCCACCTTAACACGCGCATTGACGGGGGTCTGAGCCACCTTCGCTTTGACGGGGGGGGCGGGTACACGCCCCCCTAAGATCTCGAGAACCACGGTAGGTAGCCAAAAACGGTAAACGGCGTTGGGCTGCCCATCCACTTCTCCATCGAAAACATTTGAAGCATGTTTTTGTCAGGTCACATTTAAGGTCATGAGAGGCAGGGTTGGAAAAAACCCGGGTTTTTTTATAAAAAGCCCGCGGGTCCGGGTTTTTTGCGGTTTTTTGTGGGTTTTTTCCGGTTTTTTATTTTTGTTTTATAGCATTCTCGTCACACCGTTTCTAGATTAATGCCATTGTTTGAGCACGCATTAAGACTGTGATGCTTTCAATATCATCGTTCCTTATCAGTCTTTGCCTCACGTGGCGGAGGGGGAAAAAGCTCCTATTTCCCAAGCTGTTCTGAGTAAAGGTATCTTGGTTCTGAAGTACCCGATTGACGGCTGCGTGCAGAACCCTTCATAGTTTTATGGGCACCCATGAATAAGAAAAGTGAACCGACTTTTGACCAGAATAAAAATTTTTGGGGTTTATCAACTCATCTACTGCTATGGTTATACGGCGTTGTCGACTCTTATTACTGTTTTCTCTTAGGAGCCGGGTTCTCCGTACTCAAGAAATCCACCGGAAATAAACCCGGACGACCCCGTAGAAAGCAAGTGCGACAAGTACCGCACCACTGCGCCCCACATGAATTTACTTTCACTTTTCTAAATCAGCTCATATTCCTCAGGGACAAATGCTAGCGCTGGAAATCTTAGTCTGGTACATCAATAAGGGCCAGATCACAATTCTCAGAGCAGAGCAGGGGTGTATCCATTATTTGCTCAGGGGGAAGGGGCGTGAATATAGACTCGGGGGCACTGCACGGGGCCCCAAGTGCAAAGATCGCTAATGAAAATAAAAAGAATGTCAGCGGTGGCTGATGTGATTGTGGAATGAATCGGTGTGGTTCACGTGACTTTTAATGGCTGTTTTTACCTTCCTAAGTTGTTTCTTTGCTTATCTAGCTGAATAAAGCGTGGTATCTTTTTTATTATTTTGTGACCCGGGGACCATCTCTGAGGTGCCCCCAACACGAATTCTTTGGGCAGACTGATAAAAATTGGCCGGTGCCTTGAGACAAAACCTCCCCTCCCGCCAGAAAAAAACTTTTGAGTCGCCCGAAAACGAGTCTAGGGATCCCAGAGACCAGCTCTGGGGGCCCACGAACCAAGACAAACTCTTCAAGGTTCTCGAGATCAACACTGGGGGCCCCAAGAACAATTCTTGGGGTCTCCCGAAACCACCTCGGGGGACCCTAAGGACCGAATCTAGGGACCCCCGAAACCAAATTTCAGCCAGGTTCGAGACCAACTCGATGGGCCGACGCGACAAACCCTCGAAGGCCTTGGAGACCAACTCTGAGGCCACCGAGACGAATTCTTAAAGGCCATCCGAGAGCAACCCTGGGCTCCCCGAGAAAACTTTTCGGATCCCAAGTCAGACTCTTGGGCCCACCGAGACCAACTCTGGTGGCCCTCAGAGACCAGGTCTGGGCGCCCCCCCGTGACAAGCTCTTGAGGGTCCTCCAGGCCAACTCTGGAAACCCCGGGAAAACTTTTGGGGCTGCTTCAGAGACCAAGTCTGGGGGCCCAGAGATAAACTCTGGTATCCCGATAGCTGAATATGGGGGCCCCCAATTCAAAATTTTGGTGGGCCCTGCCAGACCAGCGCTTGGGCCCTGAGACTTGCTATTGAGAGTCTCCGGGACAAACATTGTGATGGTGTTCGTCTTCTTATAATCAACTTGGGGAACATAAATCAGAAAACGACAGGAGGCCACGCAGGAAGCTCTTTACAGAGCTTAAGTTCAGCCAAGGGGAGAGGCGGTCGCCCCACCTTGGCTGCGCGCCTGGAGTACAGCACGTGACTCCACCACGATAACCCTTAGAGGCTCCATGAGCTGGACAATGAAACTATTCGTGTGTCTCAGGCCAAAGTCAGTCAGAGTCACAATCTGAGACTGCACTGTTACTTTGGCATATTTTGAACCTGCAGAAATGTTTATAAATTTGTTAAGATATATATAATATATAGATTGAATTCTGGAAAAACTGTATCATACAGACAAAAACTAACGTCATATTCAGAGACAGTATTGGTCTTATCCAGTGACTTTTACCTGTTGCAAAAAATAATAGAAATTTGTGTTGCACAATGTGCAATTTATACGACATGTGGATTCTTGGGAATGATTTTCCTGGTAAGACGGCAAGGATTTCCAAATGCACTTTTAATGCAGTTTTCCAGTGGGTTGTATGAGGTGGCATGTGGTACTAATTCTACTAAACTTTGGCATATTCTACACATACTAAGGCTTAGTAGCTTTAAACGTGATGTGAATAGCAAAAAAAGACAATATTTTTACTCAGGGGCATGTAGAAAATGATTTATGAAAAAAACCCAGGTGGGTTTTATCCACTAAAAAACCCACTAAAAACCCAAAAAACCCGGGCAGTGGGTAGTGCGCAGTGCCAACCCTGATGAGAGGTCAAAACATGCCGTCATAGGGATAACATGTAAATTCAGTTTTTCGGCCATTACATCTGAACAAGTAAAAGATAGAGCAAAACGACCTGAACTGTATGAATCCTCTCAGCAAGCCGAATCGAATGATATATAATTTGACCTTGCTAGGTCAAATCAAGGATTTAACCTGACCTGAGGTCAGGTCAGGGTCAAATTATATAAAATGGATATCATTAGAACCGCAAGGCCCAGGCGAGTCTAATGCAGCTAAAATAAACGCTCTATCACTATCCGTTACTGAGTTATACAGTAAAAACCATTTTTCCCATGTATTTTCAATGGAGAGGTCATGCCTCGTACCTGACCTTAGGTCATCGATATCAAAAAATACCGGAACATATTTTAGAGAACTCGATGGGGCCATTATGTGAAATGAGTTTTAATCGGATAAGTTCACCCTGCTCCGACTTATGCTATCTTAAACTTTTTTGAGGTCGGGTCACTTGACCTGTACTGGTGACCTGACCTGAGATGACATAACCTTAAAATTTTCACAGAAGTTGTAAAAATGATGAAAGAAAAGGCATCCCAAGTACGGCGGCGCTACGCGCCGCCGTTTTTCTGCTGTCTCCGAAAAACCCCAGCGGGCGGGTACCCGCCCCTCCAGTTTTTTTAGATAGCTTACAAACAGCGGCGCGGAACGCCGCCGTACTAGGCATACCTTTTCCCTTATCATTTTTACAACTTTTGTTCTCAAAACTCTAAGGTTAGGTCATGTCAGGTCAGGTCACCAGTACAGGTCAAATGACATGACCTAAAAAAAGTTTAAGATAGCGTAAGTCAGAACAGGGAGAACTTACCCGATTGAAACCTGTTCCGGCATTTTGTGTATCGATGACCTAAGGTCAGCTACGAGCCATGACCTCTCCATTGGAAATACATGGGAAAAATGGTTTTAACTGAATAACTTAGTAATGGATAGCGATTTAGCGTTGATTTTAACTGCACTAGATTTGCCTTGTCATTGCAGTTTTAATGATATACATTTTACCTAATTTGACCTTGCCCTGAGCTCAGGTCAGGTCAAATCCTTCATTTGACCTAGCAAGGTCATATAACATATAATTCGATTCGACTTGCTGCGAGGATTCATATAATTCAAATTGTTTTGCTCTATCTTTACTTGTTCAGGTGTAATGACCGAAAACCTCCATTTACATGTTCTCCCTATGATGGCAGTTTTGACCTCTAATGACCTTAAATGTGACCCGACAAAAATGGTTCAAATATTTTCGATAGAGAAGTGGATGGGCTACCCAACGCCGTTTACCGTTTTTTCCCTATCTAGCGTGGTTCTCGAGATCTTAAGGGGGCGTGTACCCCCCCGTCAAAGCGAAGGTGGCTCAGACCTCCATCAATGCGCGTGTTGAATTATGAATTTTAGACTAACCCCATGGTGTTGAATGTAAATAAGGTTGAAATCTCAAAGGTCCCCCCTCCTTAAATCCAGACCCTCCGCCACTGCTGATCACATTATTGATAGAAGAATTGCGAAAATAATAGTAGGATTTGTATGAGTGCGTCGGCATCATACCAAGACGAGTCCAGTTTTGATGGGTTCACAAGCCCCAACAAACTCTGCCACGGGGCCTACTGTACCATTCCTTAAACAGACTCACAGCGGTGGATGTGCGCAGTATAGACTTCCTGCTGGGCGCGCGGCCTAGGCCGGTCGGTTCCGAAGCGACGGAACCCCGCGACGCCACCGACGCCCGGCCGCCTCCCGTCTCGCGCGACGAGGAGCGGTCCCGCGGACTGCCGGAGCCGGGCCGCCGGTTCTCCTTGCCGGGCCGCCGGTTCCCTGCTGCACCGGTCCAGAAGGAGAGGAATGTCACCCAAACCCCGCGCCGACGCAGTATTTATGGCTACGTGAGTCAAGCGACGTCTAACTTTTTTCCGTTCCTTTGTTCCTTTGCCAAGTTTGTTCCGTTCTTTTCACCTAGGAATCAAGTTATCACCGGTCCTGAAGTAACTAGAGAGTTCGAACAATCTCGTATTTTCACCTATTTTTCAAACAATTGAATGGTGTTATATTTATTCCCATTGTTCACACAGCATTAAAAGAAGAGCCAGAAATGCTTAGTCACATTTCGACCTTTTCTATCAATACAAAAAATGATATAGTTTTAATCAAAAGAAATATGTTTGCTATCTTTGGAAATATCTATTATGTATTGTTTTCTTATCGATTATTACCAAAATCGTAAAAGTGGGGCTGAAACTACTGTTCTACTGTTTGAACGGCTGTGAAAAATGTATCCTCTAATATCGTTGAGTGTTTTTTTAAGTCGTATGTACTTGTCATTAAAACAAACTGCACGACTCTCAGACTCAGAGTTACGGCCCATTCCATGTTATTGGTATTATGATATAGGTATTGCTTTCCCATTTCCTTTGCACATCTCCAAATCATCACCAGTCCGTACTTAAAAAGGAGGCTGGCCTTATACGGGCAAACGACACGTTGGTTCTGCATAAAAACTGTCAACAAGGCATCACTACACTGTTCCTACAAGTGTACATTGTCTTGGTATGTATACGTATACATGCCCTGGAGGTATATGTTGCCACAAAACTCATGTACTTGAAAATGGTAAGGCGTTGAAAGTCATTCCAAGATGATCACATCCAAATTAGCAATTATCTGGAAACAACATCAGAGCTCCTTCACAGAACCGGTCCAAACTTTAGCACATTTTGATATTTTACCGACGATATGTCATTCTTTCCACTTCAACTTGCCTTGAAAGTGCACTGTGCAAAGCCAAATACGTTATACAGGCAGACATATCGAGACAAGAATTCTCACCTGTTCGCCGCAACAGCGACGAGTTTGCTGATTCCTCCGCAGCGCGGCGCTGGGATCTCTCGACGGCACCGCGGCGCAGAAGTCTGCTAATGTATTTGGACTGGGGACTGTAGTCGATGGAGGCCAGCTGCCTCCTGACGGGGAGGGCGGTGTGCCCGGCCGCCGCTCACACTGGGCACCGTCCGAGGCGGACCGCGCCGCCGGACGCCCCGAGCCGCGCGGGGCCGCACACGAGTCGGACCGACCCGCCCCCCGCGGCGACTTCCCCGGTCGCGGGCAGGCCGTGGCCATTCCAGCGGCCCGTCCGTGCACGCTCCTCCTCTCCACACCACTGCGGCTCGCCGCCGGCGTCGACACACAGCCTCGCTTCTGTCGCGCGCCAGCGGGCCCGCGGCTGTGAAGGGTGGCGCGCGAGCACACTCGCTCCACGCGCGGCGTGACGCAGCTCGGCCGGTGGCGAGTCTGCGAGGTGGACGATCTGACCCGGCTGGGGTAGGTGACCCGGGGCAGGTCCCGGCGCGGCCGCCCAGACACGGCCACGTCGGCAGCGCTGCCACACCCCAGCTGGTCGGCCTGGTTGTGGGTCTCCACCCATGTCACGCCGGCGGCACACGAGTGCGACCGTACCGGGGTGGTGGAGCGCGAGCGGGACGACTTCCGCGGCTCCTGCACGTGGAAGAGCGCGGACGAGCGGACAGTGTGCCGGCCTGGGCTGCCCGGCGATCTGTTTCGTTTTGTTCGGCGCGCGCTCGTGTCAGACCGAGGCGAACGATCGGAGCGATTGGAGCCGACCGAACGGGGTGATGCCAGGTTAGTGCGCGTAGACGTGAACTCAGGCGAGGCGAAAACAGGCGAAGCATTCTTCAGATGATCCAGCTGATTCTTCAGCTTGTTGATGCGAGCCTCCTGTGACGGTGAGCGGTTGGGCCGGTATGAAGCTGCTCCCCCTCTCGGTTTGGGGCCGTTCGAGCTCGACGGAGGGCTGCGGACCGCCGAACGGCGCGTGGCCTCCGATGTCGCAGAGGTTGTCTTGGGATACCGTGTCTTGGAGGACACTGGAGAAATACCAGACGACCTCTGGCCTTGTGATGAGGTCATGGGGGGCCGCGATGACAGCGAGCCAGGCTTTCTGGATGCAGTGCTTCTGCTGGATTGAGGGGAGGCGCGCTGCAGACTTCCGGAGTGATCCGATGCAGCGCTACCACCGCGCCTACACGCAGCAACCGAAGACGCAGACGACTTCCTGCTTCCTTTTGACCCAGCATTTGATGCCGCGTGATTTCTGTCGCCGTTTTTCAGTGACTGCTTGTTCAATATTCCCCTGTTTGGTGCTGTGCGAGGTGTCCCGAGCTTTGGCACATTAGATTTGGGAACAGCTCCCTTACAAACATGCGGCCCCTTGGTTGTAGATTTAGGCGCCGGCAACGTGGACTTTGACTTAGCCTTCGTAGCATTTGTAGCCCTCAAGAACCCATGTTTTGGAGGGCCATTCGATGTATTAGGCGGTTTACCGGCAAGCGGAGCTGAGCTTGATGGTTCAGATGCATTTTGTGATTTCGTTCTCACTTTTTTCAAGAGCACAGACGGACGTAAGGGCTTCTTTGTTTCTCTTTGAGGAGGGGGACTTTTGCATGGGCGGATAACAGCAGTGACCACCTGAGGCTGCTTAGCCATCTTTCCCTGAAAATAAAAAGAAGAAAATATATACTTATAGCATTTCAACAAACATCAGTGATTATCCATCCTAAGATGGCAAGATGACGATCACCTACAGCAGCACATACACTTCAATAAACATAGGCTAAGACATAGGAATATGTTTACACGTTTTCTCAAGGGTTTAGGTGGACCGATATTTGTATAGCGAAATGCGTAATTCTGCTGTACAAAAACACTTTCCTTCCAAATACAACGGGGGAATGGAACCAACTCCCTGCAGATATCGGACAGATGAACCCTACCTCATTCAAACGTACGGTATCTGAGCATCTTGCACAAACGCGGGCACCAATCTCCTTTCGATTGGGGCCAAAATTGGGAAAAAATCCATACCCAGCTCAGGGTGGGTGCCCCACAACAAAACTCCAGATCTGTTCGAATTACAATTGTTTGATTCACAAAAGTGCACTTGTGGGTAAGCGACCCAAAACCCAAAAAAAAAACATTTTATTCTCAACTGTTCACTTCACGATTTACCCAGAACAGACCTATTCAGATTACTAGATAAAAAAGGGACAGGACGTCGAAAAATTAGCAGCGGGAGAAGATACTCAGGTATCAGGTAACGGCCTCGGCGCCAGCAGCGGGCGGGACGTGACCTATGCATTTAAAAATTTCCTCATTTGAAACTTAGATATATTCCTAGCCGCCTGGCAGTGTGTCGGTACTGTGCAGGTTTACCGTGGGCACCGGCTACTGGCGGGTCACCCGGCTGCCTCCCGCCCGAAGCTGTGACCGTGACGGATCTGGCATGACCAAAGTGTTGTATATTCGCATGTGTATGTGTGGACAAATAATGGAAGCATAGATTTTGTGTATTTCCTTCTTCACCACCACCACCACCACTGCCCCTTAGTGACCTTCGTCCATTTGGAAGCAGCCATCAACGACCACATGTTGTTTTCTATCTTATAAGAAAGTGCAGATCCACCTTAGTAGCTTGCCTTTTACCCCATAACTCTGCAATCTCCTTAGAAGACGATCATGCGGGACCAAATCGAACACGGGAGTCGTTGTGACGGGAGTCGTTTTCCCGCACCGGATGTGATCTTACCTGCTTGCGTTTTTACCACTCGTCTGGTTTTATTCTGCATGTTCACATTGTTTTTCCCTCATCTGTTTTTA
This sequence comes from Lepas anatifera, assembly GCA_034440635.1. Classification (NCBI taxonomy): domain Eukaryota; kingdom Metazoa; phylum Arthropoda; class Thecostraca; family Lepadidae; genus Lepas; species Lepas anatifera. The sequence goes on along the minus strand of JAOTON010001976.1, from coordinate 63,161 downwards.
AACCTCATGTTTGCATTGTGTTTATCTTTTGGGTCGTTTCTGTGAATACACGTATGGACTTAACACCTTCTGGAAATCAGAATGAGTTGACAGGTTTACTCTGTTAGAGCCTCAGTGTCCCATCCTCTAATGTCTGTAGATGTTGTAAGTCACATGAACATTTTTGCATAAATCCACATTGATATTCTGAAAGAAAGAGATGAATGCTCAGGTGTGCAATTCTTGGATGGATCAACCACTTTTTGCAGAAATGTTCACCACCACCCCTTTGGGTTCGCTCATACTTTGTATGCAAGCTTGCCCATGGGAACCATTGTGTTTGGCAGATTTTTCTGGTCTGACAAATAGGTCACAAGATAGGAATTACAGAAATTTCAAGGTCAGATATTAAGTTGTGACACACTTTTATCTTATTGCCTGGAAGAATTAAATAATCTGAAACTTTTGTACCTACCATACAAAGAAAGCTAATGCACATGGCTCTTCATAAACAAATGTGTGCTGACCTAAGGTCAAATATTGACCTGATGACCTCTTGACATTTTCTTTAAATTGGAAATTTTTGTTCAAAGTCAAATTATTTTTCTGTTTCTGGTGTGAAACTTTGCTGGGGTTCACACAAAACATCTGTAATAATTTTTTTTTGGTTCTACAAACCCTTACTTGGATTAATGAGATCACAAAGCAGGTCATGTCACAGGTTTTACAGAAGTTGTCATGCGACCACTCTGGATTTTAATTGATATGGGTATCATTTTAAAGCTAGTGAGCTTCTGACAGCATTAACATATATGAAACTTAGAAGCAACAAACATTTTAATGACCTTGACCTTAGCATGTGATCTAGCTTGTCCTTGTGTTTTTGGTTAGAATCCTATAATGCTATTGATTTTTAATGCATTAGGCACACAATGCTTGTGTGTCAGCATTTGGGAAATGCTGGATTTTACTCTGTAGCCAGTTAAGAGATCCTAACCTCAGGTTATGGCTTAGCATGACATCAATAAAGAAACAAAAACAAATACTGAGTATACTAAGCGCTTTGCCGAATATGGCACAGATAACACGTACTATATCTAACACAAGTACAAATTTGGGTTGAGAAATGGTTTAACCTAACACAGAGCCTTCATCCAGTGTGCAAAGTATGGCATTTTCGACGAGATCTCGTCGGTGCGAGTGCCCTTGGAGACAGGAGCGAGTGGTGCAAATTTAAGACTGGTGGGAGGAAGGCGACACTGAAAAAAATAAAATAATGGCTGAATAGTTATGAAGACACAGGAGGGGGCCTTATAAAAAGTCCTTAACTAACTAATAAGAGAGGTAGCATTGCATTGTGTGGGTAGGAATGTGTGCGTTTTTCTCCCTGGTATATGGCAGATTGGTGAGATTTTTTTAGGCTGGTGGTGCGATAATTTTGGATGGCTGGTGCGACTCGTCTGGCCTGCTGCCATACTTTGAAGACTGGGCCTTCATCATTTACCTACATAAGAATATCAGGTTACTGTTAAAAGAGGCACCTAGAGCCTAGACCATAGATATTTACCTGTCATTCCTATCACGATGATAAACACCGCATACAACCCAAACTGATATCCATTTTCTTCTGCCGCCACGGCGATAATCGATGCAGCACAAATGCTTGGCACAAAGTTATCTACTACCCTGGGCACAAGCGGCGAATCGAATTCGCTAAGGAAAACTGAGGAAGACATCGAATTTGAAATTGAAATACTCGCGCCGCGTCTGTGTCGGCGTAACGTAAACATCCCCAGTGCTGCCATTGCGCATTGTCAGTGAGTACCAGATATGTGGTCGAAACTCAAAAACTTGGAATAGGTCTCAAAGCACGGCCAGTTGCACCGACAGACGCAAAGAGGGGGCATGCATTGGTGGACGCAGGGGGGCATTCCGGCCATACCCCCAAAGCTCTGGAGGGGGCAAAATATTTTTTGGACCCCAAGGGCCGGAAAAAATTGTAAAAAAAATGGGGGTTACACTAGGTCTGTCGAGCAAAAAATATTCGCTCCCACCCCCCCCCCAGAAGAGCGATCCTCGTACTTGGAGAGGTAGCTTATACTAGGTTTGTCGAGCACCCAAATTACATGTCCCACCCAGCCCCTTCCCCCTCCCCTGGAGGAGAGGCAGACATGGGTTTTGCCCCCCACAAAAAAAAAAACTCGGGTCTGCGTCCACCCCTGGGGGCATTGTTCTGAAACATTAGGCGCAGGAGGTATTGAATCACGTACAAACTGCATAAGACCAATATTGCAATCAGCTGGAGATATCTTCTCGACCCAGGGGACTCCTGGATGGGTAAAAGCTGGCACGGCAATACGTATACGTATTAATATACGTAATACGTATCGCAATATATTGCGAATTGTACAATTCCTACACAAAGTCTATGGGAGACCCAAAATCCAGGGGGGCTCAGAATTCCCCTTGATTTTGGTTCTCCCATGTTGCTATAGGGCTTTTAATTATTAAAAATAATTAAATGGTACCATGCCATCGTTACCCAATCCACAACACACCTGGATTGAGGAGAGACTTCCTGCCTTGGCAATGATCATGTTGTAAGGATTTTCTCTGGCTTAGAGGGTGCGTCTATACACTGGTGGATCCACGTGGGCCAAGTGGGCCGTTGCCCCCACCAAAGCTTAAAATAATATATTTTTCCCAATAGGCTTAAATTTTTACCGTTTTCAAAAACATTTTCGCGATTTTCCTCGATTTGGCCCTTTTCCTTTTCCTCGCCCCCTTTTCCCCCAAAAATTGGTTTACCCCCTCTCAAAGCTTCTCCTGGATCCGCCTATGGCTAAATACCGTTGAAAAGTTGTTCATCTGTACGTCTGGACCGTTATCAATAAATGAGGATTTTGGTTAACGCATCCATAGTTTGGTGATGAGCTATAATATTTGTTTCAAGAACATTAATTTGAAATAATTATTCAGTTTATCTTTTTATAATATAAATTTTAATATAATTTATTAAAATCTTCGAAAAATAAATATTATACTTTGAATCACATTAAAAAGTTTAAACCCTTACCTAGGTGGCAGTGATGTCGACCCAGTTTTAGACGCAAGCAGCTGGCCTTGAGCTCCTCGTCTGCGCTGTCGCGCCAGAAGTCGGCGGTGTGGGAATTTGTGACAGGAGTTTTGTCGTTATTATTTGTTGCCGGTTTATATATTCAAACCTTGTTTGCTTTCTCTGGGATAGGTGGAGGCATCGTGCACCTTGTGGACGATTTTGGTGGTGGATGAAGACCCTGGCACGCAAGATTTGAGAAGTTGTCCTCACGGTGTTTGTTGGTGTGACGAAATCCTACCTTTGTTTACGTGTTAGCACCAGGCAAAAAATCATATTTCTGCAAGGCGAGTGAGCGATACGAAGCCACATATTATAGCTCGAATCTTGGTTCCGATATCTAAGGGTCACCTGTAACAGTAGCTTTATTTCCAAGGTCTTCCAGTGACCATTTCTCAGTGCCACTTTGATCTCAGTTTTACCTGATTTGGATAGGAAGTATTTTGTGAGACAATTGTGATTGTACAAAGTGAGTGTAGATAGGGACGATTGAGTGCTTGACTGTGTACCTGTGCTGCATACTGCGCATTTAAACTGTCCCAGTCCCCTGCTCTGGAAGTCTTTCATCATTCAGAAGAGGTCTAAGACCATGGCCAGTGACGTGGAGACTCTGTCGAGTAATGCGAATGTTGGACCTAATAAAACGCAAGGTAAGCTGGATAGTTTTCAAGGTGTAGCTTTTTGTTTTACTAGGATTTCTCAGTTTTGAGTATTTTTCTCCTTTGATATCTCTATTTCTATTTCAGTGGGAGAAACTTGTCATTGTTCCCAAGCATGAGCCAGTCTACAGAATGTGGCAGGTGACTCAACGAGGTGCTTGGGGCAGCCCAAAGCCTGCCCCAATTGGGACAGTAATTTGGTTCCTGGGAAACCTCTTCCAACGAGGGAAATTTTTTACTGATACAAGTTTTATCTACTCTATTTGAAACAAAACACCCAGAAATAAAATAAAACTGTGCATCTGACCCGACGACGATGACATACTCACAACCCTCCATGTACCAAAGCAATAGAAAGTCATGTACAGCAGCTATCTTGCATTCATTATGCACCATTTCAAGGATACCTTTATTCAAAGGTATATTGACGAGCAAAGTCTTCTCCAAGTGACATCATTTTCCCTGCTTTCAAGTCGCATCAATCGATGCTTTTGAAAATATTTCAATTGACAACTATATTCAAATATAATATTTTTCCACAGCTCAATAACTTTGGTCCCTTTTTTCTCATGTTTGCATGAAAGCATCTAAAAATTTGGAATATTTTCACAAGACCCAAGGGAAGAAAGATCCCCTTTTGCCCCTGTGACATTACATCACACACTGGCATTTGTTCTTGGGAGGGGGCTGGCATGATGTGCCGGCCTTTGGCGATCAAAACAGTGGAGTAAATGCAAAAAAACTACCTACATACAGGGAAATTTTATTTTGAGCTCTAAGATTATTTTATCTAACTAGAATTAGGTTTATCTTACAAATGTAAAAAATAATGGTAAATATATATTTTGAAAGGTGCTCATTGCCTGATTTTCTTTTCACTTCCAGGAACTTACATTGATTAAAAATTTCCTTCATCTGGTATCTTTTAAACCATATTTCGCTTGATGACAAATATGATGCTTCTAAGACAAACTAACTTTTCCATTGCAAGTTTAACTTATGATTGTAATTTCTTTCAATTATTTTTTTCTTGTTCCCCTAGGTGATTTTACCCAGACTGACTGCTGCCACAAGAGCCCCCCTGCCCCAAGCTTGACCAAAATCTGCCCCAAATTGGTAGGTGTGCCCTGAGGCTGCCCCAACGAGATTTCGTTGAAATCTGCCACCTTCTGCAGACTGGAGCATGAGTGTTTTGCTTACTCAGTAATGGAAACAATGACCTTATTAATACCCTAGGCATATATTGACAATTTGCAATGCATATAGCATATACTCTTAGTTGACAAGTGGCTCACAATGCCTAAACCATCTTCATTTAAAAGAAAAGCACTTGTTATGTTGGCTGTGCCTCCTGTGTCCCCATAGGGATTGCTGTAGCAATTATTATGCTTTATGGATGGTTTGGTGTGAGTTGCTTGCTTTTTATTGTTGATGTGATGTGAGATGCCATGAAAAAATGTGTATGGATTCACTTAACAAACAAAGCCTGTTGGTTGTCATTGTACAAAGTGATTGTAGATCACATGCTCATGTCTGCTCAGTCTCTTTACAATGTGTGTGCCAAAATTCAAAACTTTCTGGATGTGATGTTTTGTAAGTGGCATTGTTCCAGAAAGTAATTTATTTATTTTATTTACTCAAATTCATCACCAACAGGTTTAGAACCCACTGATAGGTGAAGTCCTCTGTTAAAATTGTAGTGGGATATACAAGATATTAAATGAGCTAGTAAAAACATACAAACAGTCACATAAAACACAAAAGCAATAGGGGTATGCTCCTTTAAAATGGAAATGCACCTTCCCAGAAATGGGAATGCTTGTGACAGTTTGTTCATAAAACCTAACAGGCTGCCAGAAAAGAACATGGGAAGCTTTTCGTGTCAACATTTCACTGACTTTGTTAAATTTTGAGGGAGTTCTTAAAATTAAGATATCCATCTTAAAACTCTGCCTAAATAGTTTTATTCAATATGCATCTTAACAGGGAAACCTACAGTTACCCACCGCTACAGGGTTTTCACAGCCAAATAATAGGTGTGCCTAGTGATGCTCTACTTAGTCAACGTTTCTTCGTCACCAAAAACAAGTTCGTGCTATTGAAATGCATTAGGAAAGCAACGCTGCACGAAATGAAAAAAGCTACATAAAGAAGCGAACAGAAAACCCAATTAAATAGGTCAAAATCGTATTTAAATACGAAAAAAACCATAAAGTTTCAATATTTGAACCTCATTTCAGTTTTTGTTTAAGCTTTTATTATTGAATTTGAACACTTCATATCAGATAACAACTATTCACTTTGACCTTTTTTCTTACTTTTCGTCACTTCTAGTGTTCGCGTTCTACCGTGAGAAGACCGTAAGAGAGAATCGCGAGGTCATAATCTATGGCACATGTCAAACATTCTGACGCCCTGCTGTTTTTGCAGAAAACTCTGGAAGGCCCCCAAAGGAAAAGAAGGCTTCCAGCAATAACAACAACCAGCCCAAAAAGCTGGTAGAGTACAGTAAGGACAAACTTCTGGAGCTGAAGACGGCGCCGCTTTCTCACCAGAAGCCGAAAGTGTTCGTCGATGACGCCCGCATATCCAGGTAAGTGTGTGGGCATTGTCCGTAGGAAAGTTCGAACATCATCAATTCTAGTGTTTGTTCTCCTGTACACTCGCTTGAGGCAACACCAGAATAATGAAACATTAGAATCCAGAGATCGGTGTTTGTTTTGCGCATGGAGGGTGCTGTGGCCGGGCTCAGGCTGGGCAGGTCGAGTCTGCGTGAGCTCTGGGGGCCACTGTCCACGCTGTGTATCTGGCTCGACCTGGGCCCCGTTTCATAAAAGTTGTGGAAATGCGGCGTGTTTTACACCACATTCACCTCAAAGTTACGCCGTACAAATTACGTTTCACAAAGAGCGGTGACATGCACAAAGCGGCGTAGATATCAAATGCAGCGTGAATTACGCCCAATTCCAGAATGGAATTACCCCTTTCAAATATGGCATATAATGCTTTATTAACATTCAAAAGGGCATATTTATTTTCAATAAATTATTTGAATGAAAATTATTGTACTTACTGCTCGTAATCGATTTTTAAGTTTCTAGTGCACTTTTACAAATACTGCAGAAAAAGGTGCACTAAAATAAAAATACGACGTATTTGTTTTTGACCGTACCCCATTTTTAGGTAGTTACTCTCAAGAAAAGCTTATTGTATTGTTGTGCGAGTGTAGTTCAGTGAGATAGTGAACTGTGAAATGTCTGTGCACCTTACAATTTCGTGAAACTGGGAAAGGAATAGTGAGTAAACATCTTTGAAGAATAACTAGATCAAGATGCTGGTACTAGATACCTACATAGGTATATCATCATTTTCGCCAGAGGCCTCAGTAGAGATACTTGGATTTTGTTGTTGACAGATACCTTAAATTAAATATTTACCCTCCATAGACTCCATATAACACTTCGTCAATGTCAGCCTATCTAGGGTTCTGTCCTCACTAGACTATAAAATAACAGTAACGGCAGAAAGTCTAAAGTAAAAATCAATGTCAGCTTTCCTGCGTATTTGCATCAATAGCTATCATCATTTTGGCATATCAAATGGCCATAGAACTCTACATATCAGCTCAATTTGGCATGTGCAACTTACTTCATACCTGTGCAAGGAAGAACTTGCACACCTTTTATTTAAGTTTATTTTACATTCATGACTCCTTTTGTCCTTCACTACACTACCTAATATGGCCCCAGATTCAGAATTTCATAAAAATTATATATTTTTCATGTTTTGCTTCATTGTCTGATAAATGTTACGCTGCTATATCTTGCATAGCTTTTCAGGAGTGTTTTACATATTCAACGTACATGTTGTCTGCTATATGAAACAATACTGGCAATATTCTACGCTGAATTCCAGTACAGCGTAGTTTAGAGCAGCGTAACTTTGCAAGTAGTTGTATTTTACGCTGCATTTTTGTGAAACAAGATTGTGGTGTATTATTCACTTTCTACGCTGCATTATGCTACTTCTACGCTATAAGTATAAGTTACGCCTTTTATGAAATGGGGCTCAGGTGGAGCCTGCGAGATGTCTTTGATTGGTGTAAAAACGCCTCGTTTGAATTCATATTCATTTGTGGTGCAGATTGAAGGTCCAATCTGGTCCAAAGTGAATTGATGGGTGAAAGCACGAAGGTGATCAAATACTGCCAGATTGTATACCAGTTTAACGTCACCCCGGTTTGTATTTTTGCCTCTAAGCGAGGAAAATTTAAAAATGCGAAATATTAGGCTTATTTGTCATTTCTATCTAAAATAAGGCCATATCCATTATTTTCAATAAATTTTGAGCGATATCCACCACAGTGTGCAATCATCGAGGTGCCACGTTCCCTTTAAAGGGAGATCGCGAAAAAATTATTGGCTAGATCTAAGGGTCACAAAAAGTTGTTTCAGAAGTCCTATTCTCATTTCTGCGAATTCGGCCTGCAAATGCCTTAAAATTGCTCTCAAAGTCAACATTTATAGACGACTTTACCGGTACACCTCTTATCGATGTAAATGACGTATCCCCGGCTAAGGCTTTCAGATTCTCTAAAAAAACGGTCCCATTTTTCCTATGCAGTGACTTGAAAGTTTAAAACTTTTAAATAGAAAGTTTTTTTAAATAGCTTCAGTCAAAAATAATATAAAAACAAAAATATAGGACTTTTAAGAAATCACAATTGAACAATTAGAACGTACAGCCACCTCATACGGGGTCACGTGACCTTTCTGACGCAAAAGTTTTGTCATCCTCGGGCTCAAGCAGAAAACGACTCAAGACCCGAGGTACAAAACGGCTGAAGACTTGAGTAATTATGTTTTTCTTCGTTTCTAGGGCAAACTAATTCATTTTGTATTTTTTAAAGGCTTTGTAAATTATTAAGATGTTCCTGGCCTGCCCTCGAATCGAAAATGTAAAATACACTGAAGATTATATATTCGGGCACAGCCCTTCATCAGAATCGTGGAGTAAATATCAATAATTCTCAGTCCTAGTATAGCCAGACCTCGAATTGACAGACCTCGAAGCAATTGACAGTTTCGTATTCGAGGTCTGGCTATACTAGGACTGAGAATTATTGATATTTACTCCACGATTCTGATGAAGGGCTGTGCCCGAATATATAATCTTCAGTGTTTTTACATTTCCGGATTCGAGGAGGCCAGGGAACATCTTAACAACTCATCATCATGCTCCTCGCCGCAGCACTTCAAAACTTATCAACGCTTTGTAAATTAATTGAAATACAAATACAGGAGAACAGATGTTTTCGTTACAAAAAAACATTACTTTTCAACTTTAAATAGTTTTCAAAAAGTAAGTGATGGGTGAAGGTTTCAGCATTTTATCGGAACTGTTAACCTATTTCGATAATAAGTCAGTGGCCTCCCAAATTTTTTGCCGAAGATACAAAAATAATTGACAGTTTCGTAATCAGGATTTTTCAGATTGCAAGAAACCACAATAATAATTTTTTTCGCGTGTCTCCCTTCTAATTTGAAAACAAATATCACTGGTCTTCGCCTGTGCTCTCATTTTCTGATTTGGTCCGGTAGTTCACATTTGGTACTACATGGTGATTGTCAGGTGTGTAAACAATGCCAATGGCACGAGATTTGCGGCTCAGTAAATGAGAGTCTTTGGTCTTGACCATATCTGTCAGATAGCAGACTAGATCCTGGAATGTCACTGCATATGCAAAATTGGATAACAAAACGTGACTGGGTCGCACTTTTGCGCGCTTACTTATTTCAAATAGAATTTTAGTCCTCCATTCGATGCTCTTCTTAATTGTATTCCTCAAACACTTGAAAATGATCTGAGATAGTTTTTTTTATTAATAGAATCATGTATGAGAGGGAAATACAACGATTCTACACAAGAAAAAATCCAGACGGATAATCCATTTGAAAAATTTGGATGTAGTCAAAGGCATATTGACCAAATTCTGCCAACGAGGTTAAAGGTAAACACGACTGATACATAGTCTTTTCTGGAAACGATTGACTTTTAATCCATAATAAACAGAAAAGTACAGGTAGCATGGAATTCAGCCTTACGGAGCTGCCGCCGGAGCCCCCGCGTAGCCACCATATATCTGGCGAGGCCAGAGTCTCTCTCGAGGCCAGAGACTCCACAGTGATGCAGGAGGCCTGAAAAACGGGACGAAGTTCATAACTCGATAAATAATAATGATAGAACAATGATTTTGGGTTCAATTTGAAGCTCTCCATCAGGCGGCTTAAACAAGCACACCAAATTTCGTTTTTCCTCTTAACCCTCATTTTGCCAGCGGGTCGATTCTAACCTCCTCTTAATTTTTCGCGATGGGAGAAAAACTGCTCGGTTTAGCGCAATGCCGCGTGGCTAGTGCAAACCAACATCAATTTGATACATCTTGACGAAATTTCAATCCAAGGTCAGGTCAGGTCACCGTGTTATGGTGTCATTTCTAAACCGATGTAAAGCAATGCTGGTTCTCAAAACATAGTTGGCAAAAGCCGGGAATAACTCAGCTTCTTGAGGAGTTAGATCGAGTTTCTATACACCATTATAAAGCTCTTGTAAAGGCAAATCTAGAGCGGACATCAATTTTGAGGTCAGGTCCATAACGAAGGCACCAGAGCACCCCTTGGCACCTATTGGGTGCGCTACTTTATGCAGAGGCTATCCAGGGCTCTTAACGGTTCTGACAGTGGCTGTAGCTTTATGAAATAATTACATAGTCGCAAATCTGACCATGCGATAAGCTGAATAAAGGTAATAGTAAGGGAAACAATTGATATGATGGATAATTTGATTTAATGATTGGATTTCCCCAGTTGTTAGCCGGGAAATATTGGAAGTGAAAAATGCATTTTCACCTCGTATTTATTAGCAGTGGGAACACATTTAGGGGAGCTTCGGGTATTAAAACATCATCAGAAGATAACCACTGTTAAGCTTTAACAGCCAGCAAACCTAACAAAATGTGCGACAAGCGACTTTCTTCAAAATCCAAGAGAGGTTGTATGTACAGCCATTTCGATACTGATTGGAAGGTATTAGGCTGCGGTCGTTTTTGCAAAATATCTCAAGTGATGGTCCTTACAGACACCATTGTTGCCTCACCTGCTGCGTTTTAACTGGATGCATGAACTGACGTGCGGAATACTTCAAAATGTCGAAAATTTGGAAGTTATTGAGAAAAGACACAGAAAATCATCGGGATCGGTGAAAACAGTTTTTTGTCCATAATTTTGCAAATTTACGTTTCATCCAGTTTGCAGGGTCCCAAATTTAAAGAGCTCGTCAAAATTCATTACCAGAGGCGGAAGGTTTATGAGAAGAGTAATCGTTTTTAAGATATTTCTTAAACGAACTGACACTAATACCAATCACTGGGGAACCGGCTGTATGTACATACATGACAGTCAGTTTAAACAGGGGGTGGAGGCCAAAGATTAACGGAAAATCGGTTTAAAATAATGTTTTACAAAGGGGAAGAATGTGAGCCAAAGTTAAAATCTGAATTTCCTTATTCAGGGCCTGATCCCGCTATGCCGTAATAAGTATTGAACTGACCCTAATAGCTACTGAATTGCCACTAATACCTGCTTTCGTTCTCTCAATTTACCCTCCTGCTTCTCAACTTTATTGCCTCCTTCAATAAGAGGCCGTCCATCAATAACGTTACGCATATTTTGTGATTTTTTACCCCCTACCCATTTAAAAGTGTCATTTGATTGGAGAAAGGAAATAATACACGGCGATTGGTGGATGCCGCGCGCGTCATTGCCACAATCACCCGCCGACTACGGGTAGAACATATGCTCACTAAAACTGTCATAACTTTTTTCGGCCGTCGGTTGCCGACCTACGGATTCGACTAATGTAAAGAAGACACTTCCCAGAATACATGGTATGATTTTCTAGCTGATCCTGACTGTGCTTTTTTGCCAGTCTAAGGAAATATGATGTTTATAAATTTTAGTTCCGAAACATATGTTTATCAAAATGAACTCACTGCATTCTCTGGAGCAGCTAGAACCGCATTTTTGTAACCAGAAGGTCGCAAACATCCCAAGCTTTGCGGTAGTATACGTTTTTTATGGATGGCGAGGTGTGAGCACCTGTTATTAACGTTTTAGATCACGCTATTATTTCTGACCAGATACTCGTATTCAGAGAGGCAGAGTAAGTTTCAAGTTTCAGCTCCTGTGAAACCAATGTGGTACGCTAGAGGAAGAAAATAATTATGGTTTTCCGGGTTCCAAAAATTCTCAAACGCATCGCATACATTTGATATAAATTCTAGAAATTCATTTTTGGCATTTTCGTCCCGTTTTTTAGGCCCGCTGCATCACTGTGGACCCGGGTGAACCAGAGTCGAGGCCCCTCGAAACCGAGGTAAAACCAGCTTTGAAGCCTCTCGAGACCGAGGTAGAACCAGAGTCGAGGCCCCTCGAAACCGAGGTAAAACCAGCCTTGAAGCCTCTCGAGACCGAGGTAGAACCAGAGTCGAGGCCCCTCGAAACCGAGGTAAAACCAGCGTTGAAGCCTCTCCAGACCGAGGTAGAACCAGAGTCGAGGCCCCTCGAAACCGAGGTAAAACCAGCGTTGAAGCCTCTCCAGACCGAGGTAGAACCAGAGTCGAGGCCCCTCGAAACCGAGGTAAAACCAGCGTTGAAGCCTCTCGAGACCGAGGTAGAACCAGAGTCGAGGCCCCTCGAAACCGAGGTAAAACCAGCGTTGAAGCCTCTCGAGACCGAGGTAGAACCAGAGTCGAGGCCCCTCGAAACCGAGGTAAAACCAGCATTGAAGCCTCTCGAGACCGAGGTAGAACCAGCGTTGAGGCATCTCGAGACCGAGGTAGAAACAGCGTCGAGGTCTCTCGAGACCGAGGTAGAACCGCGTCGAGGCCTCTCGAGACCGAGGTAGAACCAGAGTCGAGGCCTCTTGAGACCGAGGTAGAACCAGAGCCGAGGCCTCTCGAGACCGAGGTAGAACTAAAGTCGAGGCCTTTCGAAACAGAGATAGAACCAAAGCCGAGGCCTCTCGAGACTGAGGTAGAACCAGAGCTCTAGCTGCTCTAGACTTGTCTCGAAATTAAGGTTTAGCGATAGGACGTTTATAGTACCAAGTTGTATTGGCTTTCATTATGTACCCGTATATCCCCCTGTCCAGTTACCACAAATTGCCCCCCTGTACCAAAGAGAACCACAAATTGTTAAAGTCATGGAATCCGATTCTGATTTTGCACTTAGACCCGCCGGTGGCCGACGCTCCTACCTCGCTCTCGTGAATTCTGTATTATGGCCGGTCGATTGACTGATTGCGTTGTCGGCATCACTAAAGATGTTTCTTCGGTTCGCTGTTGCTTTGTTGTCTGCATCACTAAAGATGTTTCTTCGGTTCGCTATAATCGGAATGGAGCTGAATCGTACAGAATTTGTTGAGCTTCGACACTTCCAGCAAGATAGGGAATCGACCCAATGCGGCTTGATAACAAATATTCGTTTCAGGCTCGTTGACTCTTTGGTGGGCGATGCGTAGGCGTTTGTTTGTGACAGTCTGGCGACCTGTGTGTGTACCCTTTTCGGTGTTTAGTTTCGGAATATTAGGTTTTGTCCTGTCTGTAACCAAAGTCCGCTGCTTTGCTAATGACATTCGGCGTTCAGGTGTTAATGGCCTGTATCGTGCAGCCAAGTCCCGAGCGCTTTCTAGGATCCGATCCCGATTCCGAACGGAAGCTAAGTGTTAACTCAGTTCGGTCCCCACTTGGCTGTGCTGCAGGTTAAAGATGTTCGTCATGTTGCCCGGGTCGGTGCCATCGGGGTCGATCGTTTTCGCCGACCGCGTGGGCAGAGTCATCTCGTGAAGCCACCGGAGAGCATGTTGTTAGCCCGGCGCCCGGTTCGACCAGATATCGTTTTACTTGTAATCTCATTGCGATAGTCTATCATTGCAATAGGAAGTTGCCCCTGCCCAGCCAATATGACAGTACATATGTCAGAAATGATTTGAGACTTGTATGTCTCGTCACCTCCACCAGTAAGTGACCTCGTCGTGCCTGTTGAAGTTTCCTAAAACCCGACGCAAATAGGTCTCACGTGACTGAGGAATTCAGCTGTAAATGCTAACCTAGGTAAGATGCCCTATTTCTAGTCGATGGATGCACGGTGTGGCAGCTCCGCAGATGGTGGAGGGGGCGTCCCCGCTCTTGTTTGGCGGGCAGCTCCGCCGATGGTGGAGGAAGCGTCCCCGCTCTTGTTTGGCGGGCAGCTCCGCCGATGGTGGAGGGGGCGTCCCCGCTCTTGTTTGGCGGACAGCTCCGCCGATGGTGGAGGGGGCGTCCCCGCTCTTGTTTGGCGCGTATCGAAAGCGGCGCGGCGACGCAGCGGTGGCGTCGGCTGCCGGGCCCAGCTGCGTGGGAGGGCCGATCGACCGCAGCGGGCGTCTCCTCCAGCGCAAGGTGGCTGACTGCAGTGGCGCCCACTCCTGCATCTGACGTTGTTCCGTCCAGACGGAGCTGCGTCAAAAAGAAGCGTATTGTCCTCCCATTTATGGATATTTTGCCAGGAAGTGAAATTCCGGTCGTAATTTACTGCTCTCAAGAAGAACAGTAGGATGATAAGGATATATTTCGGTATTTTCATAGGGTTTTTTGGTGTTTGCATCTTATTTTCCCTGTTTTTGCCTGCGAAAAGAAGTCGGGCGTATGTGGCAGATGAGAACGGGAAAACAACGAGGTGTAGCCCTGACGGCTCCCAGTACCTCGTGACCAGGCCGGTATTCTCGGCCGCGCGTCGTCCTCGATGTGGATCGTGTCAGCACTGCTGCGGCCCCAGATGTGCTTGCTCTGCCGGTTTGGGTGGATGAGAGCTCCAATAGAGACTCTCCACTGCGCAAGAGCGGCCATCAGCTCTGAATTATCCGCTGCAGAGGCTCTGGGACGAACACTGGCCGTGTGTTTTGTTCGCCCTCCCTGAGCTGGAACTGCCGGCGGTGCTGGAGGTGCTGGTTCAAGTGGTAATGGAGTTGACTGCAGCTAATGAAGCTGCTGTGCATCCGGCTGAAAACGGATCGGACCGTATAACCAGCCATTGGCGCATTGTCCATGTGACTCGGAAGTCTGACAATTGTATTTTGCCGTCGCGTTATGGTTGTATGGTTGTGAACTAATCACCTGTACATTACAGAGATTTTGGCGCCACATGACCCTTGTTGTCGGCGCGCCCTAAAACACCAATGATGATGATGATGATGATGACATTACAGAGATTACCAGTATGTCGTGAGAGATGGTATGCCTTGTGGATGCTCATTGCCTATGGATAATAATATTTTTGGCAATGGGTGACATTCTATCAGTTTTGAGCGCGGTTTCCTGTTGGGTGATGTATCTAGTTGGCTTTTGCCAAGGACGGCTTCGGCCATCTAACTCGGGGCGGTTCCGATCACAAATCAGTTCAAAACGGCCAATTCACAGCCCCAAATGTGCTGGGGTCGACAGGTGGTTTATAAAGCAAAGCATAGGTCGTCCTAGTTCCAGTGTCCCAAAATTGGTTTACAGAGGACCGTTACCCCTAGACATCGGTTGTGGAATACCCTTGCTGGGGTTTTGGTTCTACCGAAGAAAGCAGAGACTGTGCTGTGCGAATTGCTTTTTAAGCTGATGCCACTAGTATATACATCAGCGTGGCCCGGATCCGTGTTCCTCTGCCGACAGGCTTATGCAACTTGTGCAGTTACACTAGCAACGGGACAGCAGTAGTATATTGTCTAAAACCGATACATCATATGGATATCATTTGACTGTAAGTTGCCACTAGGCTCTGGTGGCCTGGTAAATTTTCCCGACCAGGGTGTCGTATTAGTTCGGTAGTATTGATTGCGATATGATGAAAACTAGAATCTAGAGGATGCATGGACGGATCCAGGATTTCTGATGGGGGAGGGGGGCACAAGGTCAGGGGCGCCATCTGGACCAGGGGTGCCATTTTTTTATGGAAAAGCCTATCAGGTGCTCCTCAAATCCTCTCGGGGGGGGCGCCAATGCTCGCATCCTAGGGAGCGACATTTCAGGTGTCGCCGTGACAATTTCAGGGGGAGGAAAGAACCCCTTGCCCCGTGGATTCTCCTATAAGAGGATCTGTAACAGGGGTCTGAGCTCAATGGGGCACAGTGCATGAGTTGGATGGGTAGGTACTCCTGTTTTTTTCTCGGGTTCTGTTAGTTGCTGTTTTGGACGAAAAACCTGGTCATGGCCTTCAGCAAAGGGCGCAAAAGCCAAGTTCGGACAGGAGTAAAACGCGTATTCATAACTAAAAGGGCACTGGACCCCAGTCGAGAGAAATCGAACGACTGAGGATCAGTGAGAGGGGCTGGGGACTTCAAAAGATCTCCAGTTTGCATTTAGAAAATCCCTGTTTTAACCAGGTGAGGGGGAGGTGCACAGGAGGAATCCCCCTTGGCCCAGTGGAGGAGGGGATGTTTAAACAACCTCTTTGGGTTTTTCTGACGGTGTCTAAAACGGTACCGGGGAGCACCACCATACTTGGCATACCTTATCCTTTATCAGTTGCGCAAATTCCAGCACAATCTTAGGTTTAGGCCACCTCTGGTTAGGGTATCAGTCCAGATCCAATGAAAAATATTTCAAGTGTCACCAATGAGAAAAGGTTCAATGTATTGATCGAAGATTCATATCACATAAAGGCCCAACAAGTGCCACAAGATGCGGAAACGGGATTTTCGATATCGGTGATCCCGGGCAGGGCGTAGCCAAGGGGGCAGGGACAGCCGCCTCCCCTTGAGGCCGAAGGGCCCCTGAGGACGCGGGCCGCGCGAAGCGCGGCTCGCCTGCACTATGCTCTGGCCAAATTTGAAATTTCATACCAGGCAGGGTCCTTTAAGCCCTCTACAGCACTTTATTCTGTAACAAGCAGGGCCCTTTTACCTATCAGGGCCCTTTTGGCGCTGCCGCAGTGGCCCTTTTCGCCCCCCGAGCGAAATCCTGGCTACGCCTCTGACCCCGGGTTACATTTACGATTATCTCATTGCCTCCCATTAGAAATACATATGGGAAAATAGGAAATGGCAACAAAACGTCTGTATATCTGAAGATACCACTTAAAATAGCCTCCTATTCTAAATATCGTGATATATAATAAAGTCCGAGGATCAGAACCGAATTTTTATCTGTCTTCTCTGGGAGGTGAGCTGAGACTACTTTAGCAGGTTTTCAGACTCGGGTCAGTAACTTTCCGGGAAAAGGTGTTAAAGCAGTGGCGAATACAAGGATGGGCTAGGGGCACACCCGCCCCCCCAATTACCCAATACCAGAGTGTCTATAGTAAATGCATAGCCGGAGGCTGTCCCGAGTCAATGAAGGGGTAGGTTCGAGCCCCTAGCCTCCTCCTCCCCCTCCCTAAAATGAAGTGCTGAGTCCGACACTGTGTTAGAGCTTTCGTTCTCATACAATTGCGTTTATTTTGTCGTCGTTGCAAGATGATTGATCTGCATATTTTTCATTTTAGACCGGATGGTGACCTTGGCCTGACATTGGGTCAGGAAATTTGAACATTTTGACCTAGTGTAATTATTCTATGAATCATTGGATTTGCTGTAACAGGAGCAATCGAACGATGCCAAAAATTGGCTTTTACGCAGGCTAGTCAGATGCTAAGGCCAAAAGGCTTGTGCTCTAACATGTCGCATTCTTAAACATATTATGACCTCAATATTGCCCGAAACCAAAAAGTGACTGATATAGTTTGGTAATATTTAACATGGGCTATCATGGACTTATGATGGGCTATCTATCTACTGCCGTTTTTTCGTTATCCCGCATAGGGCCAAAATTGAGGGGCATGTGGTGTTGGAAAAACTCCACTGGGCTGAAGGTGGATCGGTGGAGGCCTACTAGGGCGAGGTTAAATTACCTACATTAACGCTGCCAAAATAGGAAGGTAAAACTATGTGTATCTAGACTTTGTACCAGCCACCAAAATGAACCGCCGTTTGTTTGAGCTATCATCAGGGATAAGCAACTGGACTGGGCGCGATCTGCATTGTTTTTGCTGGTCTTAAAGGGAGATACGCGAAAAAATGTATTGGCTAGATCAAAAGGTCACAAAAAGTTGTTTCAGAAGTCCTATTCTCATTTTTGCGAATTCGGCCTGCAAATGCCTTAAAATTGCTCTCAAAGTCAATATTTCTAGACGACTTTACAGGTACACGTCTTATCGATGTAAATGACGTACCCCGGCTAAGGCCATTAGATTCTCTAAAAAACCGGTCCCATTTTTCCTAAGCAGTGACTTGAAAGTTTAAATCTATTAAATAAAAAGTTATTTTTTAAAAATCTACAGCCAAAAACAATCTCAAAACATAAATATAGGACTTTTAAGAAATCACAATGTACCAATAAGAACGTACAGCCACCTCATAGGGGGGTCACATGACATTTCTGACGCAAAAGATTTGTCATTCTGGGGTTGAAGCAGAAGACGACACAAGACCCGAGGTACGAAACGGCTGAAGACTTGAGTAATGATGTTTTTTCCGTTTGTAGGGCAAACTAATTGATTTTGTATTTTTTAAAGGCTTTGTTAAACTAATTCAAATACAAATACAGGAAAACAGACATTTTTATTACAAAAAAACATTACTTTTCAACTTAAAATAGTTTTCGAAAAGTGAGTGATGGGTGAAGGTTTCAGCATTTTACCGGAACTGTTAACCTATTTCGATAATAAGTGGGTGGCCTCCCAAAATTTTGCCGAAGATACAAAAATAATTGACAGTTTTGTAATCAGGATTTTTCAAATAGCAAGAAACCACAATAATAATTTTTCGCGTATCTCCCTTTAAGCTCGGTGCAGAATATAGGTGCAGTATCAAAAGATGAGTTGAGGACACCGAAAATACAATGACTCTGGCTGCATGCTGTTGGTAACATTTATTTGATCAACCAAAGGATTATTTTATAACAAAAAGGGGGTACAAAACCGACCTCTCATAGTTGTTGCCCTTTTATGCTGGCTTTTTACCAGTTAAAACCCGCTGGCGGCAGAGACCCCCTTTTCTGGCAAAAATCCAACCCTGCGTGAAAGATGTGTCTCGTCCTTGTCTTAGCTGTGTCTCGTCATTATCTGGAAAAAACGAAAAAAGCGAAAGCAAAGGCATCGTGATTGTTTTGCGGCTGCAATTTCCGTACTTAAAGAAGCCTGGGGGCTTTTACCGCGTGCCAGGTGCTGAGGTCATGTAGCTTCCCCAACTCTCATCCCGCTGGAAGGGTATACTGAGGATCAGCAAGTCCTTATCGGGTATCCCCGACCGGGATTTGAACCCGGGTAAGCGGTGGGGGGAGCACAGCACGCTATCATAACAGGTGTACTGAAGACTCGCATTGGCTGAGCCTATCGGAGAGTAGTTGTTTGCAGATGTCGCGTGGGTCCGAAAGTCACTCACCTTGCTTTTTGGCGGTTTGTGAGTCCGTGCAAGGTCATTGAGCTCTGCACAGGGCAGCAGTCGCTCTTTAGCCAGCTGAAAACGGGTATGGCCGAGACGCCGAGGCGCGGCATAACCAGTCACTGACGCCGTCCTCTCGTGACTCGGAGGTCGGACAATGCTATTTTGCTGTCGCGTTATGGTCGTGAACTTGTGTGTTACAGAAATTACCGGTATGGGCGTTGTGCCACAGATGGTATGCAACTAGCTGAGGTTCAGAGCACATGAACCCGTGTTCGCTTCGGTGAACTTATTTTGTAGCTTTATGCCCTAAACTTGTCGGGAAATCACGATTTCTAAAACAATCGGCCCAAGCTTTAATGGTTATATTTCTATTAGTTCTCTGCGATTGATTGTACGGTGATTGTAATTTTTTAAGGAAATGTGGTGCGTTTATAATAGGAGTTGTAGTGTGAAATTCATGTGATACATTATCCCGGAAATACCCCGTATTTATTGAATATTGTATTGGTTCCAAAACACACCGTTTATGGATAAATAGTTTGTATTTAGCACAGATATCGAGTACCCCGTCGGTCCAAACGCCCCTACCCCGCTGTTTACGCATCCGTCGCCAGCTGCCCATAGAGCGGCCGGACTGGGCAGAAGGTATCCATGCGCTCAAAACGTAGTGTGGTTATGAACTTTTTTTTCTTTTTTGCTCCGTGAAAGGCAAGGTGTTAGAGAAATGTAATGTGAAATCAGGGATTTTGGGGATGCTCGACGCGACTGAAAACTTCGTTCAAATATTGTGGAGGTGTCGTATTCCCTTTAACCGATCCCTTATCATGAAATTAGAACAAATTTCGAGATTGACATGACTGATGACTATCACGAAACGCACGCAACAACTATCCTCCAATTTTTGCATGGAAGTGTGATCGGAAACCGCCCACAGCTCGTGTTTCTTATCGAAGACCCTTTTCTTTGGGTTCATCTACCGAAAGTCAGAATTGAGCTGCTCCGTTCTGCTGGTTTCCTCTGAACTTCTAAAACTCGGCCCTCAGTTGAGAGAAGATAGAGGAGCCGGAAGGATTTGGGAGGGTAAGAGGTGTCACGGGATGACCCGGAAGGAGTTGAAGGAAAGTGGGCGCCTAGCGGAGCGAGTTGACTAGGGATGTTGGAAGCGCCACGAGAGCAGGTCTCAAATGGTTGGTTGTTATGCTGCCGGCTTTTTTTCATTATATGGTGTGCTTTGTCGGGAAGGTTGTACTGTATGGAAAGCTTGGGATGGTACTCGCAAATATTGTGATCGAGTCAATATTCCACTCGGATTTGACTATACTTTCGGTTCTTGATAAGTGCCTTGCATGGCTTCAAACAACAGGCTGGGTTTAATTTTGGGAATAAAAGGTATCTCTTTTGGCATCATTTGGATTAAGAAATAATTATGCGGGCCAGTAAAGACCAGGAGTATAAAACGTTGATACTAGGACAATTGTTATACACCACAAAATTTGTATTAGTATCGGGAGAAATCCAGGCCGCCTTTCTTTGTTATCCATATCCAGATGACGCTCTATGACTCCTTCGTTATCTCCCGACAGCCTGAAGGGCGAAGCAGGGGCGTCAGAAGCCGCTCTCGACCCCCTCGTTATCTCTCGGCAGCCTGTCTTGTCTGAAGGGTGCGAAGCAGGGGCGTCAGAAGCGCGGCGCTGGCGGCGCGGCGGCGGCGGCGGCGGCAGCAGCGGCAGCGGCGGCGGCCACCGGTCGGGAGCGCAGTGACACTCCCCGGACGAGCCGGGTCGACCTGCCGGCGAACGTGCCGCCGAGCGAGCTGCCGGCGACGTCAGGAAGACTGGTGAGTATGGCGACCTCCCAGCTGTGCTGCCGCGCACTCGCCCTCGCGAGGATGCAGGGAACTGATTTACGGATTGTATCGTGTGGTGGCGAAGCTCAGGTTTGGTTGCATTGCTGATTTTCATTGTTGGTTGCATTGTGATGGCTTACATCGGGATGGTTGCATTGTGATTTTCACGCACAGTTCGGTCTCGGAGTTGAAGTAGTCCCCTTTAATCGCTCGATCTTTTAGCGTCGTTGCTATTCTTGAAGTTTAAGATTTACGATTGTTATACCTTTTTGGCGTAACAATTACACAAAAAACCTATTTTATATTTAACTGGTCAGTTTCGGGCGCAGGCCATGGCTGCAGTGGGCTTCGTTTACTATGACGCAATTATTATTCTATATATTAATGTTTTTTATCTTTAGGTATAAACATTACGGAAAAGATAATCTTGGCATTATTGGACCATGCTGTTTATCCAGCCCTGCGCAGCCTCAGCTTGCTATACTTACGCAAGAATATTCACATATGTATTTCAGGCTCGTAGGAAAATCATTAGTGTTAGCAATTGAACCCCAGTTGGCCAGACAGTTTTTAGGTTGATCTGGGAACGGAGCGGCTCTCAGTTATAAGTGATCCATCGGAGCAATTTTAATGTGTGTATATTTATATTAGTGCTTTCCATGGTATCGTCAAAAAAAAGCAGTCGGCTTTGCAGCTTCATTTTTCAGGGGTGTATCGGCATCGGGATGTGCAAGGAGATATACCTTCTTCAGTCTGAGAGGTGATAGAGTCTGTATTGACCCTGGTGCTGGGACTGTGTCGCCGTCAGCGCTGTTTTTGTCCGATCATTCATTCCATCAGAACAGGATGTGATTTCACCAGACGAGCAACTGGAAAGCCTTTTTCCCGATACGTTTGATCATGGAGCCATTGAAGGTTTTTGTGATCATTGTTTCCTCACGCTGTTGCCGGCGGCCATTAGTTTCTGGACTCCTCACCGCTGTGACTCACCCTCACGAGGGTAGCTGCGACGTCGCGTATGCCGTGCAACACTCATCTGCTGGGGAACGGTGGAGAGGGGCTGTCACCGGGCCGCTGCCCGTCAGTTAACCTGCCCTATAACTACCCTTCGCTTTCCCTTCGCACTTGCACGGCGTATCGCAGTGTCATTTCGCTTGAAAAGTGAGTTTACTGCCATAAGCTGCGTATTTCTATGGTATCGCTGAGTGGGGGGGGGGGGTGGGGGAGGGTTGGGTGGTAGCCCGATCTGGTTATTGCCCGGGAGGGAGGGTGGGAGACGAACACTACACTTAGAAGCTGCCCAGCAGGTCGCTGTTAGTGGTGTCCCCGCCAGAACATTTGAAAAGATGTGGGTAAGATTGCGTTAAAAAGCGTGAAACTGCATGAACAATAAGTTTAGTCTGGGAATTTCTACGAACGCACCCCCTGGCTCCCTGGTTGGGGAAGCCCCTGGTCCGCCCTAGCTCCCCCTCCCCTCCGCTTTCGACGCCCATATTTGGAACTGCTCACTCATAATTGAATGCGGGAGGATGCTTGACTCAGTGGTAGAATGCTGGCTTCTTTAGTCATGGGTTCTGGACTCAGGTCCCGACTTATCAGGTCTAAACAGTCGAGGTGTCTTTAAATCCCTCTAGAACATGGTTCTGTCCCGACGGTTTTCTTCCGTGCAGCGAAACCCCACAAGTGACGTGTAGCCTGTAATAAGACATTCAATGATACCGGGTGACTTGCCCAGATTATGTTGCCAAATTCCAACTGTAGTCGCTCAAAATAACACTTTTTTTCGTTTGTGAGGAGTCGCGCTTGTTGATGCAAGGTCAACCTCCGCAGGACGTGCTCAGGTATGTACATGCCGGCTGTGGTGGAGATGCCGTTCAGGGCTGTGCCTCTGTGTACCGGTGTGGCGTGACGGCCGTGCCTGTGCGGGAGCCGATTGCCAGTGAGCGGCGGTGTGCGCTGACCCGGCCCCGGGCAGCCCACTGAGGGCGCGAACGCCTCCGCTGCGGGACGATCGATAGCGACACTGACGGCGACTCTGACGCTCCGGCCTGCGCTGCTGTCACTCCCGCGCAACTGCCGGCCTGTCACCACCCCCACTCCACTGCCGGCCTGTCACCCACTCCCGCGCCACTGCCGGCCTGTCACCCACTCCCGCGCCACTGCCGGCCTGTCACCCACTCCCGCGCCACTGCCGGCCTGTCACCCACTCCCGCCCACTGCCGGCCTGTCACCACCTCCCGCGCCACTGCCGGCCTGTCACCCACTCCCGCGCCACTGCCGGTCTGTCACCCACTCCCGCGCCACTGCCGGCCTGTCACCCACTCCCGCGCCACTGCCGGCCTGTCACCCACTCCCGCGCCACTGCCGGCCTGTCACCCACTCCCGCGCCACTGCCGGCCTGTCACCCACTCCCGCGCCACTGCCGGCCTGTCACCACTCCCGCGCCACTGCCGGCCTGTCACCCCTCCCGCGCCACTGCCGGCCTGTCACCCACCTCCCGCGCCACTGCCGGCCTGTCACCCACTCCCGCGCCACTGCCGGCCTGTCACCCACCTCCCGCGCCACTGCCGGCCTGTCACCCACTCCCGCGCCACTGCCGGCCTGTCACCCACTCCCGCGCCACTGCCGGCCTGTCACCCACTCCCGCGCCACTGCCGGCCTGTCACCCACTCCCGCGCCACTGCCGGCCTGTCACCCCCTCCCGCGCCACTGCCGGCCTGTCACCCACTCCCGCGCCACTGCCGGCCTGTCACCCACTCCCGCGCCACTGCCGGCCTGTCACCCACTCCCCCCACTGCCGGCCTGTCACCCACTCCCGCCCACTGCCGGCCTGTCACCCACCTCCCGCGCCACTGCCGGCCTGTCACCCATCCCCACTGCCGGCCTGTCACCCACTCCGCGCCACTGCCGGCCTGTCACCCCTCCGCGCCACTGCCGGCCTGTCACCACCTCCCGCGCCACTGCCGGCCTGTCACCACCTCCCGCGCCACTGCCGGCCTGTCACCACCTCCCGCGCCACTGCCGGCCTGTCACCACCTCCCGCGCCACTGCCGGCCTGTCACCACCTCCCGCGCCACTGCCGGCCTGTCACCACCTCCCGCGCCACTGCCGGCCTGTCACCACCTCCCGCGCCACTGCCGGCCTGTCACCACCTCCCGCGCCACTGCCGGCCTGTCACCACCTCCCCGCGCCACTGCCGGCCTGTCACCCACTCCCGCGCCACTGCCGGCCTGTCACCACCTCCCGCGCCACTGCCGGCCTGTCACCCACTCCCCCACTGCCGGCCTGTCACCCCTCGCCCACTGCCGGCCTGTCACCACCTCCGCGCCACTGCCGGCCTGTCACCCCACTGCCGGCCTGTCACCCACTCCCGCCCACTGCCGGCCTGTCACCACCTCCCGCGCCACTGCCGGCCTGTCACCCACTCCCGCGCCACTGCCGGCCTGTCACCACCTCCCGCGCCACTGCCGGCCTGTCACCCACTCCCGCGCCACTGCCGGCCTGTCACCCACTCCCGCGCCACTGCCGGCCTGTCACCACCTCCCGCGCCACTGCCGGCCTGTCACCCACTCCCGCGCCACTGCCGGCCTGTCACCCACTCCCGCGCCACTGCCGGCCTGTCACCACCTCCCGCGCCACTGCCGGCCTGTCACCCACTCCACTGCCGGCCTGTCACCCACTCCACTGCCGGCCTCTCACCACCTCCTGCGCCACTGCCGGCCTGTCACCACCTCCCGCGCCACTGCCGGCCTGTCACCACCTCCCGCGCCACTGCCGGCCTGTCACCACCTCCCGCGCCACTGCCGGCCTGTCACCACCTCCCGCGCCACTGCTGGCCTGTCACCACCTCCCGCGCCACTGCCGGCCTGTCACCCACTCCCGCGCCACTGCCGGCCTGTCACCCACTCCCGCGCCACTGCTGGCCTGTCACCACCTCCCGCGCCACTGCCGGCCTGTCACCACTCCACTGCCGGCCTGTCACCCACTCCACTGCCGGCCTGTCACCACCTCCCGCGCCACTGCCGGCCTGTCACCACCTCCCGCGCCACTGCCGGCCTGTCACCACTCCACTGCCGGCCTGTCACCCACTCCACTGCCGGCCTGTCACCACCTCCCGCGCCACTGCCGGCCTGTCACCCACCTCCGGCCTTCACCACCCCACTGCCGGCCTGTCACCACCTCCCGCGCCACTGCCGGCCTGTCACCCCTCCACTGCCGGCCTGTCACCCACCCCACTGCCGGCCTGTCACCCACTCCCGCGCCACTGCCGGCCTGTCACCCACTCCACTGCCGGCCTGTCACCCCTCCACTGCCGGCCTGTCACCACCTCCCGCCCACTGCCGGCCTGTCACCACCTCCCACTGCCGGCCTGTCACCACCTCCACTGCCGGCCTGTCACCACCTCCCCTCCACTGCCGGCCTGTCACCCACCTCCCGCGCCACTGCCGGCCTGTCACCACCTCCCGCGCCACTGCCGGCCTGTCACCACCTCCCGCGCCACTGCCGGCCTGTCACCACCTCCCCGCGCCACTGCCGGCCTGTCACCCACTCCCCGCCACTGCCGGCCTGTCACCCACTCCCACTGCCGGCCTGTCACCACCTCCCGCGCCACTGCCGGCCTGTCACCACCTCCCATTCCACTGCCGGCCTGTCACCCACTCCCACTCCACTGCTGGCCTGTCACCACCTCCCGCGCCACTGCCGGCCTGTCACCCACTCCCGCGCCACTGCCGGCCTGTCACCACCTCCCGCGCCACTGCCGGCCTGTCACCCACTCCCGCGCCACTGCCGGCCTGTCACCACCTCCCCCACTGCCGGCCTGTCACCACCTCCCGCCACTGCCGGCCTGTCACCCACTCCCGCGCCACTGCCGGCCTGTCACCACCTCCCACGCCACTGCCGGCCTGTCACCCCCTCCCGCGCCACTGCCGGCCTGTCACCCACTCCCGCGCCACTGCCGGCCTGTCACCACCTCCCGCGCCACTGCCGGCCTGTCACCACCTCCCGAGCCACTGCCGGCCTGTCACCACCTCCCATTCCACTGCTGGCCTGTCACCACCTCCCGCGCCACTGCCGGTCTGTCACCCACTCCCGCGCCACTGCTGGCCTGTCACCACCTCCCGCGCCACTGCCGGCCTGTCACCACCTCCCGAGCCACTGCCGGCCTGTCACCCACCTCCCGCGCCACTGCCGGCCTGTCACCAACTCCCGCGCCACTGCCGGCCTGTCACCCACTCCACTGCCGGCCTGTCACCACCTCCCATTCCACTGCCGGCCTGTCACCCACTCCCGCTCCACTGCCGGCCTGTCACCCACTCCCGCGCCACTGCCGGCCTGTCACCACCTCCCCCTCCCCCTCCTGCACCTTCGAGCCACTGCCGGCTCTCTGCTGGGTGTTGTTGCCGGTGCGTCAGCCCCACGTGGCAGCGGCGGAGATCACTCCTGGCTAGCTTGGGCGGATGTTATCCACCGTCAGTGAGGACAGTTATCCCACTCCGTGCCGGACCTCAGACCATCGGTCTTCCAATGGAACAGCCAGTCACCCCGCGATAAGTCACCGTCTCCCCGAGCCTTAACATGGCGCAGACGACCTCAACGGTTTGAAGGAAATTTGGCGCAATGGTTGTGACGCAAGACAACAGCCCTCTAGAGCATGCCGAAAAAACTTGTTTTTGTATATTTTATGTTGTAGAAGTGTCTGTTTTGCAGAGAAATCGCCGTTTCGGGGGCGGAGATTCCACACTCTCTAAACCCTTTGGCTTCATCCGACGCTCTGACGCCGGCGGTTCGCGGTGTCGCACGATCACCTGCGCAGCACTTTCGATCGTCCAGCCCGTTTTTTTCAGAGGTTCAGTGTTTTCAACATACCGTAACTATGGATGTGCTGTTTTTGCGAACTGTGGGCCGTATTAAGCGTCACTGCATTAAACCTTGATTTACTCATGGCAAGAAAGAAGAGCCGACATTACCATGTGGCGTCAGTTGGAGCCGGGTACCCCGGCTTGCGCTGCAGGAAATTGGCCTGGCCAATTTTCACTTTTCTGTTGGGATAACTTCTGGTAGTGGTCTAGACCAAGCGTGCGTTGCGGGATGTTGGGGAGGCCGTCAGGGGGAATTGACTGAAGTACAGTACTGGCAGACACGGATCCAGGTCGGTCGCCCCTTAGGTCCGAGGAGCCGCCCCCCATGTGGATACTGAGCGCCACGAACGCCCTCTCACTGTGCGGCACAGGCGCCGTAAAACTGACTGTGGGTTGCCCGGGCAGCGGTGTGCTGTGTTCTGCCTGGTTTCATTGTTTGCCGCTCATTTACTGACAATTGCAGGCTTCTTCTGGCTGTTTGGCTGCCTCTTCCTAGATAGCTGTGCTCCTTTTTGCCAAGTCTGCTTCATTACTTTTCGTTAAAACTTTTAAAACACGTATCCCAAAAACCCAAAGATTGAGTCGAGAACGCGCCCCTCGAAATGACAAAATGCGCCCTTCAGGTGTGATAGACCGTCCCCTGGACCCAGGGGACGGCCTATTACACCTGAAGGACCATGGGCGTCACCCCCCCCTCCCTCTCTTACCGAAATTTTAGATCCGTCTGTGAGTGCTCGCGGCTATTGATAACAATGGGAGGTGCTGACACGGTCTTGCGGTTTTTTTCGCCGGTGAAGACCTCTGGTTCCTTGCACTGCCGTCATGTTCAGGTGTTGCAGTCGTAAGCGCGATCGCCGCCCCTGTCCGCACAGAGCCGGTGCATGACTATGCCAGCACCTTCCCAGTCAGCACGCTGGCAACGAGTTAGTGGGAGGTAGCCATCACTGATTGACAGAAACGGGTGCTGACCAGCGCTTCACCGCGTCAGGGCGAACAGGGACTGAGCCCACGCAACACCGCGTCAGGCAGAACAGGGACTGAGCCCACAGAACACAGCGTCAGGGAGAACAGGGACTGAGCCCTCGGAACACAGCGTCAGGGCGATCAGGGACTGAGCCCACAGAACACAGCGTCAGGGAGAACAGGGACTGAGCCCTCGGAACACAGCGTCAGGGAGAACAGGGACTGAGCCCACGCAACACCGCGTCAGGGCGAACAGGGACTGTGCCCATGAAACACCGCTCCTATGTAGCATTTATCCGTTCTGGCTCGCCCTGGATTGAGCATTATTTGTCTCAACTTTATTTGCCGTGTGGGAAGGGAATTTTTTCTGTTCAAGCAACTCGAGACAACATGTCTCTGGAAGACATTGCGGCTTCTTGCCTGCTGCTCATGGAGAAAATATCAAACAAAATGTCGCGGTTGATCGAGCGAGATGATGGGACTGGCTTTGATAAGGTCTTATCGCTTTCATATCTGTGCAGTGAAATGGCTCTGAATTAATGTAAGTGGCTGGATTCAGCAACTGCGAAGTTAGGGAGTAGAGTGGTCAGATTGCAGCATATGCTGTAGCTGTCGTTCACTAGACTGCTTATATCTCGGTCAATGTACCTGTAAGCGAAACTTTGGGCATGCAAGAAAAACAGGCCACGACACGGAAACACTTTCATTGAATTCGGTACATGGATATCAGAATTTGATCAATGCCTTTGAAACCATTCTCGACTTGCGATCCAGATCATACAAGATTATATAAAGCTAAGAATGTAGCTAATGTGACGCTTAACACGCGCCCCGCTGGGTCCCTTGCATGACGCGCCCCGCTAGGGGGCGTTTTTCGCCCCCCTCCGTATCTCGTTCCTCACGAAAGCTAAAGGAAAATTACGGGCGGCCTTCGAAAGCTCTTGACAAGACGAACAGATTTTATAAGAAGAATTTTTATGTCAGGTCAATATTGAGGTCAGCATAGGTCAAAGAAGGCTCCATAGGCTTACAACAGAGCAGTGGACGTTTCCCTCTCTAGATCTGCTCTCAGGGAAGCTAGAGCAAATCTTTGCATCATTGGGTTCCTCTCATCGCGGCGAATCGAATGATGTATAATATGACCTTGCTAGGTCAAATAGTCAAAATGACCTGACCTCGACCTAGGTCAGGGTCACAGAGTGGCCTGGTATGGTCATATTGCATATCGATCGACTCCCCGTGACAAAATAAGCACAATGCAAGCAAAATTTGATCTTTGTCTCAATTCAGTGAGAAGTTATTGGCAAAACAATCACTCTCTCTTCCCGTGACCTGATATGACCTTTGAGAGGTCAGATGCTCAAAAACTCAACGTTATGGTCAAGATCGTGGAAAGAATAGACACTGAGGATTTTCAGCTTTATCTATCCAGTGTTTACTGAAAACGATCCCATTCCATTTTTCACCATAGACTTATAATGGGGTGACCAAAACATTGACCCCACCTTAGGTCAACAATATAAAAATTCCGAGATAGCAGATTTGTAGACCCTAATGACCTTATTATATATGGGAAGTTTCAAACTGATCGGTTTGCTAATGTTCCCTGGGCGCTGCTTCAAACTCGTAATTTTCGGTTTTGAGGTCGGGTCACTTGACCCTGAATAGCTCCTTGACCTGACATGACCTGAACTCAAAATTTTTTTCAGCTGTGTAAAATTGATCAGGGATAAGGTACTGTAAGTTTTGTTGTTCTGCGTCTGTTCATTTTTTTAGCTATTTGGGGAAAACCAGGAGGGGGCAAATTCCCCCCATCGGGGCGCGTGTTAATACTTGGGCTAGCTTCAGCAACATTGGTACCGGCAAGGTCCTGGCGGGGACCTATTTGGTGCCAGTAAATTCCCGGCCTAGACCCGCTGCAGGTTCTGACGATGGGTCGTTGTGGTCAAAAGAGAACACGCCAGCCACTCAACTGCTTTGAATTGTTGTAAGTTTTCCATTATAGGCGCGTTCTATGATGTCAGTTTTTTCACCTGAACATTGAATTCGCGGTTTCAACTGGCCTCAGTGAAGGAGATGTGCCGGCAGGGCTCGAAATTGCCCATTAATTTAACGTCGGCCGGTGGATATTTGGACGTTGGTCCGCCGCCGCCTGCTCTGTGTGACGCTGCCGTGGCCTCTCGATGGCGCAGTCGCCCCACTGTCGTAATTTCGCCAGGCGTGACGTGAGAGTCCCGCCGTCGGATCCGCTCGGCTTTTTCTGCCTGTGCTGCGCGCCAACTGGAACTGGAGCTGCGACACTGGGGTAACGGCACATTTGAACCCTGTGCCAATACCAGGTCAGGTCAATCCGCCGTCGCCACCGGCGAATAGTGAGGGGCCAGGCAATCTTCAACTTCGGCTGACAAGAAACTGAAAGATGAAACACTAAACTAACAAGAATCTGCAGAAGCAAAAATTTATGGGATTTGGGCTCGTTGTCTTTCGCACTGCCTGGCTTCAAATTTTTTCGATTTCTTCCCAATTTGGTTGAGGTCGGTAAATCTTTCTATGGCAAGCGGGAGAGGGAAGCAGGCCCTAGTGCCCTTATTCCAACGCATATGCTTTGACTGCCTTCAAACTCATGCTCAACAATTTGTGTTCCCTCCGAGATGGGAGATCAAACTTGTTCTCGGGGGTGTGAGATCAGTTTGACTGGTTCGTAGAAACATGTGGTGCTTAGGCCCAATTT
Source organism: Lepas anatifera (assembly GCA_034440635.1). Taxonomy (NCBI): domain Eukaryota; kingdom Metazoa; phylum Arthropoda; class Thecostraca; family Lepadidae; genus Lepas; species Lepas anatifera. The sequence continues at coordinate 32,503 of JAOTON010001976.1, read as the reverse complement.
TCAACCCGGTTAACGGCTGTGTTGACGTATTATGAAGTGATTTTAAGGTCCTCTAAAGGAATGGTTATTTTGCTGGCTTCGGCTCCTGTTTTAAGGAGGCACCCTGCCCTGTTTGGAGCCCCTAGTATCGCAATGATCTCGGAGCGAAGGCCCAGGAGCCCGCTGCTTAAGTCCGCTAATCCGCTGCTTGTGGATTTAACAAATGGTAGAGGATTGGCAGGAGCGACTTCCAGAAGCAAAAAGTAGCGGATAGCGGGCTCAAAGTAATTTTAAAAAAGGCTACCGCTACCGACTGGCTGTTCCACTCCCCCAAAATATCAGATGGATATTGAGAGCAATGTTTTTCTCGACCAGAAAAAACAACAGGGGATTGAAATGATATTTATATTGTGTGATTTTGTTTGCATATCTTACAAGAAAAGTGTTTGTTTTTATGTAGCGTACAGATTATATTGTGTGATTTTGTTTGCATATCTTACAAGAAAAGTGTTTGTTTTTATGTAGCGTACAGATTAGTAGAAGTTTTTTTTAATGTATTAAAGAACAGTGCAAACCGTTTTTGGGAAGCACTTTAGCAGTGCTTTATGATAAGTACCGATAGCGGAGTAGCGGGTAGAGGTTTCGAAATTCTTCAGTAGCACTAGTAGCGTTAGTGGTTTCAACTAGCCACGGTAGCGGAGGTAACGGTGGTGGCTCGTCTCTGTGGAGGCCACCCGTATTGTCCGGCATTGTTAACCATATCCATTTCCTGATAGGCTCACTTCTGTTGATATTTCCTGGTGTGCTGGATTGTGGGCCCAGCTTGTCATGATTACCTCCTTTGTTATTGCTGGGGGTTATCCGGCACTCCGGCTTTCCATTCTTTCTATTTCCTTTTTACCGCCGAGAGCACTTTGCCCTGAGAAGGACGTCTTGCGTCGTTAAAGTTCGCAAAAAAAGAAATGGGGGGGCGGCCGGTCTTCAACCTGCTGCTATCAGGGAACTCTTACTCCAGAAAGAAAACTCTGCGAATCTTGGCTCATTGTTGCCAACCGCACTGGCTGGTTACAAAGCTCGTAATTTCTTTATTGTATTATATAATTTTTTTCCAATGCAACTGAAATTGGAAAATATGCTGAACCGTGAGGGGCCGCCCCTCCCCTCCTGGTACTCCCTTTTCCGAGGCGTATGCCATTAATTACAGTTTGTCTCTATCATCGTGAGTGAATTAAATGGAATATGGTACCGTGTGGCAGTTCTGGGGTGGAGTGTGTTTAGGGGCGTTTTAAGCGAAAACAATGAATTTTGTCTTATGTCTGCGGAATAATGGCTAACATACACGTTATTTTATGTTCATTTGCTAGAGTTAAAAAGTATCCACATCGGTGCGACGTCATGATCCGGTGCTTTGTGCTACAGTGAATCATTTCATTTGCGCCTCAAGTGAACATGAACGCAAATGAGGCGTTTTTTAGCCTATGGAGGCTTTTGTTAGGATTCAAAGTGACGCTTATCAAATTCTTATATTTCTTTATAGATTAAAACTGATTTCAAGCGTGTTTGAAACAAGTCATTGAAGCAAGTTATATGCATCACCTGCCAGTACCAAAGTCACGTTTAGCACATAGATTTTAAAGAGGTCCAGGCGGGAAACATTTGTCCGTGCAGTGGGGCTTGAGCATCACGTCACGTTGTCATGGTTACTAATGGTCACATTATACCACGTGACAACGTGCCGAGGACAGGATCGACGGGGCTACATTTTTTATTTTATCCTCGAATGGTGAGCTCTGGGACTGATGAAATATGATCAAGTGATTTCTCGGTCCGCTCTATCACATGGCTATCTCACTCCAAATCCCTTTATCAAGGTTCCGCATTCCCTTAAAATTCCTGGACTTTTTAGAATCCATACTCTGTTACCGTCTCGAACAGCATGTTCATTCGCCACCATGTTGATAAAGAACTTATTGCTGTAGAATTTAGCGTTGATACCTTAAACTATCTCTCGTCTTTGAAAAAACGGTTTATAGAATATATCGTGAAGGCTGGGGATGTGAGTATTCAATGCATCTTGCTATTGGATTAAAATATAGCGAAGCTGCTGACTCGAAACATCTGAAAAATGTTTAATGACCCCCGCAGCCTAGACGTGATGACTTGGACTCGGATATACTAACTGTCCCGCGGATTGCCGCCCCTTCTGTCCTTAGTGGGGTACCTCACCTCACCTCTGATTATGGGTAGTTAACAATCTTTCGATTCTAATGCGCTTACTTTCCACTCACCACAAGTGCTGGCTCCAAGCAGGGACGTAGCCAAGGGGGGGCGGCAAGGACATCCGCCCCCCCGCTGAGGGCCCGAATGACCCCCTGAGGACACGGGCTGCGCGAAGCGCGGCTTGCCCCCGCTATGCTCTGTGGCCAAGTTTGAAATTTCACACTTGACAGGGCCCTCTTAACACGCGCCCCGCTGGGGTACCTTGCAAGACGCGCCCCGCTGGGGGGCGTTTTCGCCCCCTCGGTATCTCGTTCCCCACGAAAGCTAAATGAAAATTACGGAAGGCGTTCGAAAGCTCTTGACAAGACGAAGAGAATTTATAAGAATAATTTTGTCAGGTCAATATTGAGGTCAGCATAGGTCAAAGAATGCTCCATAGGCTTACAACAGAGCAGTGTATGTTTCCCTCTCTAGATCTGCCCTCAGGAGAGCTAGAGCAAATTTTTATGCATCATTGGATTCCTCTCATCGCGGTGAATCGAATGATGTATAATATGACCTTGCTAGGTCAAATAGTCAAAATGACCTGACCTCGACCTAGGTCAGGGTCACAGAGTGACCTGGTATGGTCATGTTGCATATCAATCGACTCCCCGTGACAATATAAACGCAATGCATACAAAATGGGAACTTTATCTCAATTCAGTGAGAAGTTATTGGCAAAACAATCACTCTGCTCCCGTGACCTGATATGACCTTTGAGAGGTCAGATGCTCAACAACTCAACTTTATGTTCAAGATCGTGGTAATAATAGATGGTTTGAGGATTTTCAGCCTTAGCTATCCAGTATTTTCTGAAAACGAGTCCATTCTATTTTTCACCATAGACCTATAATGGGGTGACCAAAAAATTGACACCACCTTAGGTCACCAATATCAAAATTTCCGAGATAGCAGATGACCCTAATGACCTTATGATATTGTGGAAGTTTCAAACTGATCGGTTTGCTAATGTTCCCTGGGCGCTGCTTCAAACTCGTAATTTTAGGTTTTGAGGTCGGGTTACTTGACCCTGAATAACTCCTTGACCTGACTTGACCTTAACTCAAAAATTTGGTTAGATGTGTAAAATTGATTAGGGATAAGGTTCCTTAAGTTTCGTTGTCCTGCGTCTCTTCGTTTTTGAGCTATCTGGGAAAAACCAGGAGGGGCGAATTTCGCGTCCCCAGCGGGGCGCGTGTTAAGCTCTCTTCAGCACTATTTTGTAACATCAGGGCCCTTTTGGTGCTGTCGCAGGGGCCCTTTTTCGGGGTGCCGTCCCTTCCCCTCCCCCCTCTGAGCGAAATCCTGGCTACGCCCCTGGGTCCAAGCAAGTCTTTGAGTGGATTAGAAGTGATGCATCACCGGAATACTGGATTTTGTTGAACGGGAGGAAGTGATTCATCGTTGCCTATTGTCGAGCACTGGAGATACGCCTGGAATAAAACCCGTGCAACGCGTGTGGAACGCGAGTTTTCTATATTTTTTCAACTGATGGGATGATTGGCTCGGCTAGGAAATGTTTTACTTTTTGAAATGGTTCAAGTGGTTACTGTTTAGGTGTTTACTTAGATTAGGAGCACAACAGCATCATCAGTGATTACCGTCGTGCTGAACCAAACGTCTCCGATCTCCTGGAGCGATGGTCCCGCACACTCTCGGCCGGTGCCAGTGAGTGCAGAGCCGGACACGTGCTGGGGTGAGCAGGGCCGTGGCGAGGCCCGGGTGAGTCAGGGAGCCGGCGGTGACGACAGCACGGCCAGGCGGCGGTAACGGCCTCTATCTGTCTGCGTCTGGTCTGGTCTGGGCGCCGCCGACGGGCGTGTCTGGTCATGCCGGCGGACGCCGTCTGCCGCAGAGCTCTGCCCAGCTACCAGCGCAGAGCTCTGCCCGGCTACCAGCGCAGAGCTCTGACCAGCTACCGGCCCAGCGCAGAGCTCTACCCAGCTGCCGGCCCAGGGCAGAGCTCCGCCCAGCTACCGACCCAGCGCAGAGCTCTGCCCGGCTACCAGCGCAGAGCTCTGACCAGCTACCGGCCCAGCGCAGAGCTCTGCCCAGCTACCGACCCAGCGCAGAGCTCTGCCCAGCTACCATTGCAGAGCTCTGCCCAGCTACCGGCTCAGCGCAGAGCTCTGCCTAGCTACCAGCGCAGAGCTCTGCCCAGCTACCGGCCCAGCGCAGAGCTCTGCTACAGCCACCGGCCCAGGGCAGAGCTCTGCCCAGCTACCGGCCCAGCAGAGCTCTGCCCAGCTACCGGCCCAGCCCAGAGCTCTGCCCAGCTACCGGCCCAGCGCAGAGCTCTGCGCAGCTACCGGCCCAGGGCAGAGCTCTGCCCAGCTACCGGCCCAGCAGATCTCTGCCCAGCTACCGGCCCAGCGCAGAGCTCTGCGCAGCTACCGGCCCAGGGCAGAGCTCTGCCCAGCTACCGGCCCAGCAGAGCTCTGCCCAGCTACCGGCTCAGCCCAGAGCTCTGCCCAGCTACCGGCCCAGCACAGAGCTCTGTCCAGCTACCGGCCCAGCACAGAGCTCTGTTCAGCTACCGGCCCAACGCAGAGCTCTGCTGAGCTACCGGCCCAGCCCAGAGCTTTGCTACAGCTACCGGCCCAGCGCAGAGCTCTGCCCAGCCACCGGCCCAGCACAGAGCTCTGCTACAGCTACCGGCCCAGCTGTGCCGGGGTGTCACGGCTGTACCTATGTGGATTATAAAGGACTGCGATTTCATATCTCTACATTTAAATTTGTAGACCCGGAATTGCATGTACCCCAGTTTCCTCTAATATATTTGGAATATGTTTTAAAAGAATGAGTGGAACATTAAAGTTCACATTTTCCATGGATAATTATTGCTTGACAGACAGTTTCAGTCATCGGCCCAGGTTTGGTTATGGTGTGGGTGCCCTCATTTTGCGGGGAAATGGAAGGTGAGTAGTGGCGTAGTGAGAAACTCATCCGAGTAGAGGTCAAGCGTGGCCCGCCCCGGTTAGCAGTGGAAGACGTCAGAGTCTATGCCTGGGAAGGGGTGACTCCAGAGGGGTCGGCGTCCAATTGTCTCCTGGCCACGCCGCTGACTGTGAGGTAGGCAGTTTCACCCCGCTGGGGTAGCAGCCAAGTATCAGGCTGGACGCATTCCGAGCCTTGGCCGCGCTGTTTCCTCTGGCTTTTATCAAGTACCGACCAGGCTGCCCTGTCATGCTCGTTTCAACTGTATGTGAACATTGTAGCCAAAAATAGCTAGACTTGTTTTACACGTCTGGACATGTATCCACCGGTGACGTCTTTGTGTGTCATTTTCGTTAACGGACTAGAAAGACGGAGCAAGAAAAACTCATTTCCCTGCCTTCGTCACGTGTTTTGATATATCTTTCCACCGGAAATGTGCCAGGAAATAGCTAAAAAAAGTCAAAATAGTCAAAATAGAAGATTCCGGCCCCCGTCAACTACCTCTGCGTTGCCTCACATTTTCCAGGCCTGTGCGTATTTTGACGGGCGTGAGCTCCCTCATATTCGATAACTGCTGTGCGCGGTGTGTGTTCCCTGTGTGAGTAGCCTGGCAACACGAGTGACCGCCGGCTGTGTGTGTCGTACACTGACGCCGGCCGACACTCGGGGTGTGGACACGACGCCGGCCACACTACGGGGTGCGGCGTACATACGCCGGCACACCACGGGGTGCGGCGTACACTGACGTCGGGCACACTTACACGTGGGTGCGGCTCTGCGTGTGCTGGACATGAACTGTCCTCGGGGTTCGTGCCGGACCTGACTGGCTGCAGCAAGTGCTGAAGATACCACGTGAAAGTCATAGTGGCTTACTTGATTAGCAAGGATCGGAACGTTTGTCGTATTGCAGAGACTGTTCTTACTCGGAGTGGGGCTTCCCAGGCTGGGGTGCCCGGTAGTCCAGGCCTGCGGGCTTTGGTCGGCCCTGAACATATGGTGCGGCCAAACCGAGCTGATAGCTGGGCCTGGTCCTTTCAGGATCCAAAATCAAACCTCACGATAAAATGGATCCGAAGAAATGCGTGTCTTGTAAACAATTACACTAAGAGTACAAGCGGGCGCCTTTTTAAGTAACTCATCGAATGTTCCAGAAAATACACCCTGATAATTCCAGTGCTCAAATACGATACACTGTTGGTGACTGTAACGACTCCAGCATTTGGAACGCTTTGGAAGAAACTTGTTTTTCGGTGTTTTGGGGAATGGCGTGGGATGTGCCATATTAATAATTAGCAATTTTGAATTTGGTAGAATTCCTCCTCACCTAAATTGGAATACGTGGAGCCCGTTCTAGAAAGAGCGTTTTGCTGAGTTGCGAATAGGTGTTGAATTTTTTTACTTATGAATTCATTGAATTATATCTAGAATTTTGAGCTTCTAGCCCTCAGGGCGAAAGCACCTGGAAGTGGGTTTCTTGGCCAGTTTCTGTGATTGTAATTCGGCCGTCCCCCTCTCTTATTCCTCGCGACTGCTACTATGCCGCCGACTTTGGCGGTCTCAGCCGGGGATCTCTGTGATGCTACTTACCGCGGAAGGTGGTGTCAGTCACCGCCTGCGTCACGCCGCCCCACGTGCAGCTGCCCCCCCACCCACCTCCTGTTGTGCCTGTTGTGTTACCCCCTCCCCCTCTGGTGCCTGTTGTGTTGACCTCCCTCCCCCTGTGGTGCCTGTTGTGCTGACCGCCGCCCCCTTGGACAGCGGACCCCCGGGAGCGTCTGAAGTCGGAGGAGGAGAGTATCGTTCTGAGTCCCCAGCGGCGCAGCTTCACCACCGGCTGCCAGGCACCGGCCAAGCCCAAGGAGGAGGAGGTGGACAGGTGAGGCGGCAGAGCCCGCACACAGGCCCAACAGGCCGTCTCAGTCGGGGAAGGACGTCGGCTGTATGTAGAAAATTGGCATAACGGCGGGTTTACAGAGTTGTTTAGGGGTTGGGTACAGGATGGGGAAAGGGTCGGCGTAACTGATCAGAGGTCCACTGGAAAGTTTTGACTTAATAGATTAGATACCCGTTTAAATTCGGCGACGAATATTACTTGGTGTAGAATCCACTCTGCCGACCTGTAGAACAATTGATGGATTCCTGGTGGGCCGCACCCGTGCACATGTCCTCGCGTATGCGTCCTTGAGCTGGATGTGTGGGTGTCAGCTGCACGGTGCACAGTATGTGGTGGCGGCCGCCTGACGCTGTCGGCGTCGACAGGGAGATACATCGGGAGCTGCCCACGCGTCGGATCGGCTCGGGCCGGCTGGTCAGTCGGGATGAGCCGCGCGGCCGCGGCCCCGGCGGTCGCTTTGACCGTTTTGATGGAAGAATGGACAAATCCGACCACCGGTGAGTAACGCCGCACAAGCTACTGCAGTGGCCTGCAGGCCAATGGATGGGCCTGTACGGTTTTCGCAATTTGTATTGCATAGCCTACTGAGTTATCTCCAACTGTTTTTCATTACACGCGTAATTCTTCCGTCGCAGGCTTTGTGTCCTTGTTGGCTTCGAAACCGAGTCCTGATGGAGCCCATTTAACATTCAAAATATATATACACAGCACGTTTCGGTGATTGTGCTTCAGAGTTAGCTGTCGGTAATTGTCCTATGCGTGAGGCGTTTCGTTTGCGGTGCGACGGGCGCTCTGACACTCGTGTGGTCCGTCTCTGACACTGGCTGGTCCCTCTCTGACACCGGTTGGTCCGTCTCTGGATTCTGACACCGGCTGGTTTTTTGTCCTTGTTACTGTCCGTGTCTGACACCGGCTGTTCTGCAGGGACCGTGACCGGGAACGGTTCGACGAGAAGCGCGGCGCCGGGGACCGGGACCGCCGCGGCGGCTTCGGCCGCGACTGGATGTCTGGCGGCGGCGGCGTTGGGCTTCGGCCGCGAGTCGCAGGACGTGCGCGCCGGGGGGTTTCCAGCAGGGCGGCGGCCGCGACCGGCGCCGGGGCGACCGCGCCACCGACAGGCGCCGCGCCGAGGAGGAGGCCGGCCAGCCGGAGTGGTTCTCGGCCGGACCCACCAGCCAGCACGATATGATCGAGCTGCATGGCTTCGAGGACGCGGAGCAGGAGAGGACGGAGGCGGCGCCGGCCGAGCAGGGGCGGCGCGACAAGCCGGAGAAAAAGTCACCCGCCAAACAAGGTAGGACGGGGTTCAGAGTGGAAGCTCGGCTACCACTGCACAACTTTGTTCAGCTTGGACTTAACCGGTGAACTTGGTCGCAAAAACATAGCGTTGGAAATTGCGGGGAGTGTGGCAGATGAAACAAGGCGTTATTAGCTTGGCTGCAATGCTCCTATTTTTAAGCATTCGGCTGGGTAAAGCTCTGGTTATAAATGTGATTGATTTTTTCCATCATTCTCATTTTGACATCGATAGAATGTCCGTATCTTCTGACGTGACGCGGTGATGATTATTAGCTATTTAGATATTTCAACCGCCCCGATTGCAATCTAGCGGCACTCTGTTGACCCGTCTCCCTCCTCTGCAGCGGAGTCTGTTGAGCCGGCATCCTCGGCTCCCCCGGAGGTCTCGCGTCCAGCGGACGTCCCGTTCCTGGACGATCCAGCCATCCAGTCCACCATCCAGCACCACCGGCCGGCCGCCGCCCCCGCCGCCCCGCCGCCGCCGCCGGCGCTGGCCGACGCCGCTGACTTCAACCTGGACGACATCCTGCGTCTGGACATGGACAGTCTGCCGCTGGAGGTGGTGGGCGGCGGCGGCAGCGGCCCGGCCGCCGGCAGTCGCTTCAGCCAGTGGTTCCGCCGCCATTCGCCGCCGCTGGCCGCCGGCGGGCCTCCGTCCGGCCCCGGCGCCGCTGCCGAGGCCGAGGCCGAGGCCGACCGCCGCTGTAGCCTGCAGGACGAGCTGGTCGGCAACATACTCAACGGTGAGACGCCAGAGGAAACGGGCCCGACCACCGACTCGGCGCTGCCTTCCTTCTTATTGTTGTTTTACAGTGAGGTATCTGTTAGTTTGTAGGTACTGATGCTTATTTCAGATCACTGGAAGACGACGTTTGATGCTATAATCTACCACCAACTGAATATTGTTTAATGAATATGATTTGCACCATTCTGTTACTTTTTGAATCAGCACAGTTCCTGCTAGCATCCGCAGCTGACCTAGACTGCCAGCCTCCCTCAGTGGATTCCTCAGCCGTCTGACTACGTGTCGTGTGACTAGTATGGACTGCGATGTTCCCATTTCCGCAGGAATCGAAGACTTGTCTCTGAAGATCCCCGCCAGCGAGCCGGACGCGTACTTCGCGCCCATCTCGCCGGCGCACAGCGGCGACAAGCAGAAGCCTGGAGGCGACATCCTGAGCCTGCTGCAGCGGGCGCCGCAGCAGACTGAGGATGCCGTCAACCTGGCCGTTAAACTAGGTGGGTGTCTGACGCTGCAAGTGCTGCATTGCAACGGCCGGCATTTGGGAACGGAAACTGCAGACGTTTTCTGCTGGGATTGGCTGTTTAAATCGAGTGCGGTACCGTCTCTCTTTATTGTGTCCATGCTGCAGTGAAAAATTAGAATTTTCAGTACTTTGCGGAGTTATTTGTACGCGTCCTGAAGCCCCGGGAAACGGTGGGACTGTAGCGCTCTTATAACTTCCCACTTTATGCTGTTCCACCTCCGTCCGTCATGAATAAAAGCTCGCAGCCGCCGTCTGTGGCCGAAGTGGGGGTGTCTGACCGTGTCCTGGCGTGTCTGACGTCTGCCTGTGCCCGGCAGCGGCGATGGGCGGTAAGACCCACAACGTGGCGGACCTGGAGGCCGACCTGCGGCCCGACCAGTCTCACCAGTCGGCCCCGGACGACGGCGCCGCCTTCCGCCGTCTGGTGAGTGGCACCGCTGCTGTCGGTGGTGAACGCTGGCGTGGCGGCGCTGCTGTCGAACGCTGGTGTCCCCTGCCGGCACCTGACATCCCCTCGCTGCTTACGACTTGTGCTGCCCGGTCCGGGTCGCTCTGTGTGGGCTGATACAGGTGTAGACCAGCTCTCGCGGGGGCCGCAAAACCAGTCTGGACCGGAACGGAACTAATGACGGGGGATTGAAGCTGCTCTCGGGTGTTTTCGCTTGCATAAACTTTTAACCATTCATTCGACGTGATCATCAGGGAAGCATCTCGAGAAAAAATACTCTGTCTGGGAGCATCGTCGTTTTCATTTACTCCGCCCTATCCTAACAAGGTCAATATGAAATCGATGAACCTCTTTTCTCCGGTAGGTTAATAGCTTTTCGTGGTACTCTTTTTATCATTTCTAGATACAGCTGAATTTGATGAGCCTTGAGATATGTTTGTAATCTACATTTAGCTATTGCGATTTCGTGAATTCGTTCGCCCATTCATTAAGATTATGTTTGCTCTTGACATACCATGCACTGGCGGCGGAACTGGGGAGGGGGAGGCACGGTGTCCCCCCTTAGATCAGAAATTTTAACACTAACCTCTATGGCGTTGACTGGAAAGAAATAGGTTGAAAAGCCCATGGTGCCCCTCTCCCCAGACGTTCAGCCATCAGTGATGCTATATCAGCTTATGCATACTATCAGTGGAGTCTTTGCAAAAAAAAAACTACGCCATTGTCCGGCTGTTCGTAATAACGAATTATAATACAGACAAGTTTTACTAACAGAACAGCCGGGAGCAATATCTACGGGAGGCGCTTTTTATTCGGATGCTCTTTAAAAAGAAAACGATAGTGGTTTCTCTCACGCTTTGTATGTTCAAGTTTACCCTTGTTTGAAAAGGTGGCCAGTATTTGAGCTGTGCGTAGTCGGTATTCCCCTGTACTTGAAATCACATGTATTAGTGCCGTCAGTCTATGTTGTATGTAAACCCATCTGGAGTGCCGCGTGGTGTATCACCCTTCTGTAGAGTACTAACGCCCCCCGGCTGTTCGGCCCACAGGTGTCCCAGCTGCGTGCCTCCGAGCACTCCTCTGGCCGCCAGAAGGCCCCGCAGACGTCGGCCGATCCCTTCGGCCAGGTCAGTACCGAACAGCGCGCACGCAGAGCCGTAGCCGCTGTTGCCGTCCCAGCGACAACAGCAACACTGCTGTCTCTACACTGGCGCTGGTTCCTATGTCGTGAGCAGTGGGTGCCTGTTCCGCTGTACCCCCCGGCATTGTCTGCCGCTGTGGTTCCTATGTCGTGAGCAGTGGGTGCCTGTTCCGCTCCACTCCCCGGCACTGTCTGCCGCTGTGGTTCCTATGTCGTGAGCAGTGGGTGCCTGTTCCGCTCCACTCCCCAGCACTGTCTGCCGCTGTGGTTCCTATGTCGTGAGCAGTGGGTGCCTGTTCCGCTCCACTCCCCGGCATTGTCTGCCGCTGTGGTTCCTGTGTCGTGAACAGTGGGTGCCTGTTCCACTCCACTCCCCGGCATTGTCTGCCGCTGTGGTTCCTATGTCGTGAGCAGTATGTGCCTGTTCCGCTCCACTCCCCGGCAATGTCTGCCGCTGAGGTTCCTGTGTCGTGAGCAGTGGGTGCCTGTTCCGCTCCACTCCCCGGCACTGTCTCCTGCCGTGGTTCCTATGTCGTGAGCAGTGGGTGCCTGTTCCGCTCCACTCCCTGGCAATGTCTGCCGCTGCAGTCCCTATGTCGTGAGCAGTGGGTGCCTGTTCCGCTCCACTCCCCGGCAATGTCTGCCGCTGAGGTTCCTGTGTCGTGAGCAGTGGGTGCCTGTTCCGCTCCACTCCCCGGTACTGTCTCCTGCTGTGGTTCCTATGTCGTGAGCAGTGGGTGTCTGTTCCGCTCCACTCCCCAGCATTGTCTGCCGCTGTGGTTCCTACGTCGTGAGCAGTGGGTGCCTGTTCCGCTCCACTCCCGGCACTGTCTGTCGCTGTGGTTCCTGTGTCGTGAGCAGTGGGTGCCTGTTCCGCTCCACCCCCGGCACTGTCTGTGCCGCTGTGGTTCCTATGTCGTGAGCAGTGGGTGCCTGTTCCGCTCCACTCCCCAGCACTGTCTGCCGCTGTGGTTCCTATGTCGTGAGCAGTGGGTGCCTGTTCCGCTCCACCCCCCGGCACTGTCTGTGCCGCTGTGGTTCCTGTGTCGTGTGCAGTGGGTGCCTGTTCCGCTCCACTCCCCAGCACTGTCTGTGCCGCTGTGGTTCCTATGTCGTGAGCAGTGGGTGCCTGTTCCGCTCCACCCCTGGCAATGTCTGCCGCTGCAGTCCCTATGTCGTGAGCAGTGGGTGCCTGTTCCGCTCCACTCCCCGGCAATGTCTGCCGCTGAGGTTCCTGTGTCGTGAGCAGTGGGTGCCTGTTCCGCTCCACCCCTGGCAATGTCTGCCGCTGCAGTCCCTATGTCGTGAGCAGTGGGTGCCTGTTCCGCTCCACTCCCCGGCAATGTCTGCCGCTGAGGTTCCTGTGTCGTGAGCAGTGGGTGCCTGTTCCGCTCCACTCCCCGGTACTGTCTCCTACTGTGGTTCCTATGTCGTGAGCAGTGGGTGTCTGTTCCGCTCCACTCCCCAGCATTGTCTGCCGCTGTGGTTCCTACGTCGTGAGCAGTGGGTGCCTGTTCCGCTCCACTCCCCGGCACTGTCTGTCGCTGTGGTTCCTGTGTCGTGAGCAGTGGGTGCCTGTTCCGCTCCACCCCCCGGCACTGTCTGTGCCGCTGTGGTTCCTATGTCGTGAGCAGTGGGTGCCTGTTCCGCTCCACTCCCCAGCACTGTCTGCCGCTGTGGTTCCTATGTCGTGAGCAGTGGGTGCCTGTTCCGCTCCACCCCCGGCACTGTCTGTGCCGCTGTGGTTCCTGTGTCGTGTGCAGTGGGTGCCTGTTCCGCTCCACTCCCCAGCACTGTCTGTGCCGCTGTGGTTCCTATGTCGTGAGCAGTGGGTGCCTGTTCCGCTCCACTCCCCAGCACTGTCTGCCGCTGTGGTTCCTATGTCGTGAGCAGTGGGTGCCTGTTCCGCTCCACCCCCCGGCACTGTCTGTGCCGCTGTGGTTCCTGTGTCGTGAGCAGTGGGTGCCTGTTCCGCTCCACTCCCCAGCACTGTCTGCCGCTGTGGTTCCTATGTCGTGAGCAGTGGGTGCCTGTTCCGCTCCACTCCCCGGCACTGTCTGCCGCTGTGGTTCCTATGTCGGGAGCAGTGGGTGCCTGTTCCGCTCCACTCCCCAGCATTGTCTGCCGCTGTGGTTCCTGTGTCGTGAGCAGTGGACGCCTGTTCCGCTCCACTCCCTGGCACTGTCTTTGCCGCTGCGGTTCCTGTGTCGTGAGCAGTGGACGCCTGTTCCGCTCCACTCCCTGGCACTGTCTGTGCCGCTGCGCTGCGGTGTAGACGACGTCGGTCTGGGACGTGGCGCTGTGTGACGGTCCGGGTCCGCCGGCAGCTGACTGGCAAGCAGGCGGCGCCTCAGCTGGTGCGTCCTGCCCCGCTGCAGCCGGGAGAGCCGCGCCCGCCCTCTCCGCCGGCCGCCAGCGTCGCTCAGGACAACCTGCTGCGCCTGCTGCAGATGCAGCAGCAGCACCAGGTCAGTCCTGCACCGGCCGGGTGGCCGACCCTGCCGAGCGTGTAACGATCGCCTTGATAGGGGGTGTAACATGATTTATGCCAAGGTTTTCGTTGATCCTTTTGTGTTGAGTGCTTGTATCGCTCTCTCATTTTCTTTCCGTTTTTGGGCGGTTGAGTAAGTTTCATGCAAGGCTAATGGTTGTCTTGCGTCACGTGCGAGTCCTGCATTCATTGTTCTATGATCCGGAAGCAGCTTTGTGTATTAATTGATATTCCAGATAGTCAGGTACCTTCTCTGAGTATTCTGTTTAGCAGTTGCGTTTAAGCATTTGTACGTAAGTATATATCCTATTGCCCATCTCCTCGTCAATGGGCACCTGCTTGAGGAAAACTCCTCAAATACTGGGTTAGAATGCATCAAAATCTTAGGTGAGCTCCTTAGACAAAAGTATGGCCTGCAAAGAGCTGCTTCGTCTAATCAGACACTGCTCTATCTGAAAGACTCCTCCACCTCCGGCGACCTGGCTGCCGTTTGGGAGCGATCACGACCAACCCGATACAGCCCGTTACAGTGTACACACGTTGTCAGATGGAGTTGCTGGAGCTGTGCTGTGAGACGGCCGGTGTCGCGGCACGTCTGCCGTTACCGGCGTGCCCGGCTTGTGGCGACTTGAGCGCTGTGGTGTGGTGGCAGGCTCAGGAGCAGCAGCGGCGCCGCGAGCACCAACAGCGCGAGCTGGAGCAACAGCAGCAGCAGCAGCAACAGCAGCAGATGGCTGTGCACAACCTGCACCAGCTGCTGTCCATGCAGCGCGCGGCCAGCCCCGCGCCTCCCTCGCCGCTGGAGCAGCTGATGGCCATTCCCGAGGCCAGGAACATCCTGATCGGCCTGCAGACGGGCCGGCTGACCCGTCAGAACCTGATCCAGCAGCTGCACAGTCAGGTGAGACTCCGGCGGTGTACGACGCTGCAGACGGCAGTTCAGAACCTGACCCAGCAGCTGCACAGTCAGGTGAGACTCCGGCGATGTACGACACTGCAGACGGCAGCTGACCCGTCAGAACCTGATCCAGCAGCTGCACAGTCAGGTGAGACTCCGGCGATGTACGACACTGCAGACTGCAGCTGACCCGTCAGAACCTGATCCAGCAGCTGCACAGTCAGGTGAGACTCCGGCGGTGTACGACACTGCAGACGGCAGCTGACCCGTCAGAACCTGATCCAGCAGCTGCACAGTCAGGTGAGACTCCGGCGGTGTACGACACTGCAGCTGGCAGCTGACCCGGCAGAACCTGATCCAGCAGCTGCACAGTCAGGTGAGACTCCGGCGGTGTACGACACTGCAGCTGGCAGCTGACCCGGCAGAACCTGATCCAGCAGCTGCACAGTCAGGTGAGACTCCGGCGATGTACGACACTGCAGCTGGCAGCTGACCCGGCAGAACCTGATCCAGCAGCTGCACAGTCAGGTGAGACTCCGGCGGTGTACGGCACTGCAGCTGGCAGCTGACCCGGCAGAACCTGATCCAGCAGCTGCACAGTCAGGTGAGACTCCGGCGATGTACGAAACTGCAGACGGCAGCTGACCCGGCAGAACCTGATCCAGCAGCTGCACAGTCAGGTGAGACTCCGGCGGTGTACGACACTGCAGACGGCAGTTCAGAACCTGATCCAGCAGCTGCACAGTCAGGTGAGACTCCGGCGATGTACGACACTGCAGACGGCAGCTGACCCGGCAGAACCTGATCCAGCAGCTGCACAGTCAGGTGAGACTCCGGCGGTGTACGACACTGCAGACGGCAGTTCAGAACCTGATCCAGCAGCTGCACAGTCAGGTGAGACTCCGGCGGTGTACGACACTGCAGCTGGCAGCTGACCCGGCAGAACCTGATCCAGCAGCTGCACAGTCAGGTGAGACTCCGGCGATGTACGACACTGCAGACGGCAGCTGACCCGTCAGAACCTGATCCAGCAGCTGCACAGTCAGGTGAGACTCCGGCGGTGTACGACACTGCAGACGGCAGTTCAGAACCTGATCCAGCAGCTGCACAGTCAGGTGAGACTCCGGCGGTGTACGGCACTGCAGACGGCAGCTGACCCGGCAGAACCTGATCCAGCAGCTGCACAGTCAGGTGAGACTCCGGCGATGTACGAAACTGCAGACGGCAGCTGACCCGGCAGAACCTGATCCAGCAGCTGCACAGTCAGGTGAGACTCCGGCGGTGTACGACACTGCAGCTGGCAGCTGACCCGGCAGAACCTGATCCAGCAGCTGCACAGTCAGGTGAGACTCCGGCGGTGTACGACACTGCAGCTGGCAGCTGACCCGGCAGAACCTGATCCAGCAGCTGCACAGTCAGGTGAGACTCCGGCGGTGTACGACACTGCAGACGGCAGTTCAGAACCTGATCCAGCAGCTGCACAGTCAGGTGAGACTCCGGCGGTGTACGACACTGCAGCTGGCAGCTGACCCGGCAGAACCTGATCCAGCAGCTGCACAGTCAGGTGAGACTCCGGCGATGTACGAAACTGCAGACGGCAGCTGACCCGGCAGAACCTGATCCAGCAGCTGCACAGTCAGGTGAGACTCCGGCGGTGTACGACACTGCAGACGGCAGTTCAGAACCTGATCCAGCAGCTGCACAGTCAGGTGAGACTCCGGCGATGTACGACACTGCAGACGGCAGCTGACCCGTCAGAACCTGATCCAGCAGCTGCACAGTCAGGTGAGACTCCGGCGGTGCACGACTCTGCAGACGGCAGCTGACTGACCCGCCTGGGCTTCCCAGTGGCGGCTTCCCCTGTATGACGCTGGCTGGTTTTCTGTGCGACAAGGCCGGAGAGAGTGCTGGGCCGACCTAGTATTTTCTATTTCTGAACTCTGTGCCCTTTCACTGCGATAACTAACAGAGGCAGGCGCCGCTTCCAAAAATTGTAAACCGCTACCGCCATTTTCGCTACCCTGGCTGGCCGAAGCTGCTAACGCTACAAACGCTACTGTTTCAAAACGCGAAACCGCAACTCGCTACTCCGGTATCGTTACATTTCATTGTGAAGTGCTTCCAAGGCGCTATCCATAAATGATATTTTTAAAAATACAATTTGCGGAAAATACTGCTTATTTGTTAACTACATCGAAATTATAAGTTTTATTGTAAGGTATGCAAACAAAGTCACAACAAAAACACTAATGCAGTCTGCTTGTGTTTTTGTGATGGAGGTTACAATTTCTATCAACCTCCCTCTTCTAATTTGTTTTGTTGGCTGTCCCGTGAATAAGCTGTTGCTAGCGGTGATCCTTTTGAATTCCCAATGAGTCCGCTGCCCCGCCACTCCCCTACCATTTTGAGAGTCTGCAAGCAGCGGGGCTCTAGCTACTAGCAGCTAACGCACCTCCAAATCCGGCCCACACCCCCCGGCGTCTGGTGTGGACGTCGCTGCAGTAGGCCTCGGCCTGTGCCGGGCCGCTGACCCAGCCGTGCCGTGTGTGTGACAGGTGCTGCAGCCACGCCTGCGCGAGATAATCGTGGCGGTGCTGCGGCTGCCGCAGCGGGCGTCGCCGCTGCCGGAGCCGCTGCAGTCGGCGCTGCGGCCTCCGCAGCAGCACGGCCGCGGCGCCAGCCCGCAGTACCAGCACCTGGCGCCGGCGCCGCCGCCGCCGCACCGGGTACCCTCGCCGCAGGAGATCCGCATCCACACCCAGAACATCCTGCAGCAGGCGCTCATCAAGCGCAAGCTGGAGGAGCAGAAGGAGAACTTCCGCAAGCGCCAGGAGAACAGGTCAGTCTGCCGCAGGGTGTTGCTCCCCCATGATTTTCAAAGTGGACATGAGTGCTTAGTGCGGAGGGGTCGCAGGGAGCGGGCTCTATTTTCTCACTTTCTGGTTGACCATACCTAAGGGGCTGATGTATTACCCTCAATCTCCGATCCTTGATCCCTGCACACATCGATACATTTTTAAGCGAACATTGGCCGTCTAACACACGCGCCGTATTCGTGTCTCATCTCTGTTCGGGATGCACGTGTCAGCACCGGGGCCAGCTCGGTCTCACTACGTCCTTCAACATAGAGGGCAGCAGTCACGTATTCCCCTCAGGGGTGGCAATGTTGCACCTTCCCGTGTGGAAGGCCAGTAGGAACCGATCCCCAGCGTGCCGCGTGAAGCGGACGGTTAGGTCTCGAGGTTTCTCCGCCATGGGGCATCACTTGTGCGGGCCCCTGGTGGCCAGGTACCGTCGGCTCTCGCTCTCTATGCTCTGGCGCCACCTGGGTCTGCAGTAGCGCCCCCTGCAGGTACAGCCAGTGTGTCCTGTTTCCACTGGGAGTGATAGCACCAGTAGATGGCCGCAAAAAATATTCCAAAGGCAGAAGCCGTTGATAGCGCGGACCTAGCACGGCTTCGTATCGTACAAAGCCAAGCGGGGCACAGTACCAGGCGCTACAGCTTTGCCGTTGGAAGGCAAAAGGCCGTAACTACAAAAACCTGATCTTTCCGGAGAAGCAAAAACTGAGACATGAACTAACTGTCCGTGGCGTGCAGCTAGCCAGCTGTAATTTGTGCATAAATGTGAGCGTAGGGTTCATGCGTTGAATGGTACCAAAAATAAACATCCACTGTGTTGGAAATTTGAATAAACTAGCCAAAAGGTGCTTTGTCACCCCTGAACTCGTCGGAATGACCCCTTCGCTTCAGTCGAAACGCCGTGTTATCAGCCAAAAGGTAGTAACCCGCCTGATTCTTCATAAGGGTCGTCCATAGATTAAGCAGCTGATATTTGTTTTGTGCTTTTGAACCTACTTGACGCTTTATGATATTCATGCGTGACATTGGATAATGCTGTGGCTGACTGCCCACCCTCTTTGCGTTGCACGATTTGTGGACGGTGCCCTGCATAGTCAGCTAAAAGTCGCTGCACTTGATTTAATTGATTTTGTAATCAGGCAGAAAACCGTAACCCGAGCAGGTAGTGCAAAAAAACAATTCAAACTGGTAGCTACAAATTGATTGTTTGTAGATGGAATTTACATCATATTCGCAGCATCAGACGCTGCTTTTCGATAGTTCTTAAAGGAAACGTGGCACCTTCATAAGGGATTTGAACTTAGCCATGTGATAGAGCATGACGATTAATCACTTGATCCAAATTGCATTAGTCTCAGAACTTTGTGTCTGCTGAGAAAAAACTTATTTTGGGATCCCAGATAGTATTTTAGAGGCCAGTTGTCCAATTTGTATTCTGATGAGCATCCTAGTAACAATAATTGAATGATTTGCGTTTATTCTGAGCTGAATTGTGTGAAATTGAGTATTTTTAGGCTTGTTATGTAACTCCCACGGAGACTGACGTGATCTGAGTGTACCGATTCCCGAAGTCTGGCAAAATTCAAGATTTTGGGAGTCTTTTGGCTTGATCTGGCTTTCAGGGTTGTATGGCAGGGATTTTAACACTTAAACCAACACAGCAGGCAGATGAACGCGTTTTGACAAAAATTGTCTTCTTCAGCATCTATGGTAGGAGGGATAAGGAAACCGTCATCAAGACATTCAGCAGTTTCATCGTTTGGATTTTTGTGCAAAATTATCGTGCGATAGAAATATAAAGGCACCGTTTTTGAGGATATTCCAATAATGCTTCTTGAATTATTCTAAAATGTATACAAGCAAGCTTCGATATGAGACAATCTAGCCTTATCACTGTTTTAAATAATGTTCTATTTTTATCATCATTATTGTTTTTGTTATTATTATATAAAACTTTTTCTCTCTCTTTGCTTAACCAACTCCTAATACAGCCGCAGATTTTGCCCATTTCATGAAGCCTGGCCTAAGATTAAAAGTATCATTTTTAGCTATATGTGCTGCCTCTGTAGCTTTCCTATTATCTTTGTTTTTACAAACTGCTATAATTTTAGCTCTATCCCAGTTTGGTAGATGATTTGTTTTCATGGAATGTATGACAAATGCACTGAATTCTGAGTTGTTTCGAAGGTCTCTTCTATGTTCTTTTAATCTTGTTTTTAGACCCCGTCCTGTTTCACCTATGTACGATTTCGTACACGACCCGCACGGCACCTGGTACACTACACTTTTTGGATCTAAGTCATCTGATCTTTCTTTTTTCGCTAAGATGCTACTAAGTTTTTTACCGGAACAAAATGCTACTTTGCAACCCGTTTCTTCAAGTTTGTTTGCAATAATTTCAGCTGGTTTGGAGTAAGGTATCGTAACACATCGTATCTGTTCCTTTTTGTTGGATTTTGCGGATCGTTTTCTTATATCTAGAGCTTTCTTTTTCATATTTATCAGAAATCCTCTCGGATATTTTAGCTTCGTGAACGAGGTCATAATATGTTCTATCTCTTCTTGCAGGTATTCATCACTACAAATACGGAAGGCCCTAAGAAAAAATCCTAATACTACTCCTCGCTTCACCCTATCACTGTGACCTGAGTAATAATGTACATAGCATTCCTTGTTCGTTGGCTTTCGATATACTTTGAATTTAACTTCGGCACTCCTAACAATATCTGTGTCAAGGAAAGCTAGAGTTCTCTGATGTTCTTTTTCAATGGTGAACTGGATTTTCGGATCAACTGAGTTTAGTTGATGGAGTTTAGTTTCTAAGTCCATATCATTGGGGACTACAACTAATATGTCATCGACATATCGAGCCCAGATCACATTTGACCCCATTATCTCTAGGTAATGATGTTTTTCAAGCCATTCCATGTATAGGCATGCAGCAACTAGGCTTAGCGGTGAACCCATCGCAAGACCACTGTGTTGAAAGTACTCATCCGAGTTGAAAGTGAAACCACCAAAATTCATGCACATTTTTAGCAATTTTAAATAGTCTTGTTTTGGTAAGGGCATTTGGTCAGGGTTCATGTTCTTTGTTACGGATTCGATAGCTTTCATTGCCCCCTCTACTGAAACGTTCGTAAATAATGATTTAACATCAAAACTGGCTAGAAACTTATCTGAGAAGTCGATGTCCTTAATTTTCATCGTGAGTTCATCAGTATTCTGGAGGTGTGCGTCGCTGACGGCACCCAACGAGCTTGATAGGGGTCTTGCTAATACTTTGGCGATACGATGAGGAGCACTGCCAATCCCTGACGTAATGGGACGCATCGGTATATTTGTTTTGTGCAGCTTTGGAAGACCGCGCATTCGTGGTGCGGTAGGAGCCTCTTCCAGAAGGTGAAGGAGTTGTTTTCCCTTTTCAGACTTTTGTAACAGTTTTCTTGTTTCTTGGTTGAATTTCTTACTGAGTTTTTCAATCAATCCAGAAGCTTTTTCTCATAGGTATCTGTGTCTTGTAAGAGATTCTTCATTTTGTTTATGTATGCAGCCTTATCCAATATCACAACTCCTCCCCCTTTATCCGCTTGAGTAATTATAATTGACGGGTCATTGGCAAGGCTCTTCAACGCGTTCATGTATCTTCTAGGTAGTTTATCAGGTTCTTTGTCCGTTAGAGCCTTACAGCATAACAGAATGCCTTGTATAAATCCCTTCTCTACATCATCCTCGTAATATTTGTAGTTCCTACGGACATGATCTACATAATGATCTTTGTCTCTGCCTGTATCAAACTTGAAACCAAGAGATAACGCTTCTTTTTCATAATTACTGAGTGACCGTGTTGATAAATTTGTAACTATGTCAACGTTCCCGGCTTCTTTCCATGGACTAACATCGCACAGATTCTTCAGTTTTTGTATGAGTTTCGCTTTTTGTTTATCTTTGAATTTGTTGAGCTTTGTTCGTAATGATATCGACAATTGTATTCCCTTTAGTTCGTCTTTTAGAACATATATCTTGTCTTTTATCTCAGCACATGCTTCTTCGAGGAAAGAACGCGCAGAAGCACTAAAGGGATGATCTTTTCTTTTAAGTTGTTGAGGAGCTGATTTTGGTAAAACTTGTTCAATGATACAGTCTTGAAGGAATTTTAAACGATTGAAACTGCTGGATATCTTTTTTCTGGTGACGAATTCTTGTCTCTCTGTGATGTTGGTTTCGATGTTCATGTCAGACGATTGTATAACAGTGGTTGACAGATATTAACACTTAAACCAACACCGCAGGCAGATGAACGCGTTTCGACAAAAATTGTCTTCTTCAGCATCTATGGTAGGAGGGATAAGGAAACCGTCATCAAGACATTCAGCAGTTTCATCGTTTGGATTTTTGTGCAAAATTATCGTGCGATAGAAATATAAAGGCACCGTTTTTGAGGATATTCCAATAATGCTTCTTGAATTATTCTAAAATGTATACAAGCAAGCTTCGATATGAGACAATCTAGCCTTATCACTGTTTTAAATAATGTTCTATTTTTTATCATCATTATTGTTTTTGTTATTGTTATATAAAACTTTTTTCTCTCTTTGCTTAACCAACTCCTAATACAGCCGCAGATTTTGCCCATTTCATGAAGCCTGGCCTAAGATTAAAAGTATCATTTTTAGCTATATGTGCTGCTTCTGTAGCTTTCCTATTATCTTTGTTTTTACAAACTGCTATAATTTTAGCTCTATCCCAGTTTGGTAGATGATTTGTTTTCATGGAATGTATGACAAATGCACTGAATTCTGAGTTGTTTCGAAGGTCTCTTCTATGTTCTTTTAATCTTGTTTTTAGACCCCGTCCTGTTTCACCTATGTACGATTTCGTACACGACCCGCACGGCACCTGGTACACTACACTTTTTGGAGCTAAGTCATCTGTTCTTTCTTTTTCGCTAAGATGCTACTAAGTTTTTTACCGGAACAAAATGCTACTTTGCAACCCGTTTCTTCAAGTTTGTTTGCAATAATTTCAGCTGGTTTGGAGTAAGGTATCGTAACACATCGTATCTGTTCCTTTTTGTTGGATTTCGCGGATCGTTTTCTTATATCTAGAGCTTTCTTTTTCATATTTATCAGAAATCCTCTCGGATATTTTAGCTTCGTGAACGAGGTCATAATATGTTCTATCTCTTCTTGCAGGTATTCATCACTACAAATACGGAAGGCCCTAAGAAAAAATCCTAATACTACTCCTCGCTTCACCCTATCACTGTGACCTGAGTAATAATGTACAAAGCATTCCTTGTTCGTTGGCTTTCGATATACTTTGAATTTAACTTCGGCACTCCTAACAATATCTGTGTCAAGGAAAGCTAGAGTTCTCTGATGTTCTTTTTCAATGGTGAACTGGATTTTCGGATCAACTGAGTGTAGTTGATGGAGTTTAGTTTCTAAGTCCATATCATTGGGGACTACAACTAATATGTCATCGACATATCGAGCCCAGATCACATTTGACCCCATTATCTCTAGGTAATGATGTTTTTCAAGCCATTCCATGTATAGGCATGCAGCAACTAGGCTTAGCGGTGAACCCATCGCAAGACCACTGTGTTGAAAGTACTCATCCGAGTTGAAAGTGAAACCACCAAAATTCATGCACATTTTTAGCAATTTTAAATAGTCTTGTTTTGGTAAGGGCATTTGGTCAGGGTTCATGTTCTTTGTTACGGATTCGATAGCTTTCATTGCCCCCTCTACTGAAACGTTCGTAAATAATGATTTAACATCAAAACTGGCTAGAAACTTATCTGAGAAGTCGATGTCCTTAATTTTCATCGTGAGTTCATCAGTATTCTGGAGGTGTGCGTCGCTGACGGCACCCAACGAGCTTGATAGGGGTCTTGCTAATACTTTGGCGATACGATGAGGAGCACTGCCAATCCCTGACGTAATGGGACGCATCGGTATATTTGTTTTGTGCAGCTTTGGAAGACCGCGCATTCGTGGTGCGGTAGGAGCCTCTTCCAGAAGGTGTAGGAGTTGTTTTCCCTTTTCAGACTTTTGTAACAGTTTTCTTGTTTCTTGGTTGAATTTCTTACTGAGTTTTTCAATCAATCCAGAAGCTTTTTTCTCATAGGTATCTGTGTCTTGTAAGAGATTCTTCATTTTGTTTATGTATGCAGCCTTATCCAATATCACAACTCCTCCCCCTTTATCCGCTTGAGTAATTATAATTGACGGGTCATTGGCAAGGCTCTTCAACGCGTTCATGTATCTTCTAGGTAGTTTATCAGGTTCTTTGTCCGTTAGAGCCTTACAGCATAACAGAATGCCTTGTATAAATCCCTTCTCTACATCATCCTCGTAATATTTGTAGTTCCTACGGACATGATCTACATAATGATCTTTGTCTCTGCCTGTATCAAACTTGAAACCAAGAGATAACGCTTCTTTTTCATAATTACTGAGTGACCGTGTTGATAAATTTGTAACTATGTCAACGTTCCCGGCTTCTTTCCATGGACTAACATCGCACAGATTCTTCAGTTTTTGTATGAGTTTCGCTTTTTGTTTATCTTTGAATTTGTTGAGCTTTGTTCGTAATGATATCGACAATTGTATTCCCTTTAGTTCGTCTTTTAGAACATATATCTTGTCTTTTATCTCAGCACATGCTTCTTCGAGGAAAGAACGCGCAGAAGCACTAAAGGGATGATCTTTTCTTTTAAGTTGTTGAGGAGCTGATTTTGGTAAAACTTGTTCAATGATACAGTCTTGAAGGAATTTTAAACGATTGAAACTGCTGGATATCTTTTTTCTGGTGACGAATTCTTGTCTCTCTGTGATGTTGGTTTCGATGTTCATGTCAGACGATTGTATAACAGTGGTTGACAGATATTAACACTTAAACCAACACCGCAGGCAGATGAACGCGTTTCGACAAAAATTGTCTTCTTCAGCATCTATGGTAGGAGGGATAAGGAAACCGTCATCAAGACATTCAGCAGTTTCATCGTTTGGATTTTTGTGCAAAATTATCGTGCGATAGAAATATAAAGGCACCGTTTTTGAGGATATTCCAATAATGCTTCTTGAATTATTCTAAAATGTATACAAGCAAGCTTCGATATGAGACAATCTAGCCTTATCACTGTTTTAAATAATGTTCTATTTTTTATCATCATTATTGTTTTTGTTATTGTTATATAAAACTTTTTTCTCTCTTTGCTTAACCAACTCCTAATACAGCCGCAGATTTTGCCCATTTCATGAAGCCTGGCCTAAGATTAAAAGTATCATTTTTAGCTATATGTGCTGCTTCTGTAGCTTTCCTATTATCTTTGTTTTTACAAACTGCTATAATTTTAGCTCTATCCCAGTTTGGTAGATGATTTGTTTTCATGGAATGTATGACAAATGCACTGAATTCTGAGTTGTTTCGAAGGTCTCTTCTATGTTCTTTTAATCTTGTTTTTAGACCCCGTCCTGTTTCACCTATGTACGATTTCGTACACGACCCGCACGGCACCTGGTACACTACACTTTTTGGAGCTAAGTCATCTGTTCTTTCTTTTTCGCTAAGATGCTACTAAGTTTTTTACCGGAACAAAATGCTACTTTGCAACCCGTTTCTTCAAGTTTGTTTGCAATAATTTCAGCTGGTTTGGAGTAAGGTATCGTAACACATCGTATCTGTTCCTTTTGTTGGATTTCGCGGATCGTTTTCTTATATCTAGAGCTTTCTTTTTCATATTTATCAGAAATCCTCTCGGATATTTTAGCTTCGTGAACGAGGTCATAATATGTTCTATCTCTTCTTGCAGGTATTCATCACTACAAATACGGAAGGCCGTAAGAAAAATCCTAATACTACTCCCTCGCTTCACCCTATCACTGTGACCTGAGTAATAATGTACATAGCATTCCTTGTTCGTTGGCTTTCGATATACTTTGAATTTAACTTCGGCACTCCTAACAATCTCTGTGTCAAGGAAAGCTAGAGTTCTCTGATGTTCTTTTTCAATGGTAATTATGTAAAAGTAATTATGAAAAAGAAGCGTTATCTCTTGGTTTCAAGTTTGGTACAGGCAGAGACAAAGATCATTATGTAGATCATGTCCGTAGGAACTACAAATATTACGAGGATGATGTAGAGAAGGGATTTATACAAGGCATTCTGTTATGCTGTAAGGCTCTAACGGACAAAGAACCTGATAAACTACCTAGAAGATACATGAACGCGTTAAAGAGCCTTGCCAATGACCCGTCAATAATCATTACTCAAGCGGATAAAGGGGGAGGAGTTGTGATATTGGATAAGGCTGCATACATAAACAAAATGAAGAATCTCTTACAAGACACAGATACCTATGAGAAAAAAGCTTCTGAATTTATTGAAAAACTCAGTAAGAAATTCAACCAAGAAACAAGAAAACTGTTACAAAAGTCTGAAAAGGGAAAACAACTCCTTCACCTTCTGGAAGAGGCTCCTACCGCACCACGAATGCGCGGTCTTCCAAAGCTGCACAAAACAAATATACCGATGCGTCCCATTACGTCAGGGATTGGCAGTGCTCCTCATCGTATCGCCAAAGTATTAGCAAGACCCCTATCAAGCTCGTTGGGTGCCGTCAGCGACGCACACCTCCAGAATACTGATGAACTCACGATGAAAATTAAGGACATCGACTTCTCAGATAAGTTTCTAGCCAGTTTTGATGTTAAATCATTATTTACGAACGTTTCAGTAGAGGGGCAATGAAAGCTATCGAATCCGTAACAAAGAACATGAACCCTGACCAAATGCCCTTACCAAAACAAGACTATTTAAAATTGCTAAAAATGTGCATGAATTTTGGTGGTTTCACTTTCAACTCGGATGAGTACTTTCAACACAGTGGTCTTGCGATGGGTTCACCGCTAAGCCTAGTTGCTGCATGCCTATACATGGAATGGCTTGAAAAACATCATTACCTAGAGATAATGGGGTCAAATGTGATCTGGGCTCGATATGTCGATGACATATTAGTTGTAGTCCCCAATGATATGGACTTAGAAACTAAACTCCATCAACTAAACTCAGTTGATCCGAAAATCCAGTTCACCATTGAAAAAGAACATCAGAGAACTCTAGCTTTCCTTGACACAGATATTGTTAGGAGTGCCGAAGTTAAATTCAAAGTATATCGAAAGCCAACGAACAAGGAATGCTATGTACATTATTACTCAGGTCACAGTGATAGGGTGAAGCGAGGAGTAGTATTAGGATTTTTTCTTAGGGCCTTCCGTATTTGTAGTGATGAATACCTGCAAGAAGAGATAGAACATATTATGACCTCGTTCACGAAGCTAAAATATCCGAGAGGATTTCTGATAAATATGAAAAAGAAAGCTCTAGATATAAGAAAACGATCCGCGAAATCCAACAAAAAGGAACAGATACGATGTGTTACGATACCTTACTCCAAACCAGCTGAAATTATTGCAAACAAACTTGAAGAAACGGGTTGCAAAGTAGCATTTTGTTCCGGTAAAAAACTTAGTAGCATCTTAGCGAAAAAGAAAGATCAGATGACTTAGATCCAAAAAGTGTAGTGTACCAGGTGCCGTGCGGGTCGTGTACGAAATCGTACATAGGTGAAACAGGACGGGGTCTAAAAACAAGATTAAAAGAACATAGAAGAGACCTTCGAAACAACTCAGAATTCAGTGCATTTGTCATACATTCCATGAAAACAAATCATCTACCAAACTGGGATAGAGCTAAAATTATAGCAGTTTGTAAAAACAAAGATAATAGGAAAGCTACAGAAGCAGCACATATAGCTAAAAATGATACTTTTAATCTTAGGCCAGGCTTCATGAAATGGGCAAAATCTGCGGCTGTATTAGGAGTTGGTTAACCCTATTTCCGTCAGGCTCCCGGCTACCCCCTATTTCCGGCAGGGGGGCAATATCGGCCCCCCTAAGATCTCGTAATCTAACCGGCCGATTTTGAAAATTCAAAGTGCTATAGATTCCCCTGACGCTAAACTTTATTTTGAAAAAAGAAAATTTCAAAATTTTGATTTTTAAGGAGAAAGTCGTGCAAAATATACAATTTTTGTGTATTTTTTAGATTTTCCATAACCCTTGTCTCTGTTGTACGATTTTCACAAAACTAGTTCAGATTTACAAATAATTGACCCAAAATTGTCATATACTCGAGTTACGCAAAAATTCGAAATTCAATGGCAGTTCCAGGACCAGGACTATGAGGGGAAATATATACAACCTAAAAAGTTTTTGTTACGCGGATTAGAAGCCGTGATATACTGCTTGGCATCTTTGACACATAAATAAATGAAAAAAGTGAAAAACTCATCAGGGGCGGATGCAGTAAGGTAAAACAGTGGGGTAAAATACATCCCAACAATATGCGAGTGGTATGCATGAGTATATTAGTCCCTCGACTAGTTGAAATTTATTTCTGATAATTTTTACCCTCCCATGGCAGCTCTGGGAAAGGGGGTGACATAGGCGGATCAAGGACTCTCGTCGTGGGGGGCGGGTGGGGGTGATTGGAAACACATTTTTAATATACAACGATATTGAGTCGCGGCGGTGATACTGGCTGGGAATATGCATTTTGAAAATGTGTAGTGACTGGACACGCCTCTGGTAATCTAGAATTTGGTTATAACTATTTTGAATTTTCATATACCCAATTGTATTCGCCCTGGCACGGCTGTAAGCAGTCTTCTC
Source organism: Lepas anatifera (assembly GCA_034440635.1). Lineage (NCBI taxonomy): Eukaryota > Metazoa > Arthropoda > Thecostraca > Lepadidae > Lepas > Lepas anatifera. Next base: position 4,283 of record JAOTON010001976.1, on the reverse strand, counting down.
ACTTACTAACGTTTAGTCCTTCTTGATAACATTCCCCCCATTTTGAACTGCTGTAACCGCCCCTGATGAATACAAATAGTGACAATTGTGAATGCACTATCATCTCACATAAAAAATGATATAATAAAACCATATAACTGGTATCAGGATCAGCAGAGACGGCTTCCTTTACAAAGAACCCATCGCATACGATAATACTTGGTTTGTGGATAGAACCTCCCCAAAAACCCAGCCATAGCTCCGCCCCTGGTAAATATATAATATTGACAATTTCAGAAAACCTGCCTGTACTAGTTTTAGGAAAAGTCAGGAAGTTTCAAAGTTCTATCGCAAGCCGTTTCGGAGATATTTTGAAAAACCTTAGGGGGGCAATATTAGCCCCCCTGCCGGAAATAGGGTTAAGCAAAGAGAGAAAAAAGTTTTATATAATAATAACAAAAACAATAATGATGATAAAAAAATAGAACATTATTTAAAACAGTGATAAGGCTAGATTGTCTCATATCGAAGCTTGCTTGTATACATTTTAGAATAATTCAAGAAGCATTATTGGAATATCCTCAAAAACGGTGCCTTTATATTTCTATCGCACGATAATTTTGCACAAAAATCCAAACGATGAAACTGCTGAATGTCTTGATGACGGTTTCCTTATCCCTCCTACCATAGATGCTGAAGAAGACAATTTTTGTCGAAACGCGTTCATCTGCCTGCTGTGTTGGTTTAAGTGTTAATATCTGTCAACCACTGTTATACAATGGCAGGGATTCTCCCGCTGTAGTTTTCCAGGTTTTGTTGTGGGGTGCAATCACCTGACACGGCCCCGCCATCTACCCTGAAAGCTGGTGGGTTGTGGGAAGGCCTGACCAGCATGCGCTTTGTGCCAAGTACCTTGGTGCTGTGCTCCGCTATTTTTGGACGACGCCTGAGAGAACCCCATGCGTGCGAGCATCTTCCCCTTTCTTTGTGCTTGTAGCAAGAAAAGAATACAATTCAACGGACTTGTGACGTGGTCCTGTCCAGGTTTTCATGTTTGGCAGGAAACAAGGAGATTCCCAAGACCTCCGGGGTACATTTTGTATTTAACGCAAACAGAGCTCTGGGCGTGATTATTAGAACCCTCCAATCCTGTCATACTGGGGGAGAATTTTCACCGGCACCTCTCCTGGCAGCTTATTTTGGCAACATTTGGGTAATTCTAGAATACGGTTGCGTGATTTGGGGGGGTGCTGCCCAAACAAACCTTGAAAGACTTGAAAGGGTTCAACATAAATTCCTTACCTGGCTCGTTTCCACTACTCGCACATTCACAACGCCTTTGGTATACTCAGACCTTTTGGCGACTTTTAACTTAACCAGTCTATCAAATAGGTGGTATCAGTACGATGTACTTTTCGTTCTCAAAACTCTAACCGGGAAGGTGGACTCTGCTCTCTTGCTCGGGACATTCCCCCTTCACGTCCCCGCGCGACCCACCCGGAATATGAACGGTACATTACCTCACGTTCCCTTCGCCAGGGTGGATACGGTTAAAAGAGGTGTATTTGGTCGGGCGGCTGGTGCTATGAGCTCTTTCCTAGCCGTGTGTCAAAATTCAGATGTATTCAACATTTTGTTAGTTCAAATCTCAAGTCCGGGCGTATATAAAAAGTATATAGTGATCTATCCTTGTTTTTTATAACATTTTATTTGTCTTAAGTGCGTTGTATGTGTGGATTCGTTGAATCATGTATAAGTTGAGTGTTCGGTCTAATACACGACATCAAACACTAAACAATAAGGTGAATTGAGCTGCCAAAATTGTAATTGCAGTATTTCTGTAATAAAATTTACAAAACAGCAACTTCGCCAGAAAAGCTCGGGCATTGCTCATGCGGAATACCTCCTGCTGTCATGAATATCAAACTGCATAAATCTTCAGATCACAAGTGGTTAAATGTTATATTTCACCAGTGTCGAGACAGTCTCGACAAGAACAGGTCGCTCACCAGTGATCAGTAATTCACGGGGTCTGACAAGGTGACCCTGGTATCCCACATCTGCTGCGCCGGTGGCACCGGTCGGGGGGCACGGTGTGGGAGGTGATGAATGACCAGGCACTGACGAGTACCCCATCTCTTCCTGGTAGGAGGGGAGTGATTTTGAAAGTAGGTCACCGAGAGCTCACTTTGTACGAAACAGGTTTCTGGATCAGGATCGGAACCAGGTTGATCACCCTCCGAACCCTCTAGGCTTTATCGCGACTCGGGAGTATCTGGGAGGTCGACGCCGACAGTGCAGTGTGAATGTGTTCTGAGTGTGGTACCGGCCGCAGGGAGCGGTCACCGCCGCTGGACCCGGCCGGCGCCGACGCAGACCGCCGCCGCGCTGCCAGCGCTGCGCCCGCCTCCCCTCGCCTTCACCCCCACCTCAGTCATCCGCAACATGAAGGCCGAGGCCCGCGGCTCTCCCGAGCACCGTCCCAAAGGTGAGACACGGCCCCGCGGACCACAGCACCGGCGGCGCCGGTAGCCCGTGTTCGTGGCTGGCTGAACGGCTCTGCGCTGCTTAGACTACAAGTTGTTTGGGACGGTGTGCAGGAGGAAACTGTTGTAGGCCAACTATCACCAGCGACCGAAGCAGTGCGACACCGGTGTTACAGTATTACAGCTGCAGGGGACGGACTGTCGCAGGCCTGTCTAGCCTTCCGCCCGGGCTCACTTTTCTGGATAGGTACTGCTTTGGCACTTGTACGCCATTTCTCGGGGTGCGGCGGATAACGGACGTCAAATCGCATGATCGTGGAGTCAGTAATTTCATTGGGGGTGGGTGGGGCACATAAAGGGGCCGCTGTCTGGTCGATTAGCGGGGGGGCACCTGTTTCCGATCCTTCGGAGCCGGCTGTGTCGGCCGTTATCGGCTATCTCGTGATTGAGCGCCGTAATTATACTGTTTGTTTGTCTAGCGAACAGTGTTGTGACAGTGAAGATCACGGATACCACACAGCTGCAGTGAATGGCCGTGTGCGTTTCCCTGGTACCGTCTGACCCCAGCGTCGTCTGGTGGGCGTGCAGGGCGTCCTCTGGTGAAGACTCAGCCGGACGGCGGCCACCCCAGCATGTCTGCCGGCAACATTCAGTCGGTGGCGGCCAAACTGCTGGAGACCCGGGCTCAGATGCAGCATCACCACCAGCAGCAGCAGCAGCAGGCGCCGTGGCTGCGCGCCGGCGTTGGTGCGCCGCCGCCGCCGCCCACACTGGCTGGAAACCCGCTGGCGCGCTGGTTCAGCCCTGAGGTGCTGGCCAGCGCACACGCCGGCCAGCTGCCGCACATGCCGGCCCAGCAGCGGGTGATGAGCGTGGAGGAGCTGGAGCGTCACCAGGTGATGAACTAGAGGCCAGCTCTCGGCGTGGAGCAGACGTGTGTGCAGACAGAGTGAGGTGTGAGTCGGCCGGGCGAGCGTGAAACGCCGCCGGCGCCGCTGGGTGCCGTCTCAGCCGATACATGTGATAGGGCAGGTGGTGTGACAGTGTGTCGCCCAGCGCCAGCAGCCGCGCGACGCGCTGCTATTTTTGTATGCACCCGGCCGCGGGAAGTGAGTCTGTGCGAGTGTGAGAGTGTGTGTGAGCGGAGCCAAGGAAGGCGAACAGCGTCGGCTGGTTTTGTTTCCCCGAGTGTACAAAAGTGGGTCCCAGCGCTGCGAGTGCGCAGCTCGCCGGTTGGCTCGACTGCTGTGTCCTGGAGGCGAGTTGGCCGTGTCGTGGGTGCGAACGAACGTAGAGCGTTAATCATCATGCAGGGAGGAAGTACACAGCACCTTGGCTTCGTTATCTTGGAAGACGTTTTTGCGGAAGCTAGTGTCATTGCGTGGTGTGTTGAACTGTTGTGTATGACGGTGACTGTCAGCTCACTTTAGGGTCCGTGGCTGCCGGGGTATGTTACTGGTGTGTTAGACTGCGGTCGGCCGCGGGAGCTGCTTCTGGCGTGGGCGGAGTCAGTCAGCTCTAGTAAGTGCCGTGCAGAGACAAACCTGTGGCGGTTCTCATGGCTTCTTCCGGAGAGGGGGCGTTTGTCTTTGCACGGCCAAACCCTCTGCATCTGCCGCCGGACGCTTGGCGCTCAACTGTGTTGTGGATTTGGTGTTGCCGTGGCCACTCGACCGTTACACTAGTCCTAGTGGTGGGTGTCCGGGAGGCCTGCTCGTTGCCGCAGGGCCGCCACCGCCGGCCGTGGACCGCGCAACCAAATGTGATATTACAGGCGTGCAAGCCAAGCTACGTTTCTTTCTGGTGTACCTTGTAGTC